>OZ010613.1:26396468-26418968 GCA_963932145.1 Acanthosepion lycidas
ATTTATATATATATATATATATATATATATATATATATATATATATATATATATATATATCAAACAGCAACGTACACTTTACCTATGTAGAATAAATAAATGTTTCTCTTCGAAGTTCCTTGAAAGTCACATAGTTGAACAGACGCCTGAAGACCGGAGATCACAGCGGTCGAAAAGTTGTGATAATAACAAAGATGGGGACAATAGACCGAACGTGATTAACGTTTAATATTATTATTTCCCTACGCCGTTATCGTCACTAAAACAACCGTCATCACAAAATGGATCATTTCTTGTTTGCCCTAACTGTCTCTCTCTATATAATTGTTATTAAATTATATTAACCGCAGCTGTAAAAAAAAAAAGTGTTATTTCTTATTCGTCATATTAGACATAACTGCAAAAAAAACGGTTTTATTTCTTGTTCGTCCTCTCTTTTATCTTTGTCTAACTTCGTTATTAAATCTAGTTAGCTTCATTTAAAAATCCGTCCTCATATTCTATTTTCTCGTGTTCTATTTTTCTTTGTATATATTCGTTATTAAATCATGTGAAAAATCTCTGAAAAGGTTTGCTATTTTCTTGTTAGTCCTCGCTTTCCGTACGCAACTATCCTCATGAAGACAAACCGTCATTTGTCTCTGTTGTGTAATTTACATCGGCTGGAAATTCGAAGTTAGGGAGGCGCTGCGTAACCATTGGCAGTAATGACAGAACGCAAGTAGATAAGAAGGACTTTCTACATAATCCACGTTTCGTCTGTCATCTTAAAAACTAACTTCGGGAAATATTTGTTTTGATTCTGGCCTATCCAGAAGCACAATACTCGCATCATCCTGATATAGATGTTGTTGTTGATGCTGTTGTTGTGGTTGTTGTTGTTGCTTGAACGTCCTCTTCTAGACTGGCCAAAGGTCATTCCGGCTTATTTTGGACATCTTCGCATTCTCCAGGTTTCATTTTTTTTGTTCGACTACAAATAGCATGTTCGTTAGCCAACGGCGACGAAAATAAAAAAAAAAAATCCGAATGAATAAATCTAATGATTTGTTCATCTTTGGTTTTTCTCTCCATCTTCGTTATTAAATCCAGTTAGCCTCATCAGAAAAAGGGTCATTTATTCTTAAACGTCTCTATTTATTTTTATTAAATCATTGTTATGGTCGAGGTTAGGACCAAGGAAGAACAACACGAAGACAAGAGTAGAAATAACGAAGGTATATTACACGAAATAATAATACAAGATGTGGAAGGTGTTAGTATGACTGTCAGTCTGGTTTGGAGTGAATTACTATCGGCTCCACTCGATTCTATATTTACTTGCCCCCCGCCCACGAGGGAAAGATGTGGCACAAGGCCGAATTTCACGTGGGTTTTCCAAGCCCGTAAGGCTAGGCCAAAAAATGCCCGTAGACACTGTAAAAACAGAATCGGGTTGGTCAAACTCCCTAACGAGACCCTGCCCTTCGGCGGAGCCTCGTCCGGGTTCCTATCTGCTCAGAGTCAGAGAGTTCGACCGTCAAGCCGAGAAGCTCGGCTCGATTCGGTATCTAGTCACCACCCCCATGAGGGTTGCATGTGGCACAAGGCCGAGTTTAACGTGGATTTCCCGAGCCCGTAGCTCGGCCAAAAATTTGCCTGTAGAACCCGTATAAACGGGATCATGTTGGTCAACCTCCCCGAACGAGACTCTGCCCTTCGGCGGAGCCTCGTCCGGGTTCCTCTCTGCTCAGAGTCAGAGAGTTCGACCGTCAAGCCGAGCTTCTCGGCTCGATTCGGTATCTAGCCACCCCCCACGAGGGAAAGATGTGGCACAAGGCCGAGTTTAACGTGGGTTTTCCGAGCCCGTAGGCTCGGCCAAAACAATGCCCGTAGAACCCGTATAAACGGAATCGGGGTGGTCAACCTCCACGAACGAGACTCTGCCCTTCGGCGGAACTTCGTCTGCGTTCCTCTCTGCTCAGAGTCAGAGAGTTCGACCGTCAAGCCGAGAAGCTCGGCTCGATTTGACCCTCTTTCTTGAGAGGCGTAGTATACATCGTGTTCGGAAGAGTTCATTCTGTAGTTATAGGTAAGGACCCATGACAATTATAGTTGTAACAAGGGGTCATTTCTGGTTCATCTTATCTTTCTCTTTGTATATATCCGTTATTAAATCATGTTATCCAAACGGTAAAAAATAAGTCTTATTCCTTCTTCGTCCACTGTTTTTCTTGCTCGCCATCATTTTCTCCATATACATCCGTGATTAAATCCTATTAGCCTCATCTGCAAAATGGTCTTATCTCTTGTTCGTCCTCACATTGGCCCTCTGTCTCCATGAGTAAATTCTGTTAGCCGCATCCGAATGGGAAAAAGGGTCATTTATTGTTCGTCTTCTCTTTCTATTTGTCTGTGTTCGTTATTTAATCATGAATCACTCTCTGAAAAAAGTAGCTATTTTCTTGTTAGTCCTCGCTTTCCCTACGTTGTGAGCGTCCTGGGTATGACGATAAACTACGTCCGCGTCCTGGGTATGACCATAAACTACGTCTGCGTCCTGGGTAATCCAGTAAACCTTATCTGCAAAAGGGTCATTACTTGTTTGCCCCCACTTTCTCTATATGTATTCGTTATTAAATCATGCTAGACACAGCTGTACAAAGGGGGCCTTATTTCTTGTTCGTCTTGTCTTTCTTTCTGTATATCTTAGTTATTAAATCACTTCAGCCACAACTGTAAAAAAAAAAGCTTTATTTCTTGTTCGTCTTCTTTCTCTCTCTCTCTCTCCCTTCATCTATTTTCGTTATTAAATCACTTCAGCCTCACCAATAAAAAAAAAGTTTTATTTATTGTTCGTCTTCATTCTCTCTATCTCCATCTATTTTCGTTATTAAATCACTTCAGCCTCACCTGTAAAAAAAAAGGTTTTATTTATTGTTCGTCTTCATTCTCTCTATCTCCATCTATTTTCGTTATTAAATCCCTTCAGCCACACCTATAAAAAAAAAGTTTTATTTATTGTTCGTCTTCATTCTCTCTATCTCCATCTATTTTTGTTATTAAATCACTTCAGCCTCACCTGTAAAAAAAAAGGTTTTATTTATTGTTCGTCTTCATTCTCTCTATCTCCATCTATTTTCGTTATTAAATCACTTCAGCCTCACCTATAAAAAATGTTTTATTTATTGTTCGTCTTCATTCTCTCTATCTCCATCTATTTTCGTTATTAAACCACTTCAGCCTCACCTATAAAAAAAAAGTTTTATTTATTGTTCGTCTTCATTCTCTCTATCTCCATCTATTTTCGTTATTAAATCACTTCAGCCTCACCTATAAAAAAAAAGTTTTATTTATTGTTCGTCTTCATTCTCTCTATCTCCATCTATTTTCGTTATTAAATCACTGCAGCCTCACCTGTAAAAAAAAGGTTTTATTTATTGTTCGTCTTCATTCTCTCTATCTCCATCTATTTTCGTTATTAAATCACTTCAGCCTCACCTGTAAAAAAAAAAGTTTTATTTATTGTTCGTCTTCATTCTCTCTATCTCCATCTATTTTCGTTATTAAACCACTTCAGCCTCACCTGTAAAAAAAAAGTTTTATTTATTGTTCGTCTTCATTCTCTCTATCTCCATCTATTTTCGTTATTAAATCGCTTCAGCCACACCTATAAAAAAAAAGTTTTATTTATTGTTCGTCTTCATTCTCTCTATCTCCATCTATTTTTGTTATTAAATCACTTCAGCCTCACCTGTAAAAAAAAAGGTTTTATTTATTGTTCGTCTTCATTCTCTCTATCTCCATCTATTTTCGTTATTAAATCACTTCAGCCTCACCTATAAAAAATGTTTTATTTATTGTTCGTCTTCATTCTCTCTATCTCCATCTATTTTCGTTATTAAATCACTTCAGCCTCACCTGTAAAAAAAAAGGTTTTATTTATTGTTCGTCTTCATTCTCTCTATCTCCATCTATTTTCGTTATTAAATCACTTCAGCCTCACCTATAAAAAAAAAGTTTTATTTATTGTTCGTCTTCATTCTCTCTATCTCCATCTATTTTCGTTATGAAATCACTTCAGCCTCACCTGTAAAAAAAAAGGTTTTATTTATTGTTCGTCTTCATTCTCTCTATCTCCATCTATTTTCGTTATTAAATCACTTTAGCCTCACCTGTAAAAAAAAGGTTTTATTTATTGTTCGTCTTCATTCTCTCTATCTCCATCTATTTTCGTTATTAAATCACTTCAGCCTCACCTGTAAAAAAAAAGTTTTATTTATTGTTCGTCTTCATTCTCTCTATCTCCATCTATTTTCGTTATTAAATCACTTCAGCCACACCTGTAAAAAAAAAGGTTTTATTTATTGTTCGTCTTTATTCTCTCTATCTCCATCTATTTTCGTTATTAAATCACTTCAGCCTCACCTGTAAAAAAAAGTTTTATTTATTGTTCGTCTTCATTCTCTCTATCTCCATCTATTTTCGTTATTAAATCACTTCAGCCACACCTGTAAAAAAAAACGTTTTATTTATTGTTCGTCTTCATTCTCTCTATCTCCATCTATTTTCGTTATTAAATCACTTCTGCCTCACCTGTAAAAAAAAAGGTTTTATTTATTGTTCGTCTTCATTCTCTCTATCTCCATCTATTTTCGTTATTAAATCACTTCTGCCTCACCTGTAAAAAAAAAGGTTTTATTTATTGTTCGTCTTCATTCTCTCTATCTCCATCTATTTTCGTTCTTAAATCACTTCAGCCACACCTGTAAAAAAAAAGGTTTCATTTATTGTTCGTCTTCATTCTCTCTATCTCTCTCTCTCCATCTATTTTCGTTATTAAATCACTTCAGCCACACCTATAAAAAAAAAGTTTTATTTATTGTTCGTCTTCATTCTCTCTATCTCCATCTATTTTCGTTATTAAATCACTTCAGCCTCACCTGTAAAAAAAAAAGTTTTATTTATTGTTCGTCTTCATTCTCTCTATCTCCATCTATTTTAGCTATTAAATCACTTCAGCCTCACCTGTAAAAAAAAAGGTTTTATTTATTGTTCGTCTTCATTCTCTCTATCTCCATCTATTTTCGTTATTAAATCACTTCAGCCTCACCTATAAAAAAAAAGTTTTATTTATTGTTCGTCTTCATTCTCTCTATCTCGATCTATTTTCGTTATTAAATCACTTCAGCCTCACCTATAAAAAAAAAGTTTTATTTATTGTTCGTCTTCATTCCCTCTATCTCCATCTATTTTCGTTATTAAATCACTTCAGCCTCACCTGTAAAAAAAAGGTTTTATTTATTGTTCGTCTTCATTCTCTCTATCTCCATCTATTTTAGCTATTAAATCACTTCAGCCTCACCTATAAAAAAAAGTTTTATTTATTGTTCGTCTTCATTCTCTCTATCTCCATCTATTTTAGCTATTAAATCACTTCAGCCTCACCTATAAAAAAAAGTTTTATTTATTGTTCGTCTTCATTCTCTCTACCTCCATCTATTTTCGTTATTAAATCACTTCAGCCTCACCTGTAAAAAAAAAGTTTTATTTATTGTTCGTCTTCATTCTCTCTATCTCCATCTATTTTCGTTATTAAATCACTTCAGCCACACCTGTAAAAAAAAAGGTTTCATTTATTGTTCGTCTTCATTCTCTCTCTCTCTCTCTCTCCATCTATTTTCGTTATTAAATCACTTCAGCCACACCTATAAAAAAAAAGTTTTATTTATTGTTCGTCTTCATTCTCTCTATCTCCATCTATTTTCGTTATTAAATCACTTCAGCCTCACCTGTAAAAAAAAAAGTTTTATTTATTGTTCGTCTTCATTCTCTCTATCTCCATCTATTTTAGCTATTAAATCACTTCAGCCTCACCTGTAAAAAAAAAGGTTTTATTTATTGTTCGTCTTCATTCTCTCTATCTCCATCTATTTTCGTTATTAAATCACTTCAGCCTCACCTATAAAAAAAAAGTTTTATTTATTGTTCGTCTTCATTCTCTCTATCTCCATCTATTTTAGCTATTAAATCACTTCAGCCTCACCTATAAAAAAAAGTTTTATTTATTGTTCGTCTTCATTCTCTCTATCTCCATCTATTTTCGTTATTAAATCGCTTCAGCCACACCTATAAAAAAAAGTTTTATTTATTGTTCGTCTTCATTCTCTCTATCTCCATCTATTTTCGTTATTAAATCACTTCAGCCTCACCTATAAAAAAAAAGTTTTATTTATTGTTCGTCTTCATTCTCTCTATCTCCATCTATTTTCGTTATTAAATCACTGCAGCCTCACCTGTAAAAAAAAGGTTTTATTTATTGTTCGTCTTCATTCTCTCTATCTCCATCTATTTTCGTTATTAAATCACTTCAGCCACACCTGTAAAAAAAAAGGTTTTATTTATTGTTCGTCTTTATTCTCTCTATCTCCATCTATTTTCGTTATTAAATCACTTCAGCCTCACCTGTAAAAAAAAGTTTTATTTATTGTTCGTCTTCATTCTCTCTATCTCCATCTATTTTCGTTATTAAATCACTTCAGCCACACCTGTAAAAAAAAACGTTTTATTTATTGTTCGTCTTCATTCTCTCTATCTCCATCTATTTTCGTTATTAAATCACTTCTGCCTCACCTGTAAAAAAAAAGGTTTTATTTATTGTTCGTCTTCATTCTCTCTATCTCCATCTATTTTCGTTATTAAATCACTTCTGCCTCACCTGTAAAAAAAAAGGTTTTATTTATTGTTCGTCTTCATTCTCTCTATCTCCATCTATTTTCGTTCTTAAATCACTTCAGCCACACCTGTAAAAAAAAAGGTTTCATTTATTGTTCGTCTTCATTCTCTCTATCTCTCTCTCTCCATCTATTTTCGTTATTAAATCACTTCAGCCACACCTATAAAAAAAAAGTTTTATTTATTGTTCGTCTTCATTCTCTCTATCTCCATCTATTTTCGTTATTAAATCACTTCAGCCTCACCTGTAAAAAAAAAAGTTTTATTTATTGTTCGTCTTCATTCTCTCTATCTCCATCTATTTTAGCTATTAAATCACTTCAGCCTCACCTGTAAAAAAAAAGGTTTTATTTATTGTTCGTCTTCATTCTCTCTATCTCCATCTATTTTCGTTATTAAATCACTTCAGCCTCACCTATAAAAAAAAAGTTTTATTTATTGTTCGTCTTCATTCTCTCTATCTCGATCTATTTTCGTTATTAAATCACTTCAGCCTCACCTATAAAAAAAAAGTTTTATTTATTGTTCGTCTTCATTCCCTCTATCTCCATCTATTTTCGTTATTAACTCACTTCAGCCTCACCTGTAAAAAAAAGGTTTTATTTATTGTTCGTCTTCATTCTCTCTATCTCCATCTATTTTAGCTATTAAATCACTTCAGCCTCACCTATAAAAAAAAGTTTTATTTATTGTTCGTCTTCATTCTCTCTATCTCCATCTATTTTAGCTATTAAATCACTTCAGCCTCACCTATAAAAAAAAGTTTTATTTATTGTTCGTCTTCATTCTCTCTACCTCCATCTATTTTCGTTATTAAATCACTTCAGCCTCACCTGTAAAAAAAAAGTTTTATTTATTGTTCGTCTTCATTCTCTCTATCTCCATCTATTTTCGTTATTAAATCACTTCAGCCACACCTGTAAAAAAAAAGGTTTCATTTATTGTTCGTCTTCATTCTCTCTCTCTCTCTCTCTCCATCTATTTTCGTTATTAAATCACTTCAGCCACACCTATAAAAAAAAAGTTTTATTTATTGTTCGTCTTCATTCTCTCTATCTCCATCTATTTTCGTTATTAAATCACTTCAGCCTCACCTGTAAAAAAAAAAGTTTTATTTATTGTTCGTCTTCATTCTCTCTATCTCCATCTATTTTAGCTATTAAATCACTTCAGCCTCACCTGTAAAAAAAAAGGTTTTATTTATTGTTCGTCTTCATTCTCTCTATCTCCATCTATTTTCGTTATTAAATCACTTCAGCCTCACCTATAAAAAAAAAGTTTTATTTATTGTTCGTCTTCATTCTCTCTATCTCCATCTATTTTAGCTATTAAATCACTTCAGCCTCACCTATAAAAAAAAGTTTTATTTATTGTTCGTCTTCATTCTCTCTATCTCCATCTATTTTCGTTATTAAATCGCTTCAGCCACACCTATAAAAAAAAGTTTTATTTATTGTTCGTCTTCATTCTCTCTATCTCCATCTATTTTCGTTATTAAATCACTTCAGCCACACCTGTAAAAAAAAGGTTTTATTTATTGTTCGTCTTCATTCTCTCTATCTCCATCTATTTTCGTTATTAAATCACTTCAGCCTCACCTGTAAAAAAACAGGTTTTATTTCTTGTTTGTCTTCATTCTCTCTATCTCTCTCTCTCCATCTATTTTCGTTATTAAATCACTTCAGCCACACCTGTAAAAAAAAGGTTTTATTTCTTGTTCGTCTTCTTTCTCTCTATTCCTTTCTCTCTCTCTCTATCTCTCTCTCTTCATCTTTCTTCGCTATTAAATCACGTTATGCTCAGTTGTAAAAAAGGTTTCATTACTTATTTGTAATCACTTTCTCTATATACTTTCGTTATTAGAGCCCGTTAGCATCTTCTTAAAAACAGGCTCATTGTTTGTCTTGTCTCCCTACATAATCGTTATCAGATCATATTAGCCACAGCTGTCAAAAGAACCTTATTTCTTGTTCATCTCGTCGTTCTTTATTTAATCACCTCAGACGTAGCGGTAAAAAAAAAAATGACTTTTAATACTATTTTTTTTCGTCCTCAATCTTTTTCTCTCGTTATCTGCTTAATTAAATCACCTTTGCCATAGTTGCAAAAATAAATAAATAAATAAATAAAATAATAATAATAATAATATTTTTTTTTATTTCTCTATGATCGTAGCTTTCAACTGTCATAGAGAAAGAAAAAAAAAACACATTATTTTTTTTATTTCAAATGATACCGAAACAAGGATTCGAACCTGGAATTTGTACAAGAATTTCAATTTGCCTTATATATTGAGGGAAGACTTCCACAAGGATAGGATCGTATTTTACCGATTATATTATTCTTTTATAATGTAACTTGACGATCAATAACAATAATCGCACCGGGTAACATTCGTTGTGTTCTTCGCAAAATACGACGGCTCACTGCAAAGATGAAAGGCAATAGATAAAAATCCCGGTGTGAGAATGAAAAGGCATTTCGTCTTTGACAAGATTGATATCGACTCTGAGATCAGATCCCCGCCAAGAACGATATTATCATCGATGTCTTCCGCTGGCATTTAGCCTTGATCTTTTCCAATGACCTAATCAATAAAATCGATATGCTAATCAATTCAATGATGTAATGAGTTGATCTAATTTGTATTCAATTTTCCTTGTCCTCATAGAAAACTGTAAATATGCTCACATCAAAGTAATTTACACACACTGGCACACACATTATATATATATATATATATATATATATATATATATATATATATATATATATATATATATATATATATATATATATTCCCAAGAGGATAGAATCCAGGTAGAACTCAATGTCCAGCACAGAGTAAGAATCTTACTTATTATAAAACCCAGGTTGAGTGTGTGTGTGTGTGTGTGTGTCTGTACGTTTATATATTGGATCGGATTTCCTACATTTTTCAACCGATTTCAACAAAACTTCACAGGACTAAGCAAATTTACATTGCGGTGGTTCTGACAGCGCCAAAAATTGGAAAAACACAATTGTTTTTGCACAAAATCAATTTGAAAACACCATTAAGAGGCATTAATTAAAGGAGGACAACTCATATAAAGTTATACTTATTATAAAACCCAGGTTGTTTGTGAATGTGTGTCTGTGTTCGTTTATATATGGGATCGGATTTCCTACATGTTTCAATCGATTTCAACAAAACTTCACTTTTTTTTTTTGGCAGGTAGTGTTTCTTATTGTCTTGCACACTTTTTTCTTTATTTTTACATTCGGAATGCTTTAAAAATTCCGTTTACAAGACATCTGTTTATAATAAAAGTCTATTCAATCGATAGACTCATAACCATTGAAAACAATGTTTCTGTTTGGGTTTGACCAATTCGTAAAAAAAAAAAAACAACAAAAAAAACAAAACAAAAAAATAATTAAGACATGCGTGTCCGTCAACCTTAAACAATAATCTTTGTCAAATTTATTTTTCAGTCTTCATGATGGTCGATACTTGATCTATCTCTTACTGTTACATCCCCGGGCAACGCCGGGCTCTACTGCTAGTATAATTTAAAAGGCTCAAAAAAATTTTTATTCCATGGTTATAATTTATTCCATGGAACCGTAATTACAATTCTAATGTAATAAATTATAACCATGGAATATTAGTGCTCGAGCCTTTTACATATATATATATATATATATATATATATATATATATATATATATATATATATATATATATATATTAAGCGTTTCACCCCAAGCAAGGCGGGAAGCCACTAGGACGCAAGGGGTTACAGAAGTTTTGGAGCAAGATCAGATAGGAGTGATAGAGGAAAGGATGAGGAGAAGGATAGTGGATAGATCAAGGCAACTGGAGATGTCGATTGACATTATATTTGAATAGTTGGAGATTGTAGCTCTCAGGGAAACTGGAATAGGGAAGGGAGTTCTACAGGCGAGAGGTGCGATATATAAAGCTACTGGAGTAGAAGAGACGGCTACATCTAAAAGTTTCTACAGTGAAAGGGTGAGAGCGGGATGCCAGCCTCGTAGGGCGCTTGAACCCATGAAGTCTGGGAACCAGCGAATGCAGTTCCTCGGAGCAATTACCATGAAATATATATATATATATATATATATATATATATATATATATAATGGACTCTTTTGGCGTATGAGGGTCAATCAGCACAGTTCTTATGAAGCGACAGCCAGACAACCTGAGTATATGATTTGATTATATTAGTGAAGACATTGTGCGGAATCAACCAGTTTTTGAAGGTCCAAATATATAGACCTGGTGCACTATGTGCCACAAGGTCCCTAAACGGCAGGTTTTGTCCTTCTTGTAGACCAGTTGCCATCAAAGGTTATAGAACCCACTCTGTCTTTCTATTTAAGCATAGCTGGGGGGGGAGAAGAGGTTTCATACCTTTCACAAGGGTATTAGCAGGTAAGTGAATGTAATAGATTCGAACTCGGCTCTTCGATTCCTTAATCCGAGTGGCTATCCACTACTCACCACACGCACACACGCACACACACGCACATATATATATATATATATATATATATATATATATATATATATATAAAGAGAGATAGATAGATAGATAGATAGATAGATAGATAGATAGATAGATAGATAGATAAGACTGTTTGTTCTAAAGAAAAATGTATTGAACTGTTACGCGATATCTGTCTTCCTGTGTGGCAGCGAATGCTGCATAATCTTCTCAAAGATGAAGAGACTTGAAGCAACAGAAATGTGGTTCTACCGAAGGATGCTGAGGATAGTATGGGCTGAACGTGTGAGCAGCAACGAGATACTGGAAAGAATGGAAACAAAAATGAATATTTAACATCAGGAAGTGAGAGTTGAAATTTCTGGGGCACGTAGTGAGGAAGGAGGGTTTGGAAAATCTAATACTCACAGGAAAGATAGAGGGAAAGAAGGACAGACGGAAGCAATGAGTACTGTACTCCATGAGTTGAGTAAATGGATGACAGATCAGGGATTGGGAGATTAAGAGCTACAAGGGACAAGAAAATGTGGAGGGCCATGATCACCTACGTCCAGAAGGGACACGGGACATAAAAGAATAATAATAACCTGAAATATATATTCATTATTTATGTCATTACATAGATTTTTTTTTTCTAATGTATTCACCCCAAGCAAGGCAATAATGCCACTAAGACGCAAAAGGCTACTGGAAGAGAAAGAGAATGCCATTAATCTAAACCGGAAACAAGGGATACATTTCTACTCCTGTTCCAAAGACCGGAGAGGAGTGTGAACCGGAAGACAGGTGAACATATATTTTATTATATATCGGACGTCTAGCCACACTGATGAGTATTATTATACATTATTATACAGCGAAGCAGTCTATCTGTGGGTAACAATATATATGCTCCTGAAAAAATTATTTCAGTTTAGCTCTCTGGGGAGAAAGTGTGGATTTGTAAACAGATACTATTAAGGCTAATAATACAAGACTCTTAGGTAAATCGAATCGAGTTCTCTCAGTCACTGTGTGTTTATCTAAAAATAAACACGCTTAAATTCACATTCATCCCTGACTGACGCCAATTCAGTCAGGTTTCGATCTTAGCTAGAGGCAACCGGACGTCTTGTCACACTGATGAGCTGTGAAACGGCGAAACAGTCTGTCTGTGTGTGACTATATATATATATATGTGTGTGTTTGTGTGTGTGTGTGTGTGCAAATATATAGGAAAGAACCATTACGTTAATTATCCGAAGTTCGTTAGCATTTTTATTTTTAAAAAACATTGCTCAATACATAAGTAAAGCGTAAATTATAATTATTTTTTAAAAAATATGATTCCATCGCATATATATATATATATATATATATATATATATATATATATATATATATAAAGAAATATAGTTTTAAGGTATGCTATATTCCTGGGATAAATTGCTCAGTGTCAGAGCATGTAAATATAAAAGTGAACATTGTAGTCAGCACTCAGAGGCGACAGACTGCTTCATGCTAATCATCAGACTGTTATATATATATATATATATATATATATATATATATATATTAGATTGGTACAAAAATAATGACGTAATAACGTCGTTTTTTGACGTAACGTCAAAAAACGACATTATATATATATATATATATATATATATATATATATATATATATTCTGGAAGAGTTATCTAGGATTTGGATCTCTTCGACTATCTGTATTGTTCGTTTCGATCTTACGTTTTCTTTAAAATGTGTCAATATTCTTTTTAACTACTTAGAGATCTTGACATTCTGTCCATAAAATCTTGTTTAATCATTTAGTAAAAGATAAAATATGGAAAATATTCCAGTCGGAAAGAAAACGTATCCTTGATGGAAAGCTTTAGATAAATAGATGAAGGGAGACATTAATATTTCTTATACAAGATCAATCAATAATACTTCACGAGCAGATGGCTGGAAGTATTTTCCAACGTGATGTTAAAGAAACCATAGAAGCGACTCCAAAGTTTATTCGGCTTTTTATTGCCTTATGTTCTTTGAAAGACTTTGAAAAAAAATATCAGAAGTTATTAAATGGCTTCCATATGAACCTAATGAAAGCAATATCTGTGAGTATTTAAATAATAGTTATTCACTTCTAGCTTGACATGAAAATATTATATTTCGGCAAAATAGTCCTACTTATAATTGAGTCTATATAGCCAGACGTTGTACGTATATATATATATATATTTAAACATAAATTAGCGGATATTGGTCGTGTTTATACTTGAGCCTATATTAGTCGAGTATATACTTGAGCCTACATAAACATTAGATCTTACTTATTATAAAACGCAGATTGTGTGTGTGTGTGTCTGTACGTTTATATATTGGATCGGATTTCCTACATTTCTCAACCGATTTCAACAAAACTTCACATGACTAAGCAAAATTACCTTGCGGTGGTTCTGATAGCGCCAAAAATTGGAAAAAACCCAATTGTTTTTGCACGAAATCAATTTGAAAACACGATAAAACACGATTCTGTCGCCAGAATGAAAGGGGAACAACTCATATCGAATTATACCTATTATAAAACCCAGGTTGTTTGTGTGTGTTCGTTTATATATGGGATCGGATTTCCTACATTTTTCAACCGATTTCAACAAAACTTCACGTTTTTTTTTTTTTGCAGTTTGGGTTTCTTATTGTCTTGCAGACTTTTTTTGCAATGCTTTAAAAATTCCATTTGCAAGACAATTGTTTATAATAAAATTCTATTCAATCGGTAGACTCATAACGATTGAAAACAATGTTTTTGTTTGAGTTTGGGTTTGACCAATTCTTAAAAAAATAAAAAAAATAATTAAGACATGCGTGTCCATCAACCTTAAACAATAATCTTTGTCAATTTTTTTTTTCAGTCTTTATGATGGTCGATACTTGATCTATCTCTTACTGTTACATCCCCGGGCAACGCCGGGCTCTCCTGTTAGTGTGTTTATACTTTAGCTTATGAAAGAAGACATTAGTCGTGTTTATACTTGATCGTAAAAATGAGAATATTGGCCGTGTTTATATTTGACCATATACGGGCAGTAGTCATGTTTATTCATGAGCTTATATAGACTATCATTGGTCATGTTTATCTTTGAGCACATACAGGTAAACCTTGATGATGTTTATACATCTGCTTATAATTGGTCGTGTTTGTACTTGAGCCTATATTGGCAAACACTGTTCGCGTTTATACTTAATCATATACAGAAATTAGTGATGTTTATACATGAGACTATATAGACTTACATTGTCGTGTTTATACTTGAGCCTATATTGGCAGACATTGGTCATACTTGAGTATATACAGAGAGACATTAGTGATGTTTATATATGAGAGTATACAGATTACATTCGTCATTTTTATACTTGAGCATATACAGGCAGACCTTTATTATGTTTATACATGAGCCTATAGATACTTACTTTTGTACCGTTCATACTTGAGCCTATATTTGCAGATATTGGCTATGTTTATACATGATCCTATATTAGTCGAGTATTTACATGAGTCTACATAGTCAGACATTGCATGTGATTATAATTTTAACCTATGAAAGAAGACATTAGTTGTGTTCATACTTGAGCATATAATGAAAGACATTTGTCGTGTTTATACTTGAGCATATACGGACATGTTTATACATGAGCCTATAAAGACTATTATTGTCATGTTTATACTTGAGCTTATACAGGCAGACCATGACGATGTTTATACCTGAGCCTATAGAGACTTACATTGGTCGTGTTTGTACTTGAGCTTATATTGGCAGATATTGTTCGTGTTTATACTTCACCATATGCAAAAAGACATTAGTGATGTTTACACATCAGCCTATTTAGACTTACATTTGCCGTGTATATACTTGATCCTATATTGGCAGATAATGGGCTTGTTTATACTTCAGCATATACAGACATTAGTGATGTTTATACATGAGCCGATATCGACTTACATTGTATGGTGTTTATACTTGAGCCTATATTGCAGGCATTGGTCATGTTTATACATGAGCCTATACAGACTTATATTGATCGTGTTTATATTTGAGCCTATACTGACAGACATTGATTATGTTTATACTTGAGTATATACAGGCTGACATTAGTGATGTTTATATATGAGCCAGTATAGATTTACATTGGTCGTGTTTATACTTGAGCCTCTATTGGCAGACATTCTTGGTGTTTATACTTGAGCATATACACACATTAGAGATGTTTATATATAAACTATATAGACTTAAATTCGTCATATGTATGCTTCATCATATACAGGCAGATTTTGATGATATTTATACATGAGCCTATCGAGAATTGACCGTGTTTGTAATTGAGCCTATATTGGCAGATATTGTACGTGTTTATACTTGAGTCTATATAAGTCGATAATATACTTGAGTCTACATAGACATCGGATGTAATTATACTTTAGTCTATGAAAGAAGATATTAGTCCTGTCCATACTTGAGCATATAAATAAATGACAGCTATATATATATATATATATATATATATATATATATATATGAACTTTATTCCAATCCTTCATGAGCTTCCAATCCTTAGCTATGATTAATTAATGATGATCATGTCATTTTCGTTTATGATCGATTTCATCCCGATTCTTCTGTTAAGCTTGGAGAGTAATTATGCATATTTATTGCTCGAGGTAGAGTCCAATAGTGTTATAAAAACCTCGTTGAATTCCAGTAAGATATCGTTAATCCCTTCAAAGATACAATGAGCCAAACTTAATCTAGCGAATGGACAATTTTGGTGTTACACGATTTGGAGAATTTTGTTGTTACACCCGGCATATATATATATATATATATATATATATATATATATATATCAGACATAACATTTTAGAAAGCCAACCTTCTTGCTAACGTCTTATGTCTTAAATTGCTAAAGTTTTATTTTTTCGAAAACTGTATTCAGCCAGTTTTCAATAATTTATCTGTTTCTTGCCAAATACTGCCATACATACATACATACATATATATATATATATATATATATATATATATATATATATATATATATATATATATATATATAACCACATAACTAAATCCTCTACAAAAAACAATGTAGTGTGTCAATTTACATGCCCGTTCAGAGATTGTATTTGACATTAATAATAAACCCATTACATATATTGGTTTTACTACAACCACACTCTCCCGTAGACTTACCTGTCACCTTTCTGATGTTAGTTCTATTAAACAATATTACTTAGAAAACCATAGCCATTATTAGACAGATATTAGTTGATAACACAATAATACTCACACATACGTAGAGTAAAAAGAACCTCCAGATATTCGAGGCCATCTACATCAAAACAAAGCAACTCACGCTCAACAAAATTACATTCCAAACTAGTCACAACACATTACATTGCATCTAGATATATGGTTCTGTTGTTAATATCTCGGTCTCTCATGTGGTATGACGTCATAGAACCGCATTATCAATTTAGTGCCTGCGTCTGCTCGCGAACGTTATCGTCGCATAGCAACCTTCTATGTCAACATAATAGAATATAATCTTTAATGGTGAATATATTGGTTTAAATGTCTATATAACTACTCCGGTGATGGCTAATGTGAGGCGAATGCTTAAATCAAGGAAAAGCATGATACAAAATATCCAAATGTTGGACAAATTTTGTCTTTATTTTCTCCAGAAATTGAAGCAGCCATAGAACGGCCATGATCAAACATAATTGACATTCGTTGTCTGTTATATTTAACAATATATATATATATATATATATATATATATATATATATATATATATATATATATATATATCAACAAATTTTCGCATTAAATAATTAGCATAAAAAATATCCATAGTCTAATAAAAGGTTTAAAAGCTTAACCCAATCATAAGATAGAAAAACTCTTTATGACGTCGTCAAAAAACAAATTGTAGTTCAGTGCGACGCGTTTATGTACGAAACAGCCCTTTAGGAATAAATAAATAAATAAATAAATAAAATAAAATAAAATAAAACAAAATTCTCTAGAGACTTAACGACATATTACGGTGCCAAAAGCTATCTTTCGCTATGACTGACCAGACGATGCGCGTACATCAATACCTTTATTCGCTTTGAAATGGCTACCCCGACCCTTCCTTGGCTTGACTTCTCTCCAAAGGTGACTGATATGTGGATAAAAATTAACTGTTAGGCCCCTTACCAAAATAGTCGCCCCAGCCGTTTCCATAGTAATTAATTTTGCGAATGAACATGCTTATAAAGATGCGTAAATTTCAAGATTGGTTATTCCTGAATGTTCGCTTGGGAATGAAACAGGACCTGATACTTTAATGCAATTGAATTTTAATAATTATATTGAGGTTTTCGGCTCTCATTTTTGAAACTCGAAAACTCTTATGTAGCGAAGGAATCATATTTTTAAAAAATAATTATAATATATACGTGTGTGTGTTTGTACGTGTGTGTATGTGTGTGTGAAAGATTTATATATATGTGTGTGCGTGTGTGTTTTTGCGTGTGTGTATGTGTGTGTGAAAGATTTATAAATATGTGTGTGTGTGTTTGTGCGTGTGTGTGTTTTTGCGTGTGTGTGTGTGAAAGATTTATAAATATGTGTGTGTGTGTGTTTGTGCGTGTGTGTATGTGTGTGTGAATGTGTATGTGAAAGATTTATATATATGTGTGTGTGTGTGTTTGTGCGTGTGTGTATGTGTGTGTGAAAGATTTATATATATGTGTGTGTGTGTGTGTGTGTTTTTGCGTGTGTGTATGTGTGTGTGAAAGATTTATAAATATGTGTGTGTGTGTTTGTGCGTGTGTGTATGTGTGTGTGAAAGATTTATATATATGTGTGTGTGTGTTTGTGCGTGTGTGCATGTGTGTGTGAAAGATTTATATATATGTGTGTGTGTGTGTGTTTTTGCGTGTGTGTATGTGTGTGTGAAAGATTTATAAATATGTGTGTGTGTTTGTGCGTGTGTGTATGTGTGTGTGAAAGATTTATATATATGTGTGTGTGTGTGTGTGAAGGATTCCGCCTGTGAATAGCGTGTTCAAGACTTCTTTCAATCATTGTTAAATTTGAAGTGTTAAAAGGAACCGTCTATGGTGACGGTCGCGATGACCGCCCTGTGGGTAACGAACTAGAAATTTGTTCGTTAGTATGTTGATCATCGAATGAGTGCTTCAGTCGGGAGACAAAATTTACCTAACTACTATTTAAGTTGCTTAAATAGTAGTTAGGTAAATTTTGTAAATTTTTGCTCACAGTGGCGTGTTTCATAGTTGAATTAAAAACTGCTTTTGTTAGTGAGAACTTGTTTATCGGTTCCATAACCAAACAATCAGCTTCTTTAATTGTGTGTGACAAGTGGAATTTCAAATAGACCCCGGTTTTCTTTTTTTCAAACTGACCGCCATCATTATGACCATCGATTTCTGACTGATCGTCGTTTTCAGAAAGCCAAATCGAAGAGCTTAAATTAATATGAACACCTAGAAAGATCCAAATAAAGGCCGTTCTAATAATTTGGACCGATTTTAAATGCGAATTAAGTTTAAATTTTTAATTTAACAACTTAAGTCTTTGACAATTTCAACCATGGAAAGATTAACAATCAAACAATGTGTTAAAATTATCGAAGTCAATTACTAAAATGGACGTTTAAACAGAGATGCATTTCGCGCAGTTCGCGATTTTTTTATCAGTATAATCGACCAACTGAGAGTGCAATTGAAAAAATTGTTCGTAAATTCAAACTGGGTCGGTGGCAGATGTGAAAACATCAGTGCGTGCTCGTTTACGCCGTTCAGATGAAAACATTGCTGCAGTGCATGAGAATGTTGCCGAAAATCCAGCCACCTCTATTCGTCATCGCGCGCAGGAATTGAACCTCTCCACAACAACGTTACATCGAAGTTTGACAAAAGATTAGTCTCTACACGCTTACAAAATTCAATTGACACAAGAACCGAAACCCTCTGACAATTTGGAGCACCGTACATTCGTTAGTTGGGTGCATGAGCAAAGACAAGCCGATGAAGATTTTTCGCAAAAAATCCTCTTTAGTGATGAAACCCATTTTCATCTTGGTTGATACGGTAATAATCAGAATTATCGCATTTGGGCTGATGAAAATCCAAGGAAGATTGTTGAAAAGGCACTGCATCCACAAAAGATCTTTGTTTAGTGTGCATTTTTTCTAGCAGAATTATTGGGCCGTATATTTATAAATTTGAACGTCCATTTTCGTAATAGGCTTCGATAACTTTAACACGTTGTTTGATTGTTAATCTTTCCATGGTTGGAATTGCCAAAGACTTAAGTTGTTAAATCTGAAAGAAAAAGAAAAAAAAAATTATGAGACGCTTAAACTTAATTCACATTTAAAATCGGTCCAAGTTATTGGAACACGCTATATATCCACACTCATCAAAATTATATTTCAAACCAGTCACAGCATATTACAATGCATTTAAACATATGGTTCTATTGACAACATTTCTCTCACGCACTTGGTCATGTACGATGTGGTAAAAGCGCATTACGAATGCGTTTGCTATTCCGCGACCGTTATCACATCACATAGCACACTTCTATATAGACAAAACAGTATGTCATCTTTGATGGTGAACATCTCTGTTGTAATGTCCATATAACCACTCTGATGATGGCTCACGTGAACCGGAAGCTTAGATCGAGGAACAGCATAGTAAAGAAACATCCAAATGTTGGACAGTTTTTTTGTCTTTATTTTCTCCCGAAACTAAAACGTCTCATGATCAAACATAATAGACGTTCGTTGTCTGTTATGTTTAACAATACATTTTTAAATAATGATCTGCTGCCCCTCTACAATATATATATATATATATATATATATATATATATATATATATATATATATATATATAATGATTTGACGGAAAATGGTCTGCGATTTCTTTCAAAAATATTCTTTCAAACATTTTGGAACTACCAGCGTCTCTCGTTCCGTGCGCATTTGTAAACGTGACAACGTCAACAAAGGCCAGTCCGTTGAAATCTAAACGGATAGAACGCGTCACAAAAACTTTTTTTTTTAGCAATTTGTCATACCGTTTTTTCTTAATAATGTTTGTTGATATATAAAATTATACAAAATTACACACACACACACACACACACACACACACACACACACACACACACATATATATATATATATATATATATATATATATATATATGTATATATATACTTTAAAAATCAGAAGGTCAGTTGAATCAGCTACTTGGTTTCAAACTTAAGGCGATTTTTTAATCAAATGACCACATAACGATTTTTTATTTTTAAAATAATAAAATTAAAATTCGTTAAGTGGTCATTGTCCTCTTCCCTCTTCCCTCTTCTTCTTCTTCATGTTCTTCTTCTTCATTATATTCATCATCTTCTTCTTCTTTTTCGTCATCTTTTTTCTCCTTCTTCATCATCTTCTTCGTAATCTTCTTCTTCTTCTTTTTCTTCTTCTTTATTATCTTCTTCATCGTCATCATCTTCTTCTTCATCTTCTTTTTCATCATCATCTTCTTCGTCATCTTCTGCTTCGTCGTCATTTTTTTCTTCTTCATCTTCATCATCATCATCTTCATCATCATCATCTTCATCATCATCATCATCTTATTCTTCGTCATCTTCTTTTTCATCATCATATTCTTTGTCATCTTTTTCTTCTTCTTTGGCATCTTTTTTTCTTCTTCATCATCATCTTCTTCATCATCATCTTCGTCTTCATCATCTTCATCTTCTTCTTCGTGATCTTCTTCTTCCTCGTCATCATCTTCATCTTCATCATAATCTTCGTCTTCATCTTCCTCATCATCATCATCTTCATCTTCTTCTTCGTGATCTTCTTCCTCGTCATAATCTTCTTCTTCATCATCATCTTCGTCTTCATCTTCTTCATCATCATCATCATCTTCATCTTCTTCTTCGTCATCTTCCTCTTCTTCGTCATCTTTTTTCTTCTTCTTCATCATCTTCTTCATCATCATCTTCGTCTTCATCTTCATCGTCATCATCATCTTCATCTTCTTCGTCATCTTTTTTCTTCTTCATCATCTTCGTCGTCATCTTCTTCTTCATCATCTTCGTCTTCATCTTCTTCTTCTTCATCATCTTCTTCATCTTCTTCTTCGTCATCATCTTCTTCTTCTTCATCTTCTTCTTCATCATCATCTTCTTCTTTTTCACATCCTCTTCCTCCTCCTCCTCGCTTTCCATTAGACCCAACATCGTCCGTTTGTTTATTTCTTTTTGAAAATTATAATGTAGCGTTCTTTAGTTTTCTTTTTTTGTTGTTTTTTTTTTTTAATAAAAGAAGCGTTCGCTAGTCCATCTGATAAAATACCGCTTGAGGATACCGTAAGATTAAAACCATGGTAGCAGATTCAACTGACCTCCTGATTTTTAAAGTTAAAAAACTCTACATGCTATTTTTACTTTTGTTTTTTCAGACGTGTATTGAGCACTTTTTAATACTACTGTTTCCTGGTCTGATTCAACTCTGACTACTAACCTTATATATATATATATATATATATATATATATATATATATATATATATATATATATATATATATATATCGTGAGCAGTAAATGTACTTGTACACAGAAAAAGATTTTCGTGTACTAAAAAGTCGGCCTTCGTACACATTGGACTTGGTAAACACATTGTTTATAATCCACTTTGCTTCGTTTCTCGTTCGACGGTTGTTTGTGCTAAAGCAATTTAGTAAAGAAAGTCTCCTGGATCGGAGCTCTGACACAGGCGCTTAAGAGAGCTTTTGATGATGAAAACCTACTTTGGCCCGCTTTAATCTTTCGCCTTCGAAAACGAGAGCCAAATTATTTCAACCTCCATCTCGTTGCTTTCATGTCATAACTTCATTAGGCATCCAGTTTGCCGCCATTTTCTTCCGTTCTTTTTTCTTTCTTCTCGTTTCTTTTATTCTTTCTTTTTTTTTCTTTGCATTTTTATTTCGCGTTATGTTGTTATTTCAATGTCTGTGGGTGCTCTTTCTTTCTTTCTTTCTTTCTTTCTTTCTTTCTTCTTTCTCCCCTCAGTTTTCTTTCTTTCATTTTGTTTGTGGGAGATCTTTTTTTCTTTCTTTCAGTTTTCTTTCTTTCATTCTGTCTGTGGGGGATCTTTCTTTATTTGATTTTCATTCTTCTTTCTC
>OZ010613.1:26423968-26446468 GCA_963932145.1 Acanthosepion lycidas
TTTCTTCGCAATCTGCGATATTTGAAATAAATGCGCAAAATAATGCGAGAAAAAAAAAACCCCGTAAAATCCGACAATTAAAATGAAATAAAATAAAAAATACGTACCTGAAAAGTAAAAAAAATTCCCTTTCTTTTTTAACAATATTTATTTTATGTGTCGTGAAAGTTTCTTGAATTAAAAGCTTCATAAATTATATATTAGGGTGAGATTCTGTTTCATTAGCTATAAGCAGATTTATTAAGGAACATATAGAAAAAAATACTATTCATTTAAAACTTCTTTTTAAAAATAAGCGCATTTTAAAATAACATCTGTGAAATCACGCAGTAATCAAGAACAGTAAAATACGAAAAGCTGCAAAATGCCGTTAATTAAGTAAGCTTCCGCGCATTACGAGTAGAGGAAAACGTATGTAAACAACGCCAGTAATGGCGGTTGGAGAAAGCGTATGAGATCGAACTTATATTGACGATAAATCGGAAACGGTAATCGAGTGCAATGTTTTAATGTCATTTTCGAAATAACCAGGCAATTGCACACCAGGATGGTACATTCTCAGTATCCAGTATATTTGTCCATATTTCTGAGATGAGGTATTATGTACACTATTTACATTGTTCGGACTATTGTCCTCATCTTTGTCACCCTATTTATCACAACGTTTCGACCCTTCAGTATCTGTCTATATTTCTGAGATGAGGTATTATGTACACTATTTACATTATTCGGATTATTGTCCTCATCTTTGTCGCCATATTTATTACAACGTTTCGGCCCTTCAGTATCTGTCTATATTTCTGAGATGAGGTATTATGTACACTATTTACATTATTCGGACTATAGACCTCATCTTTGTCACCATATTTATCACAACGTTTCGGCCCTTCATTATCTGTCTATATTTCTGAGATGAGGTATTATGTACACTATTTACATTATTCGGACTATTGACCTCATCTTTGTCGCCATATTTATTACAACGTTTCGGTCTTTCAGTATCTGTCTATATTTCTGAGATGAGGTATTATGTACACTATTTACATTATTCGGACTATTGTCCCCATCTTTGTCGCCATATTTTATTAAAACGTTTCGGCCTTTCAGTATCTGTCTATATTTCTGAGATGAGGTATTATGTACATTATTTACATTATTCGGACTATTGTCCTCATCTTTGTCGCCATATTTTATTAAAACGTTTCGGCCTTTCAGTATCTGTCTATATTTCTGAGATGAGGTATTAGTACACTATTTACATTATTCGGACTATTGTCCTCATCTTTGTCGCCATATTTATTACAACGTTTCGGCCTTTCAGTATCTGTCTATATTTCTGAGATGAGGTATTATGTACACTATTTACATTATTCGAACTATTGTCCTCATCTTTGTTACCATATTTATTACAACGTTTCGGCTCTTCAGTATCTGTCTATATTTCATTATTCGGACTATTGTCCTAATCTTTGTCGCCATATTTATTACAACGTTTCGGCCTTTCAGTATCTGTCTATATTTCTGAGATGAGGTATTATGTACACTATTTACATTATTCGGACTATTGTCCCCATCTTTGTCGCCATATTTATTACAACGTTTCGGTCTTTCAGTATCTGTCTATATTTCTGAGATGAGGTATTATGTACACTATTTACATTATTCGGACTATTGTCCCCATCTTTGTCGCCATATTTATTACAACGTTTCGGTCTTTCAGTATCTGTCTATATTTCTGAGATGAGGTATTATGTACACTATTTACATTATTCGGACTATTGTCCTCATCTTTGTCGCCATATTTATTACAAAGTTTCGGCCATTGTAGGTTTCGGCCTTCTTCAGGGGGTTGGAATGTCTAACTGAACCCTTTATTTCGCTCACTGAGGTAGACTGTTCCAGTTTCACCTGCCATGTTTTTTAATGGATGTCAGTCATCAGTTATCTCCTCAAGGACACATGGCACAGTGGATAAAGGCGTTAGTTAGATCTAGTGACAGGACCCAAACAGTGTGAGATCAATACCCAGTTAAGGCAGTGGAGAACTTGGAGAGGGGAATTAACAGGAGATAACTGATGAGTGACATCCATTAAAAATATGGCACGTGGAACTGGTACAGTCTACTCCAGTGAGCGAAATAAAGGGTTCAGTTCGACATTCCAATCACCTGAAGAAGGCAGTACGAGGGTCGAAACATTGTAATAAATATAGCGACAAAGACGAGGACAATAGTCCTAATAATATAAATAGTGTAAAAAAAATTATTTCAACATATTCTACCAGAAAAAAAATTCAAGATAGTTCTGCTAAGAAGCTATATATATATATATATATATATATATATAAAATAGGAGAGTCTTTGGGGATAACGAGATAATATTTAAATATTCCTGCAAACAACGAATATTTTGCTATTTTCTACAGTTTTTAGAAGAGTCATTAATATTCAACTAGTTTTCCAGACAAAATAACTTTTTTTATATATATATAAATCAGATAAGGGAAGAAAAAGAACAACTTTGTCAGTAAAATTAAGATGTGACCTCAGGATAATTTTTATTTACTATGAAAATGCTTTTACTTTTTTTTCACATTGGCCGTATGGAATTTTTCAAGGCAGGGAAAGTGCCCGTCAAAACATAATTTACACATTAGAGCTTTCGAATATTTACTGGAAAAAATGACGAAAAAAAAATGTTTATAATACTACAATGTGACAATTGAGAATACTTGAGTTGATTGGGTTCCGGAAGTGCCTTCTCTATTTGCGTATACCGTGAATTAGTGATGTTAATGCCCGGTTCCCTCGGCAAATTTCCTCCGGTGCGACAATATGTTACCTGTCTACCAATTTCAATCTGGTATTATACTCACAACACTTTAGGTCGAGTCACTGGATCTAACCAAATGTCATTATGCACTGGGCCATGTGTCTTTGAGGTAAATAATGCAAGTTAATCATATCTCTTCAGAGATACAGACAAATAGACAATTTTTTGTATTGAAAGGTATTTTAACATATGCTACCCGAAAAAATATTCAAGATAAAAATATTCGAGATATGCAAATAAGATGTATTAAAAAAATAAAACATGTGACTAAAGTTAAAGAACTTGGTAACATTCCCAGATAAGATGTACATATTCCCAGAAACAAAGAAATATTTTGGTATTTTCTATAATTCTGAGAAGGGTCATTAACATTCAAATAGTTCTTCAGACAAAATAAGATTTTATTTTAGGATATAAATCAGATAAAGAAAGACCCAAGAACAACTTTGCCGATAAAATTAAGATGGGTCACCGCTATGGAATACCAGATACTGTAAGCTTAGTTGTGCAGGTGGTATAACGGTTAATGGCACGGAATTGTTAATCGGTGAGTCGAGTTCTAATTCCCGTTGGGTTCGTTATATTCACTTACTTTGAAGAGTATGTAACCAGTTCTCTCTTCGGAGGGGCGATTTCAACTGTTGGGTGGGTGATTTCAAATGCGATGTGCAATTTAACAGAAAATGGTGGGCGATTGGAAATCTAAGAATTAAAAAAGGATTTCAACTTATTCTACCCGAAAAAAATATTCAAAGCAGTTCTGCTAAGAAGCTGTATATATATAAAAAAAAACAGGAGAGTCATTGGGAATAACCAGATAAGATTTAAATATTCCTGAAAGCAAGGAATATTTTGGTATTATTTCTATAATTTTGAGACGTGTCAGTAACATTTAAATAGTTCTCCAGACAAAATAAGATTTTATTTTAGGATATAAATCAGATAAAGAAAGTACAAGAACAACTTCGCCGGTAAAATTAAGAAGTTACCTCAGGATAATTTTTATTTAATCTGAAATTGCTTTTACTTTTTTATCCCATTGGCCATAACGAATTTATTAAGACAGGAAAAGTTCCAGTCAAAACATAATTTACTCATCACTGCTTTTGAATATTTACTATGAAGGTCGGCGGTGGAAAAAAAGTGACGAAAACAAAACGGTTGGGAAACCCTGTTATAGATTCTGGCATTCATAGTGAAATGTGGCAATTTAGAAAACTCGAATTGACTGGACCCCAGAAGTGCCTTCTCTATTTGTGTATAGCGTGAATTGGTGATGTTAATGCCAGTTTCGCTCGGCAAATTTTCTACTGGTGCGGCAAACTGTTATCTGTCTCCCAATCCATTCATCATCGTTAATGTTCAAGCAATGGATGAATCTGAAAATATCTTCGCAACATATTAGT
Organism: Acanthosepion lycidas; assembly: GCA_963932145.1. Lineage (NCBI taxonomy): Eukaryota > Metazoa > Mollusca > Cephalopoda > Sepiida > Sepiidae > Acanthosepion > Acanthosepion lycidas. Next base: position 26,428,207 of record OZ010613.1, read on the forward strand.
TCCATAATTTATTATTTTAACTGTTAGGGCAATGCTGCCCAGGCAGGTGAAACGTATCAAAGGTTAGAAGGAAGGACAAGCCACTATTCGAAAAGGGAACCTGGACAACTTGCATATGTGCGTTAATTCATCCGGGTCCGCGATAGTTGAACATTTACTAAACAACTATCAAAACAACCATTATAATAATTTACATAATTTACCCACCACTGCTTTTGTATATTTACTATACTGAGGGACGGTGGAAAAATTTCCCATGTTAAAGTGGATGACGATGCAAAAAAGGTTGGGAAACTCCGATCTACAGCTTCAAATAATGTTTGATATTTTATTCACAGAAAAGAAAAAGACGGCGGAGTAACGGATAGCGGCTTGGATGGAGGAACTATAGAGACGAGTTCGAATTCCAGTCAAATCTATTACATTCACATTCCCTTACGTGCTAATACCTTTAGGAAATGTATGTATCCCCTTTTTCTCCTTCAGAGCTATGGGTAAATAGCAGGACAGACCGGGTCCTATAGTCTTGGATAGCAACTAGTGTACCACACAAAGAACTGGTAACCTACTGCGGGAATAAATCTGCGTTGTCAGTCATGTATCAAAAGATACATGATCGCCTAAGCGTGTATCACACATGGCACATAACTCACTGCTTGTCGTGCTAATACCCTTGGGAAATATATGAATCCTCTTCTTCTCCTCTCTCCAGCTATGAGTAAATAGCAGGACAGGCCGGGTCCTATAGTCTTGGGTAGCAACTAGTCTACTGCAGAAAGAAATGGCAACTTACTTCGGGAAAAAATCTGCCTCGTCAGTCATATATCGAAATATACATGATTACCTAAGTGTGTATAACGCATGGCACATACCTGACTGATTGACCTGCTAATACCCTTGGGAAAGGTATGAATCCTCCTCTTCTCCCCCACCCCCACTCCAGATAGGAGTAAATTTCAGGACAGATCGGGTTCTATAGCCTTGGATAGCAGTAAATGGTCTACTGCAGAAAGAAATGGCAGTCTACTGCGGGAAAAAAATCTCCCTCGTCAGTCATGTATCGAAAGATACATGATCGCCTAAGCATGTATCATGCATGACACATAACTGACTAACTGATCACTGCCAATTAATTCGTCTTTGGCGACCGCTGATGAAAATGCCAAGGTCGAGATAACGTGTAGTCGGCGTCATAATAAAATCTGAAGACAATATGTTAATAGGCAAGAGAGGTTGACAACCCATCAAGAAAATATTTGAAGAAATCTATTGTTTCGAATCCCGCACGACCTTAAGTGGATCTGGTGCATACGATCCGTTGATAAGGATGCATGTAAAATGGTTGATGCATATTAAGCAACGACGAGTCTGTAGATGGGTGACCGCTTGGGAATCTGTAATCTTGGATGTGCGATACATGACTGACGAGGCAGATTTTTTTCCCGCAGTAGACTGCCATTTCTTTCTGCAGTAGACCAGTTGCTGCTATCCAAGGCTATAGAACCCGATCTGTCCTGAAATTTACTCCTATCTGGAGTGGGGGTGGGGGAGAAGAGGAGGATTCATACCTTTCCCAAGGGTATTAGCACGTCAATCAGTCAGGTATGTGTCATGCGTTATACACACTTAGGTAATCATGTATATTTCGATATATGACAGACGAGGCAGATTTTTTCCCAAAGTAGGTTGCCATTTCTTTCTGCAGTAGACTAGTTGCTATCCAAGACTATAGGACCCGGCCTGTCCTGCTATTTACCCATAGCTGGGGAGAGGAGAAGAAGAGGATTCATATATTTCCCAAGGGTATTAGCACGTCAGGCAGTGAGTTATGTGCCATGTGTGATACACGCTTCGGCGATCATGTATCTTTTGATACATGACTGATAACGCAGATTTATTCCCGCAGTAGGTTACCAGTTCTTTGTGTGGTACACTAGTCGCTATCCAAGACTATAGGACCCGGTCTGTCCTGCTATTTACCCATAGCTCTGAAGGAGAAAAAGGGGATACATACATTTCCTAAAGGTATTAGCACGTAAGGGAATGTGAATGTAATAGATTTGACTGGAATTCGAACTCGTCTCTATAGTTCCTCAATCCGAGCCGCTATCCGTTACTCCGCCGTCTTTTTCTTTTCTGTGAATACAATATCAAACATTATTTGAAGCCGTAGATCGGAGTTTCCCAACCTTTTTTGCATCGTCATCCACTTTAACATGGGAAATTTTTCCACCGTCCCTCTGTATAGTAAATATGCAAAAGCAGTGATGTGTAAATGATGTAAATTATTATACTGGTTGTTTTGATAGTTGTTTAGTAAATGTTCAACTATCGCGGACCCGGATGAATTAACACACATATGCAAGTTGTCCAGGTTCCCTTTTCGAATAGTGGCTTGTCCTTCCTTCTAACCTTTGATACGTTTCACCTGCCTGGGCAGCATTGCCCTAACAGTTAAAATAATAAATTATGGAACTAATATGATGCGAAGATATTTTCAGATTCATCCATTGCTTGAACATTAACGATGATGAATGGATTGGGAGACAGATAACAGATTGCCGCACCAGTAGAAAATTTGCCGAGCGAAACTGGCATTAACATCACCAATTCACGCTATACACAAATAGAGAAGGCACTTCTGGGGTCCAGTCAATTCGAGTTTTCTAAATTGCCACATTTCACTATGAATGCCAGAATCTATAACAGGGTTTCCCAACCGTTTTGTTTTCGTCACTTTTTTTCCACCGCCGACCTTCATAGTAAATATTCAAAAGCTGTGATGAGTAAATTATGTTTTGACTGGAACTTTTCCTGTCTTAATAAATTCGTTATGGCCAATGGGATAAAAAAGTAAAAGCAATTTCAGATTAAATAAAAATTATTCTGAGGTAACTTCTTAATTTTACCGGCGAAGTTGTTCTTGTACTTTCTTTATCTGATTTATATCCTAAAATAAAATCTTATTTTGTCTGGAGAACTATTTAAATGTTACTGACACGTCTCAAAATTATAGAAATAATACCAAAATATTCCTTGCTTTCAGGAATATTTAAATCTTATCTGGTTATTCCCAATGACTCTCCTGTTTTTTTTTTGTTTTTTTTTAAATACAGCTTCTTAGGAGAACTGCTTTGAATATTTTTTTCGGGTAGAATAAGTTGAAATCCTTTTTTAATTCTTAGATTTCCAATCGCCCACCATTTTCTGTTAAATTGCACATCGCATTTGAAATCACCCACCCAACAGTTGGAATCGCCCCTCCGAAGAGAGAACTGGTTACATACTTTCCAAAGTAAGTGAATTAGAACTCGACTCACCGATTAACAATTCCGTGCCATTAACCGTTATACCACCTGCACATCTAAGCTTACAGTATCTGGTATTCCATAGCGGTGACCCATCTTAATTTTATCGGCAAAGTTGTTCTTGGGTCTTTCTTTATCTGATTTATATCCTAAAATAAAATCTTATTTTGTCTGAAGAACTATTTGAATGTTAATGACCCTTCTCAGAATTATAGAAAATACCAAAATATTTCTTTGTTTCTGGGAATATGTACATCTTATCTGGGAATGTTACCAAGTTCTTAAACTTTAGTCACATGTTTTATTTTTTTAATACATCTTATTTGCATATCTCGAATATTTTTATCTTGAATATTTTTTCGGGTAGCATATGTTAAAATACCTTTCAATACAAAAAATCGTCTGTCTGTATCTCTGAAGAGATATGATTACTTGCATTATTTACCTCAAAGACACATGGCCCAGTGCATAATGACATTTGGTTAGATCCAGTGACTCGACCGAAAGTGTTGTGAGTATAATACCAGATTGAAATTTGTAGACAGATAACATATTGTCGCACCAGATGAAATTTGCCGAGGGAACCGGGCATTAACATCACTAATTCACGGTATACGCAAATAGAGAAGGCACTTCCGGAGCCCAATCAACTCAAGTATTCTCAATTGTCACATTATAGTATTATAACCATTTTTTTTTTCGTCATTTTTTCCAGTAAATATTCGAAAGCTCTAATGGGTAAATTATGTTTTGACGGGCACTTTCCCTGCCTTGAAAAATTCCATACGGCCAATGTGAAAAAAAAAGTAAAAGCATTTTCATATTAAATAAAAATTATCCTGCGGTCACATCTTAATGGATAATGACTTTGGTTAGATCCAGTGACTCGACCTAAAGAGTTGTGAGTTCAATACCAGGCCACAGCAGTGGTGAACCAAAACTTGGAGAGTTGAATTAAAGCGAAATAGCCGAGGCATCCGGAAGATGTCACAAAAATTCTTAACTGCTACACATTTTCTATGAAGTATAATGGTTTTAATGAACAGAAGTACAGAAATTTTTATAAAAAGACGACACATTTTAGCTACCCTTACTACTCATGGCTTTCGTTACAAATGGCACAGAACACAGTGATGTTAACATTTTTCCATTTCATCTCGTTTACCATTCAGTTCCTCTTCCAATTTTGATATCTCTATGGCCGCGTCCTTAGCATATCTTTGCATGGCATTGGACTTTACGATAAGTATGAAGTTTTGAGTTGGGTCAGCATTCTCAGCTGATCTGAGCGAATCTTGCGTGCAACTTGTGTTTTTTGGCCTTCAGTTCTTTAATTTCCATAAACATGGATTTCCATTTCGTCCAGCTGTTTCTCCCTACTCTTTTTTTTTTTTTATTTCTCAGCATAAATTATTGGTTGTATGCTGTTCTGACTTTGGAAGCATTGCAGAGAAAAGCCTTAATCATGGGAACATTCCCAGCACCTCCAGCTGTGGCCAAATGTGATAATGTGCTGTGCAACTAGAGTCTGCTGATTCTTATTGTCCGTGGAAATTTCCTTATTGATTGAGAAGCCCTCTCTTCCCTGAGGCCCGTCTATGACAGAGTACTAGAAATCTGCAACTTTCCAGTTTTTGATATTATTCATTGCTAGACAAAGAAGAGCAGAACAAAATGTCCAGAGTCTTTATGCTTGCTGAAATTCTTGAAAGCAATATTTTCAGCAGCTCCCCCCCGCCCCCGAACTCTGTGTACTGACTGGTGTTATCATCACAATCAGACATGCTGACTTTTTTTTCTGTCTATCATGTGGGAAAGACATCTTTTTAGACTGTCTTCTGTGGCAATTTTTTTCACAAATGGATCCAGGGTTCAGTCATGCAAGTGACCTTACAAAAGGACATCTAAGGCGAGACTTTGCCAAAATATGGTCTTTGTTGCAATTCTCCATGCAAACGGATCTTTTGTTGACACATTTCCTTTTCTGGATAAATTTTGCAGAATCCAATCTGCCAAAAATCCACGAGATATTTGCAGCATTTTTATGCATGCTTGGGTTTGGCAAAATCGTTACAAATTCATTCAGTTTGGAAAATGTAATTATCTTTTTTGTAGGTACCTCCATTAATTCGCGATACCTGAGGTTTGAAATAAATTTAAAACAAAATTAAAAAAAAAAAAAACTTTCTTGAAGCTTTCATTTTAACTTTAATTGAAAGCTAAAGGATTAAATTTACTATTTCCAGTAAGCAAAATATACTAGTATATTTCAAACAGAAATGATATTGATTGCAGTCAGATTAACTTATTTTGGGCTAAAATAACTGATTAGCACCCTTTTTTAGTCATCTGTCATCGCAATATAGTTTTCTTTGTTAAAATATCATTCAAAAATAAAATATACTTTTCCGAAAATTTATTTGAGGAATATTAGCTGATTTAAAGTATAATTAATCTGATTTAAAACAAATTTTATTTAAGTTTAAAATAACAGAAAAATGGATTCTTAAAACAAACAGTAGCGGTGATTAGGTACTTGCCAATGCCAGTAAATGACTTAACAAGTGTTTCTGAAGGTGTTGACAATTTTATTGTTTTTCTGTCTGTTAAAAAATAATTTAAGAAAATGTCGGGTGAACGTTTTTTTTTTAATATAATTTTCAAGTACTCAGTAAGCCTAAAAATGTTGGGAATATTCTAAGTAATCTAATTTTAGGAATGTTGACTTTAAATTTACTATAGTCCTCGATTTTATTTTCTGATATCATGTATGGTCATCCATACTTTCAAAATGGGCACGTTTATACACATGAAATAAAAAAAAAGTTTGGAAAATGTAATTATCTTTGCTCTTCCTTTACAAATTTTCTTAACAGTTTCATCATCAGCAAAGAAAGCAAGCAACGGTTTATTGCTCCGATATTTTATCAGAAACGGGAAAATGTCTTTTGAAACAGACACAAATATCTGCATTTTCACTGGAAATAAAACATCATTCAACTTTGACAGCACTGCAGAGAACGACTTCGTCTGGGGATATTTTTCTGTGTTTTTAATTAAGTTCATAAATTTGATAATATCTGGCCAGGATATACATTCTACCTATCTATATTTATATATTTCTTATATTTTTTTTGTGTATATATATATATATATATATATATATATATATTATCTGTACATTTTCTAGCCCTCTATAGCAGAAATGCAAAAGTGAAAAAGAGAAAAAAAGTTTGCCAGATTGAACTTTTAATATACAGCCAAGCATTAAAAGTAGGTACCTCCATTTATTCACGAAACCTAACGTTTAAAACGAACTTTGATAAATGAACAAGCTTTCTTGAAGCTTTAATTGAAAGGTAACGGATTAAATTTGCTATTTCCAGTCAAACAGAAATTATATTGACTGGAATAGAGATTTTTTTCCTAAAATACTTGATTATGCCTTTTTTGTCGTCTTTCATCGCAATGTAATTTTCTGTATTAAAAATGTTTCCAAAAATAAAAGCTACATTTCTGAAACTTTATTTGAGGAATATTAGCTGATTTAGAGTATAATTCATCCAGTTTGAAAAACATTATTTACTTTCAGTTTAAAATAACACAGAAATGCCCTTTTAAAACAAACGGTAGATCTGCTTTAAATCAGCATCGCCATGTTTTACTTAATTGACGAGGCGATAACAGATTGATTGTTGTTCTACGGAGACTTTATCTGTAAAACATAACTTAAGAAAATGATGTGTGCACTTTTTTTATATAATTTTTAGGTACTCAGTAATCTTAAAAATGTTGGAAAATATTCTCCGTAATCTAAGTACCTCCACTAATACGGTATAAATTTTCGATACCTAAGGATTATAATTAGTTTTTAAAAACGAAAAAGCATTTTTGAAGATTTCCTTTTAGCTTTAACTGAAAGCTAAATGATTTGTTATTTCCAGTAAGCAAAATACCCTGGTGTATTTCAAATATAAATTCTATAGATCGGAATGGCAATTTTTTGTTTGCTTTCACAAAATCGATTACAAGCAGCCATTTTCCACATTTTAAGACAGAATGAGAAAAAGAAGAAGAAAAAAAAAACAAAAAAAAAAACAAGAAAATACGGAAAAATATGTGGATAAATATCTACATATTTTATTTTCAGTTGAATTGAAATACAATTTTAAAGCTCGTCCAGCGGTGTGTACATTGATAAAATTCAATGGTCATTCATGTAAAGATCATTTAAAACCATTTTTCAACTCTCAAACATTAGAGAGACAACAGGTTGTTGGCGGCTATCGTCGTAGCGTCCAGGATTGTGCGCTTCGGTCAAAATTCAGGGAATGTATTGAGTGATGTCTGTATTTATATTTGGAATTTGACTATACACGTACGGCATATTGTTGGAAAATCTGGTTATTAAAATAAATGCTTCAACCCCTTCTTCATGTCCCTTCAGGACGTAGGCGATCATGACCCTCCACATCTTGTAGCACTTAATAAGTTTTGTATTTTTATTATATCTCCTAAACCCTGTTTTATAATCCATTTGCTTAAGCCCATCAAGTATATTACGCGCTGCTTTCCTCTCTCTCCCTCAATCTATCCCGTGAGTATCAGATTTTCCAAGTCTTCCTTCCTCATTACGTGCCACAGAAATTTCAACTGCTTCTTCCTGATGCTATGTATAAGTTTCATTTTTGTTTCCATTCTCTTCAAAACCGTGTTGTTCGCAGGTTCGGTGCATGGTATCCTCAGCATGTTACATCAAGTCTCTTCCTCGTCTTTGAGGAGATTGTCCAGCATTTGAAATGATCATAGGGAATGTTTTTAGCAATGTCTATATGGCGTCAGTGTCAAACCACCTACATTGGTTAGTGGACAGGATTTGTGTCTCTTGATCGGCATATTGTTGGAAAATATGGTTATTGTAATAAATTTATCAACCCCTTCTTCTTTTATGTGCCGTGTCCCTTCAGGACGTGGACGATCATGACTCTCCACATTTTCCAGTCTCTTGTAGCACTTAATAAGTTTTGTAGTTTTATTATATCTCCTAAACCCTGTTCTACAATCCATTTGGTGAAGCCCATCAATTATGTTACGCACTGCTTTCCTCTCTCTGCCTCAATCTGTCCCATGATTATCTGGCTTCTTACTTCCTGTTCTTTTATTGTTCTCTCTCCTTAATAATGTTTTCCTTTTCTCATATTCACTCACACTAAGTAAACCATTGAATCTTAGTGGCTTTGTTGCCTTGCTTGGGGTGAAATGATTAAAAACTGTCTGGAGAGATCAATCTTTTTTCTTTAACGATTTCACCACAAGTAAGGCAATAAAGCCACTAAGATGCAAGGGGTTACTGAGAATGAAAGAGAATGAGAAAACAACAGCAATAAAGAAACAGGATTCAGGAAGACAGAAGATGGCAATTGATATTTCAGAGAAGCAAGAAACCTGAACAGAGTTCCACAGGTGAGAAGTGCAAGAAAAAAAAAAACTATTAGAATAGAATTTATGGTTATATTTAAATAGCAAAATGATTAGAATGATGGGGTGCGATGGACAAATTGTTGTATAAATGACACATAAAGAAAAATAATGCCCGACATCTCATTTTAAAAGTTATATTTACCAAATTTACGCAGAAATATCTAAAGAGTAAATTTATTCAATAAAAACTGTGATTGATTTTAACCATAGCCTCCAGAGGATTTTGGAATCTCCTGCAACTCTTCATGCATTCCAGCCAACTTTGATATTCATTAATTTAAATGCAATGTCAATTGCTATCTACTGTCTTCTTAATTCCTGTGCATTTATTGTTCTCACTTCTTAGTAATGTTCTACATTCACACTCAGTAAGACGTGTTTTAATAGCTTTATTACCTTGCTTGGAGTTGAAATGGTTAACACATTTACCTATCTATAACTTCTATGTTACCGGCTTCTTTTCTCGCACATCCTGCTTGTGGAACTCTTTGCCAGGTTCAGGCTTTCCAGATAACTTTGATCTTCAAAAATTTAAATGCAATGTCAATTGCTATCTTCCGTCTTGATTCCGCCTCTTCTATTTTTATCACCCCTTAATAATATGCCTCTTTTTCCTTAGTCTTTCATACTCCTTGCGTGTTAATGGCTTTATTGCCTTGCTTGGGATAAATTAGATGTGAATTAATCTGATAATCATCTGGAATTCAAATGCTTCGTCTGGATCGAAAAAATATCAGAATATATGATGCCTTCAGCAGAGGAGAGGCATATTCAACATTTGATAATTTTGTGGCAATACACACTTAAAGGTTTTAGGCAGTTTTGAACAACATTTCTTTTCATGGTTAGCTGTAAGGAATTGTAAATGTAGGACTACCTTACATTTAAGTAAAATAATAACAATAATAATATTTATTAAGAATTTATTACAAGAAATATATCCTCACATCCTTCGTACCCTCATATAAGAATTTAATGGTTCGAAAAAAATGAAGGAATATTCCTAAATTATTAGATAACTTAAGAATATATTTTCACATCCTACGTACCCTCATATAAGAATCTGACTGTATGAGGCATTCGGTGGAGGGGAGGCGTATTCAACATTTGATAATTTTGTGGCAATATGCGCTTAAAGGTTTTAGGCAGTTTTGATCAATATTTCTTTTCATGGTTAGCCGTAAGGAATTGTAAATGTAGGACTACCTTACATTTAAGTAAAATAATAACAATAATAATATTTATTAAGAATTTATTACAAGAAATATCAAGTTTTACAGAAACATTGTAGATAATTATATATTTAGTTACATAACAAATGAATAAAAATAATATAAATTTTGATGCTATATTCGATAATTTGTTATGTATTTTTTACTTCCTCTTTTGTTATTGGCAGCATTTTAGAATACTTTGGCTGCAATGTTAAGTTTCCTAAGTTGAACAAACTGAAGCTGTTCCATTTACGCTTTGTTACCTCTCTTTTCCATTATTGTTTTTAGATTGCTTTCTTTCAGGCATTTTGATGGGCAATAGCAAAACTCTGATATTTAGAATGATCTTATATTATTTCAAAAATAAAGTCTGTAAAAAGGAATATTTTAAATTAATTCACGACAAAAAATGCATTTGACAAAGAAACTTAATGATTTCACTATAATTATGTAACAATAATGTAATGATATTCCACAGATAAGTCTACAGTTTACTTACCTCATCTCGTTGCATGGTTACAGACTATAAACCTAAACTGAGCTTGAAATATTGTGTAATCACTTGCAATTTTTTTGTAAAATAGATATGATATAATGAATAATTTGCAGTGAAAAAAAACAATTTTTGACTATTTGTTGAATATGCCCCTCCTCTGCTAAATGTGTTATATGAGCTTTCCTATTTGGCACATAGATTTTATGAATTTAAATGCAGTACTAGATTGTCAGTTAGGTCTCATCATCTTACAGCTGAAATGGGTAAATGTAAATGCTATGAAGTTTTATTTCTCGCATATCTCATTGTGGAACTCTCTTCTGCATTCTTGTTTTCTAGTTGACTAGGTAACTCCTTTTGTTTTAGTGGCTTTATTGCCTTGCTTGGAGTAAAATGATTAAAAAACATTTTTTTAAATTTCAGTTACCAGAAGATCAGTGGTATATTTGGGACACATTGTGGAGGAAGTTGTCATAAAGAAAAAACTTCCTGCTGAAAGCATTTAAAAAAAAACAAAAAAACAAAAGAATGAACCTGTGAAGAACTGTTATCATCGAAATCCTTAAGATTTTCCCCAATGACATTCCCATGGACTTTTCTATGTATTTGTGCTTCGATTCATTTTTTGTTCTTGCTGCTGTGGATGTTCATATGCTGTTTGAGCGTTGACTTCTGTGAAAATTTTGCCGGACACATCATACAATGGAAAGGCTTCTCCCCAGTGTGTGTAAATACATGCTGCTTTAGAACTTCTCCGCGGGAAAAATTTTCACCACAAAACTCACAGCGGAAGTGTTTCTCTCCAGTATGAGTTAACATGTGGCGTCTAAGACCTGAACTCCAGGAAAATCTTGCTTCACAAAACTCACACTGGAAGGTTTTCTCTCCAGTATGGGTTACAAGGTGGCGTGTTAACCCAGAACTCCATGAAAAACTTGCTTGGCAAAACTCACACTGGAAAGGTTTCTCTCCAGTGTGACTTAACATGTGCTGCTTGAGATATGAACTGCGTGAGAATTTTGATCCACAGACTGTACAGTGGAAAGGTTTCTCTCCAGTATGTGTTACCTTATGCCGTTTTAGATGTTGTCTTTGGGAAAATTTTGATCCACAAATCTCACAGTGAAATGGTTTCTCTCCAGTGTGTGTTAAAATATGATTTTGGAGTTTAGCACTGCAAGAAAATTTTGCTCCACAAACCTCACAATGAAAACGTTTCTCTCCAGTATGTGTCAGCTGGTGTTGCTTGAGACTGGAGTTCTGAGAAAATTTTGCCTTGCAGAGATTACAATGAAAAGGTTTTTTGCCAGTGTGTGTCAGCGTGTGCTTTTTAAGGTTTGCACTCTGAGAAAAGTTGATGCCACATATCTGACAATGAAAGGGTTTTTCTCCAGTATGTGTTCTCATATGGAGCACAAGTTTTGCATTACAGGAAACAGGAAATCCACAGACTTTGCAGTAGAAAGGTGGGTTTTCATTTTGAGTAGGCATCATGCCCATCGGAGCAAAGTAAGACAATCACTAGAAATAAAAGAAAATGATCTAATAAAAAATTTAATAAAACACAATATATTATGAGTACAAAATCTTATTATGGCTTTAAAAACAGAGATTCTGAACAAAAGGAAACAGATGGTAAGAGAACATATGGAGGAGACAAAGTGCCATAATTCAAAGCCTTGTAAAGCAAAGTGAGTACATAATATTCAAGAAATATTTCATGTTATTTTTAATAAATTTTGTTTAAAGTGTGATCAGACAGATTTGGCTTAGGATGTGTGGTACTTATAGGTATGTGCTCAATATTAGTGATAGAGCTAATATATTTAGTTGGATTGATTGAAGTTTGTGACTCAGGGTTTTATGCTATTTGCTATCATCAGACAATCACAAATAATGTTTTATATATATATATATATATATATATATATATATATATATATATATATATATATATATATATGCCCTGAGAAGTAACCATCTGTTGACTATATGAAACAAGAAGGCAAAATAAGACATCTAAGTGTTCCTGTTGCACTTGCATACAATACATTCTCCTGTACTGTTTGTGGTCTTTTGTGCAATTCTCACACCAACCTTAAAAGTCATGCCTGTCATAGGCATGCAGATAATTGGTAGGTGGCCGTCGGAACCTCATACGCCAAACTCGACTGGAGAATCCATCATATATATTTAGTTGGATTGATGTGAGTTTGTGACTCTGGGTTTCATGCTATTTGCAACAAACAGATTAATTTTAAAATTTTGGATTTATATATGGTTACGTATATCAGTGTTTATACGGCAGTGGAGGAAAAATTGTCGATGGAATGCCACGCATACATACGCAGACCAACATACACACACATTCACAAATTGCATGAAACCTAGGGTCACAAACTCACATCAATCCTATATATCGTAGACTCTCGGGTCATTGATAGATGCAGGCTGTTGACCCATGCCTATCAGGGATATTGTTACAACATATGAGGGTCAGGCACCTCAGTTCCTAGGAACTGACAGCCAGACAAATGCACAGATGATTTGATTATAGTGGTGCTATTGTTGTGCAGAACAAACCAGACTTTTTGAAGAGCTGAATACAGTGACCTGGTGCACCATGTGCCACAAGGTCTCCATATGACCCTCCATAGGATTTTGAATTCAGAGTTGTCCTTCTCCTAGACCTGTTGCTATCCATGGCTATAGAACCCTGTCTGTTCTGCTATTTACCCATAGCTGTGGGGAGATGATTCATACCTTTCACAAGGGTATTAGCATGTAAGTGAATATACTGGATCTGACTGGAATTTGAACTCAGCTCTCTGATTCCTCAATTTGAGCCACTATCCATTACCCCACCATGCCTCTCTCTCTCTCTCTCTATATATATATATATATATATATATATATATATATATATACACACACACACGTGTCGTAATCCATTGGTATAATCCACGCGAGTCTTATTAACAAAACATAGAATTTGAAATATGTTAAAACTGACTCACAAAAGAGCAATCAATGTTTATTTTCATTAAACAGAGCAAATTTTACAATTAATTTAATTTTAAAATTTGCAGGTAAAAATGGTCATTAACTAAAGGTATCTTGATTCCAATTGTAAAGACAGTATATATATATATATATATATATATATATATATATATATATATAAATACACACACACACACGGATTAATTTTTATGCTAGTGAATAATTAATGTAAATTAAACACACATAAGCTATGAAAAAAAAAAAAAAAAAAAAAACCGCAAAAACCAAACTTGCACCAATGAAACGTGCATATAAAAATAAACATCGAAAAGTACAGTCTATTACTGATACTCCCTGATGAGTGAATGGACTAATTCCCAGAGGGTCCATCTACAAAATTTGGTAACAGCAGGTGACAAACATTTTATCTGTATTAATAATATATATATATATATATATATATATATATATATAGTGAACATTGAAATCAACATTCAGAGGCAACAGACCGTTTCATGCTAGATACAATTGTGGCCTGACAATTGTGTCTAGTATGAAATATATGCTCTATCCCTGATATTAAGCACTTTATCCCATAAATACAGCACACCTTATATATTTCTCATATATATATATATATATATATATAGATATATATATATATATATATCAGTAACTCAACATTCAAGTATATCTATTTCAAAGCAACAACAAGTTTTTGTATTTTTGATATTGTTCATAATAAACGAGAAAGAAAGAAAAAGAAAAAAGGAATAAAATAAAATTAACGTGGCTAGTCGGGTTGTGTAGATCTGAGCCCTATTTGAGCTGGAGATATACTTAATAGGCAATGTATTTCTGGCTTTAATTTTATGAATAATGTTTTAAAAATCTCTCATGACGTGTATGCCCTGTTTTTCAAAGAACATTTTTTATTTCAACTTCTTTTCAAATAGCTATTTTAAATAATTTATTCATTACAGTATAAGGGGTTTTAGTAAAATTGAATTGAGTTTTCAATTGAAAAGAGGACAAATTAAATTTAGCTAGACTTAAATTCTGTGAGAATCAAAGAAAGTGGCAGCCTTAACTTATTGCTTAGTGGGTTGGGGTGAGGAGTGCAACTGGAGTAGTGTTGAGGAAATATGATATCTGTCAGCAGTACTGATCATAAAGGTAGGGTAAGTTAAAATAAATCTTCACAGTCAGAGAAATAGATAAACACACTAATTAGATTTATGAATGCATCCACAGACACACACTTACCCACAGACAATGTTGCCGACTTTGAAAAAAGGATGAAACCTCTATCCATACCCTTAACTTCAGTGAGAAAAATATACACTTTACTTTCTGATCCTCGAACAACTATTCCCAGATGTAGGGTAAGGGTCCCAAATTTTGTATCAGCTACTGAAAGAACTATCATGAGGTATTCCTTATTCTAGGTGGTAGAAGATATTTAGTAATTACTGGTTATTGTATTATTTTTCTCCCTGAGATGATGTTATTTATTGTCTGTTCTAGATGAACCAAAATATACAGATTCCTCCACCACGGTAATTCACAATTGCCATGCCATGACACATTAGAGTACCAGACGATCCTCTTAAGTATGCTGTGAAATACTGACACAGTGTGTGTATATATATATATATATATATATATATATATATATATATATATTGAACAATAAAAAATATTAAAAAATTAAAATCTTGAGACACAGGGGGTTGTATAATAATATTCTTTCATTTTTATTATTATTATTTCATTTAGATTCCTCGACTAGTTTCGGCCAAAATGGCCATCATCAGGAGAAGAAATATTTCTGCTTGCTGGTAGCAGTAAACTACCTATATATATATATATATATATATATATATATATATTGAACAATAAAAAAATATTAAAAAATTTAAATCTTCAGACACACTAGGTTGTATATTAATATTCTTTCGTTTTTATTATTATTATTTCATTTAGATTCCTCGACTAGTTTCGGCCAAAATGGCCATCATCGGGAGAAGAAATATTTCTGCTTGCTGGTAGCAGTAAACTACCTATATATATATATATATATATATTTTTTGAACAATAAAAAAATATTAAAAAATTTAAATCTTCAGACACACTGGCTTGTATATTAATATTCTTTCGTTTTTATTATAATTTCATTTAGATTCCTTGGCTAGTTTCGGCTAACATGGCCATCATCAGGAGAAAAAACATTATCTGCTTGCTGGTATCAGAGAACTACAGAAATTAATGTCTTGGAGAAAATTAACTTTTGTCTATAGTTTTCATTTGTTTTTTTAATTTTTTTTTTTTAACATGAATTTTGGTCAGTCCTTGTGTTGGTCAAACAGTCTCTTTTAAGTTGTTATTTGAGATAAGAGCTGGATGGATTCATGCTGCTCTGAATTCCCTTGGTCATTTTGACAGTTTTGTTGGTTCCTGGAAATATATATATGTGTGTGTGTGAGTGTACGTAACTAATAATCGTTTAGCATTAGTGTTTGAATAAAAGGAACAAGTATGAAATTTTTTCAAATAATTCTTTTCCTGATGTTCCTTCTAATATTGGAATTCAGTTATTTGAAGAAGAATAAGAATTGGCCACCATTTCTAGTGATTGAGGGCTCAAAATAAAACATTTGACGGTACCCATTGAAAACATTTGATGGTACCCATTGATACACTTTGGATTTCAGTACAAAAGAAACATTCCACATTCAGTTTTATTGCAATTTTCTACTTCTTATTTATGTGAATTCAGTTCGCAAATTTGACCAAACATTGGAGAAATTTTGAAAAAAACCACCAGGCACAGGTTTCACACTAAAGAAGATGCGGAAATAGTTAAAGAGAAATATTTGAAATGAAATTCATATTTGCGCGTGTATTTTTTTAAAAAAAATCTATGGTTTTGTTTCATAACACTTAAACATATATTCTTTAAAAATTTTGCTAAATGTGCTGTGATATTTTCATTTCCTCTTAGGTGGGCTGCTGCTTAAAACGGTTGAGAAACACTACCAGATCCAGGGATTGAACCCTTGAGCACAACACGACAGAAACACTTTATTAACAATAAATGTTTGCGCACCATGAATAATTCTTAAAACTTAGATCAATTAATATTTCATAAAACAAATTTTAGACTTCTAAATTATAATTTAACATAGCAAATTATTTTATACATTGGCCAACTTCAAACAAAAAAATTAATTTTATTAAATATTATTAATGAAACACGAATTTTCAACTCACTAACATAGAAAGAATTTAGGCAGCTGAAGATAAAAATATGAATTTTACACGTCATTTAAAACTTAAATCAAATTAACATGTTGCAAAGTTTAATCTTTCTAGCATCTCTAATAATCAAATTATATAAATTTTAATACTTTTTGACGAGTAATTCAAATTGTTTCGTCACAACAATTCAGGTGTTTACAAATATGTAACTACCCATGCTACATATATGTGGTATAAAATGACAATTGGAAAAAAATCTTAGATTTTGCCGATCTGTTTCATCTTACGACTTTTTCAAGGCAAAAATGAAATCGAAATGTTTTAGTTGTTATACTTACATTAAAAAATCCAAATTTAAAAAGATAGATGCTCTGTCTAAGCCTTTTTTTTCTGGTTAATATTACCTTTATAGTAAGGGATTTTTTTTTTCGCCTTGAAAAAGTCAGAAGACGAAACACGTCGGCAAAATCTAAGATTTTTTTCTAATTGTCATTTTATACCAATCTGTCTTGTCCACAGAATTCATCTGGGAATTTATGTATATATATATATATATATATATATATATATATATATATATATATATATAATGTATACTTGGGCAGCAACTTTTCTTTTAAACATCTCTTGTCAAACAAGCAAAATTTTATTCATTTTTTTTCATTTAGTTTTTCCAACATTCTTACATTTTTCCGTCAGGTGTGATTGGGGGAGTATAAAAACTGTGCATACCATCCCATTGTCCCAAGTCCATTCAGACCCTCCCTTAGCCATTTTCAAGAGGATTTTGTTAGTATCTTTTTCATGTTTTGACTGTTTGTGAGACATATGTTTTGTGTGCTTCTGAATACTACTAAATAAACAGAAACTACATCTCAGTCAAAATATGAAAAGAAACTAACACCAAAAAAAATACCCCCCATCCCCGAAGAAAATGGCTATGGTAGTGATCAAAAAGCACATGGGACAATGAACAGTACTGATGGTTTTTGTAATCGCTCATTTCCCACAAAACAAAAAAAATCTAAGAACACTGGAAAAACTAAATAAAGAAAATGTATACAATTTTCCTTTGCGAGTCATATTTAACCAGATATCTATATATTTTAAATATATATTGTGTGTATTTAGGCAGCATCTTTTCATTGATACATGTTTCATTAAATATTATAGACAAGTGTTGTCTATTTATTTTATGTACAATTTTTTTGTAACATCTGATAAGTTTAATAACACCATCGCTGAACGAAGAAAGAAATTCACAATATTGATCCATATTTTTTTATTTTAATACAATCTAAGCTTTTGGCTTACATAAGCCATTATGTCAAAGATGTCAAATTACAACATATTAAATGATATACGGACAACACAGTGATGATAGTCTGTCATGAATATGGATCAATATTGATTGTTGGTACTGTTGGTATGACGTTTGCCTGATTTCAATTCTCGATAGTAGATGCGTACTGCTGATGTAGTTCCAAATATAGTACGAA
>OZ010613.1:26451468-26501468 GCA_963932145.1 Acanthosepion lycidas
TAAAATCAAAAACGGATTCAAACAATTTTGTATTTTTGTATGTCTTCGGACCCAATGTTTGGGAAACTCTCGAAACTTTAGTTGATCATTGTTATTTTCAATGGCTGGCAACCGTAGATATATTCATTCGCAAAGTCAAGATGTATTTTCTCGCCTAATAAAAAGATGACATTAAAAAAGATATTCATTGTTGAAACAATAACACATCTTTTGAACGTCTCTATTTTGTTTAAATGAACGTATTTCACACGTACAGGAGTATTTAGTTTCTTAGATAAAAAATGTTATTCTTTATCAACACATTATTAAAGAAAGCAGTTAAAATTTTTATCTTTTTAAACAGTTAGGAAAACAAATTAAATTTCACATTTTATTTAAAACTTTTTTTCTTTTTTCTTCACCGGTATAATTTATATTACGACTGTCAATAATTTAAAAAAAAATATTTAAAATAAAAATACAAAACCTTTTCTAATTACGTGGATATAACTGGAAAACCTTTCAACTTACCTTTATTTTTCTCTGAAGAAAAATGAAAAAGAAAAAAAAACCACGGAGACTCGAAAGGAAACCGGTAACCAACTTTGTGAAATTCAATCACTGTGTACACAAGTTAATTTAAATATATATTTTTAAGTTGTTTTAATTTATATATTAAATTAAGTATTTCCTTTCGTTCACCAGACGATGTTTGGCTCTGTCATTAATCACACCAGTAAAGGAATATCATAAAAACCTTTAAAGGATGCTAAATAAGAACAGCGTGCAGCATCGTAAAGCTCCAATCAATGAAAACAAGAGGAAGTTGTCGGTGTCAAGGGACAATTGGTTCCTTACAAAAAAAAAAAAAAGGGAAAAAAAAAAAATAACGTCATTAGTTTCTCTCCCGCTCTCGTCTCCTCTGACACTGTATATCTCTCTCTCTAATTGTTTCTATATTTTTCGTTATATATATATATATATATATATATATATATATATATATATATATATATATATATATATATATATATATATATATATATATATATATATATATTGAGCTGGATAAATTAAATATCTTAGCAACCATATACAAGCGTTAGCGTGCATATGTGTATGTGAAAAGTGTGTGTATATAAATATAAATGAATATATATATATATGTATAATTATTTATATATTATATGCGCGGTACTTATTAGAAAGTGCTCAATATCAGAGATAGAGCTAACACACACACACACACATATATATATATATATATGCATGTATATATATACATATGAATTTATATATGGATTTTTATATATATATATATATATATATATATATATATATATGATTTATATAGGTATAGATTTATATATATATATATATATATATATATATATATATATATATATATGGATTTATATATATATGGATTTATATATATATATATATATATATATGGATTTATAAATATATATATATATATATATATATTTCTATGGAATTATAAATATATATATATACATATATATATATATATATATATATATGAATTTATAAATATATATATATATATATATATATTTATATATATATATATATATATATATATATATATATATATATATATATATAGCGTCTAAATGTTTTATCATTAAGAGGAAAGATTAAAATATTTTTTGAATATTTTAAAAAAATTTTGAATCCTTTCTAGCACGTCCCAAACTTTAGTTGGAAATCTTTTTTTACTGCCATCAATATTTACATAAAATCGATCATGTTACCCATTTTTGACAACTTTGTAAACAAAAGTGAAAATCTCCGTTTAAAAACCTTGTAAAATTTAATTATACTTTTTTCAAAAGTTACTTTAGGAAAATTAGAAAATTTAAAGTATATTTAATGTAATTTTAAACAAACATTACTTAATTTTTTAGCAGAGAAATTTAGTTGGGAAGAAGAAAATCAGGTTCAACCGTGGTCATTTTTTTTAGAGGTCTGAATTGACGTTTGCGTTAATGTATCGACAACTAACGTCCGGGCAATTTATCGGACGGAAGTGACAATATTTTCGAATTTTAAGTGAACCAGCTTATTTAACTATATAAAATAATTCTTAAAAATTAAATACTTTCAAAATCTAATGTTTTATTGTTTTTTTGTGGTTCTTTTTTTTTTAAACGAAGTTATGTCCAAACCTGTACTGTTTCCGTCCTCAAAACTGAATCTAAAAAAGAAAAAAATAATAATTGCAGTATGTCTCTCATTGAAAAAGAAAAAAAAAATGTTATACTTAAAAAATGGAAAGAAAATATTTAGTGAAAAATGTAAAAAAAGAAAATTAAAAATTTTGAAATTGCGATGACGATGGTCAGTCAGAGAATGTGACACGAAATCAACACACTTTATGAGGCCGGATCCTCGCTATCAGGAGTAACAAATTTTAAAACACAGGAAATTATTTCTGAATTGTGCTTCCGTATTTTGGCCGGAAGCCTTTTTAATACATTTTTTGGAATATTAAAAAAATATTGTAAAAATAGAAACGCTTCGCATATTGTAGTAAGCTTTTAAATTTAAGATCAGTAAAAATAGATCGTTTAATAAGAGTATTTCCAGCGATACACATATTCAAATTTAATTTTAAACTATTTAACAACTTTATCACGTTTTGTATTTAAAATGGCTAAAAAAGCAAACAATTCTAAAAATTAATTTTTCTCCCAAAAATATTTTGGCTTCAGACAATAATGTCCTTGATATATATTATTCATAAAAACCATTAAAAGCGTTTTTAATTATATAATGTCTTAGTTTTATTGGGTTTTGTATAATTCAGAGCTAAAGTTTGAATAGAAACGTTTCTTGATTTCCAAAGAAAATCAATGATTTATATTCTTCAAAGACTTCTACACTTATATAAAAAAAATACAGAGATACAAGCATTCGAGTTTTCGAGTTTTTATAAAATTAAGTAAGGAGGTGCAACAAATGTAAAAAAAAAAATATCATGACTGTTTAAAAACCAAACATTTTTAAAATAATTTCATTCATTTTTTAATAAGTTCTGAAAGTTTCATTAAAATCCGACAATTATTTGATTTTTGCGAGAATTTCTAAATGAATCTGTTTTTCAACTGAAAAAAGCGCTAAAAACTAATGCTAAATATTACGCGATCGGTGACGTAAAAAAAAGCTAGATTTTCAACCAAAATTTCAAACGTGCTAGAAAGGAATAAAGAATTAAAAGGAATAATTTAAAAATACTTTGGTCTTTCCTATTATTAATAACATAAATTTTCGCGATAAGACTTTGCTTTTATTAAGTTTGGGTTCTTTTTTCATCAAGCTCTTTTTTTCCTCACCTCCTAATTCCTGTTGTGACTAGACCCACCTGTTAGGGCCACAGCTATGGGCATATAATAAACCCTTAAACGAAGGCCAAAACACTATGAAAGTTTAAAAATATATTTTTATCGTAAAAATTCCAGAAATAGATCTTAATATTAAAAAAAATTCCAGAATCAGATTTTAATAAGAGACGTAAAAAAACATTTTTTTTTACAACCCCCCCCCCAAAAAAAAAAACAAGCAACTTTCGGCATTAAATAACCCATAAGGTGTAGATACTTTTTTTTAAGCGTTTCACCCCAAGCAAGGCAGGAAGCCACTAGGACGCAAGGGGTTACAGAAGATTTGGAGCAAGATCATATAGGAGTGATAGAAGAAAGAATGAGGAGAAGGGTAGTGGATAGATCAAGGCAACTGGAGATGTCGATTGACATTACAATTGAATACAACTACTCTAAACCAAACATCCAAGATAATAATGTTCTTATGTGCTCTGTAAAATGTGTGCGATCTTAGAGATTTTTCTTTTCCAAAAAATGCTCATTGGAAAATGTCCTGAAGCCTTTTTCTGGCCTTAGGTCTCTGGTTGGGACTCGGAAGGAATTGAGTTTTTTTTATTTATTTTTTTATTTTTTAAGCATTTCACCCCAAGCCACTAGGACGCAAGGGTTACAGAAGATTTGGAGCAAGATCAAATAGGAGTGATAGAGGAAAGGATGAGGAGAAGGATAGTGGATAGATCAAGGTAACTGGAGATGTCGATTGAGATACGCCCTTAAATAAACCAAACCAAATCCCTACAAACTCACGAACAGCATAGTATAGCGCAAAAAACAAACAAACAAAAATAAAAAGAAGATATATTCCTAATAGGATAAAAAATCAATGACTGTGGACCAATCAGCGGATCTCTACATGTGTATATAACAAGATGGAATGTCAAACTAAAGCAGAAGCTATCCATTATTCCTTCACTTATTTTAAGCAAGCGACTGCTACATTTGAATGTATACATACTTACGTATGGGTATTTATAGAGTATATAATACTATCAGTAAACTAAGTGGAGATGATGAGACAAATTGTAAAAGCTACAAACGACGCGTTTTGCGGAACGTTTGTTGCTTTCGTCTTCTTCAGGACACTTGATGTTTGTATTTGAATTCTTGACCCTGCCAATACATATTCTATACTTCTGCATATATGTGCGATATAAAAAATTATTCTATTTCGTCCGTTACACAAGGTCATATAGATCTGTGTACGGACGTCGTCATAAGATAATCGTCCCCTCTTCAATAAAAATCAACCAGCTATACAGGGTGTAACATCAAAATTGTCCAAGTCGTTTAACAGCATAATGGTCCATTCCAGAAAATGTTTAATATCTAAAAAAAACACGAAAAGTATTGATTTTTTTTCCAGATTTTCAGATAAGACGTTTAGCCATCTTAGCACCATTTGTCGTAAGAATCACTGAAAAAAAAAACCCTTGAGTTATTCAGCTAGAAACTGAACAGGTTAAAATCATTTTATGTCAGCCCCATGTGACGTCGTCCCCTGGTCGCAGCGCCAACCGTGTCGTTGTATCCCAGTCTACCACGGCACCAACGGTGACGTCCTACTTTGATTCCCAGTCTGCCTACCCACGTTGTGAATTGATCCAGGCAGAGGAAATCAATCAGTCATCGGGGCCGTACTGCAAACCGAGTCCAACGGGGGTGATACCACAAAAATACGCATAAAAGGCAATAAAATGAAAACTCAAAAGTTCAAAGTATCAAAGAAAAAGGTAACAAACTTTATGTCTAGTTGTTCGATACATAGGACTGCATCTATCTCCCGACCCGTTCTATAGATTGTGACACGTCTTTTTCCGCTAGGCAAGTTTTAACACTTCAAGTCGTCTGCTCTCTAAGAAATTGGTGTTTCGGTGAGTCTTTGGACGAAAGTCAAAAGAAAAACTTATTTCGGTGATCTGGATCTAAGTCGCTCTTCAAAATAATTGTTCTTGGGTTGAAGATGTGGGTCTGGAAAATGTGCGCGAATCCTGGTCAGCTATCTGCGAGGCCTGCCTCAACCGGAGACTGACTCTGGGGACTGCTGGGTCTCGACTCATTTCTGCTCGTTGTGGCTTCGTTTATATGGGCGCCGACCAAAACCGGGGTGGGTTTGTCGGCGCCGGGGGGTTCCTCGATAATTCTAAATACATATCCACCTCTCTGGTTAGGAATTTCCACATTTTTCCATTTTTGGGAACCTTTCTTCACTCCCACCTTCTCATCATACTTCAGAGGGGCGTGAACTTCCCTCCCCACATCTTCGTGGCAACCTCTCTTACTCATCCTCCACATGGGTGGCAACAGCCTCCCTCGTGCATCACGTGATCACCACTTGACCAATGATGTCTTAGTCGGGCGTGGAAGAATCTGCGGCTTTGCTTCAGGAAAAAAAATATCTTGCTTAAAAAAAAAAAAAATCTCTTTCTTCTTTCCTTTTTCTTCCCCTTAATGGTTTATCATTTCTCCAGCCGCGAACGGGACAATATGACAATGGTGGTCATAACTCTTGTTCTACACGTGGTTTACGTCATGTGTTTTATCGCTAATTATCAGAATGTGTGGTCTTCTCGACATGGTCTCAAAAAGGAACATCTCCAAAGTTCCAGTCGGTCTGTCGCCTCGAAGAAAGAAAAAAAAACACACTTATTTTCTTTCGGCACAATTCCTGATAACAAAATGTTATTATCGCAGGCCAAGGATGCTCGTGGGTGTTTTTTTTTTAATTTTTCATATCTGTCTAAGTCTTTTTGTCTGTTTTTCGTCACTTAACGAAATAACATTTTCATTTGAATTTTTCTCTCTCTTTCTCTGGCCAGTCGGTCTGTAGTTGATAATAAGATGTCTTCCCGTACCAATAGTTTGTTTTCATATCTTTAGATAACACAGCCGATGCCAAAACATATCTGATTCTCTCCTTCTTTCCCTTTCTTTTTACTCAGAATTTCCCTGTCATTGTAATGACACTCTTTCGCCATTTGTTACTTATCAGAATATCCTTTTATCCATTGTCTCTTAGCTGTGTGTAGGTTCTTGCTTATCACTCACGATTCGGTTCTTAGCCTCTCCTTTTCTTCTTTCCTTTCTTTTCCTTTTCTGCCTCGTTAAATGGTGCCACACCCACTATGTCTTCCCAACTGAGTGGTGTGAGAATAAAATCATTCAGGCCTTCGGTAATGGTACGAACATTCCCATTCTGACTCCCATCTTCAAAGTCTATTCAAAAACCATGATAAAGAACGGTGAATATGTTTTAAAAAGAGGGAACAGTAGAGACGAAATCTGGATCAGGAGGTCACAATCGCAATTGAATAATTTGGAAAATGATTCTGGAATTATATATATATATATATATATATATATATATATATATATATATATATATATATATATATGGTAGGATAGATGTGAGCTTGTGACCCTGGGTTTCACGCTTTAGCGATCGTCAGACAAATCTGACGATCGTTAAAGCGTAAAACCCAGGGTCACAAGCTCACATCTATCCTACCATATATGTTAGCTCTATCACTGATATTGAGCGCTTTCTAATAAGTACCGCGCAAATAATATATAAATAATTATACACATATATATATATATTTATTTATATTTATATACACATACTTTTCACACACACACACACACACACACACACACACACACACACACACACACATATATATATATATATATATATATATATATATATATATATTAAATAAAATCAGGCCACCTTAAGGTTCCATGTCTGTGGTTTTATTTAAATTATTTGCTCTGGATTTACATTGCCGGTTTTTGACGTCTTATTTAACGTCAAAAAACGACATTATTACGTCATTATTTTTGCACCAACCTAATATATATATATATATATATATATATATATATATATATATATATATATATGTTTATGAACTGAATTTAAATCCTTCATGAGCTTCCGATCCTTAGCTATGATTAATTAATGATAAATATGTCATTTTTATTTATAATCGATTGCATCAGGATTCTTCTGTAAAGGTTGGTGGGTATGCAATAATTCTTGTTGCTCAAAGTAGAGTCTAATAGTGTTATAAAAAACTTCTAAGAATTACAGTAAGATATTTATCATTTCTAAGATACAACGGTTCAAAGCTTGATCTAACAATAGGACAATTTTGCTGTTACACCCGGTAAATTCTTGTGTTGAAAGATGACAGCTGCTAAAATGTCGCGATTAATTCAAACAAAGTCAGAAATTAACAGAGAAAATATATATATATATATTTTTTTTTTATATATTTTTAAACACAATGTGACATATGTAAGCGGACATAAAAGAATAAAATATATTTGCATGCAATAAAACAACATTATTAATGTGGTTCAGTGAGGTGCATAAAAAATAACATTTTTATTTGAGAGTGCATTACAAATAGAATGGAAGTCTCTTTCAAGAATTTACCGAAAGAAAATAATGTTCGTGTCTTTTAGAGTTCACGGTAATGGAAAAAGACATACAGATATAGTTACTAATACACCTTAATATACAAACGGCGCAGAATAGATAAAAAAAAAAAAAAGAAACAACACTATTTTTATAGAGATTTTATATACCGATGTCATATAAGAAATTATATTCATAAAGGCAATTTGTCTTTATACATATTGTCCTTTTACAGATATACTCTATCTAAAATTTCTTGCACAAAAAAATTATCTTACTTATTATAAAACGCAGATTGTGTGTCTGTGTGTGTGTGTACGTTTATGTATTGGATCGGATTTTCTACATTTTTCAACCGATTTCAACAAAACTTCACAGGACTACGTAAAATTACCTTGCGGTTGTTCTGACAGCAACAAAAATTGGAAAAATACAATTGTTTTTGCACAAAATCAATTTGAAAACACTATTAAGAGGAATTAATTAAAGGGGGACAACTCATATCGAGTTATACTTATTAATATCGAGTTATACTTATTATAAAACCCAGGTTGGTTGTGTGTGTGTGTGTGTGTGTTCGTTTATATATGGGATCGATTTTCCTACATTTTTCAACCGATTTCAACAAAACTTCACTTTTTTTTGGCAGGTAGTGTTTCTTATTGTCTTTTTTCTTTATTTTTACATTCAGAATGCTTTAAAGATTCTATTTACAAGACAATTGTTTATAATAAAATTCTATTCAATGTTTTTGTTTGAGTTTGGGTTTGACCAATTCGTAAAAAAACAAAACAAAACAAAAAAATAATAATTAAGACATGCGTGTCCGTCAACCTCAAACAATAATCTTTGTCAATTTTATTTTTCAGTCTTTATGATGGTCGATACTTGATCTATCTCTTACTGTTACATCCCCGGGAAACGCCGAGCTCTACTGCTAGTATATAAAAATACTACTTTGTTCCACACAGAGAAATTATAACATGCAAAAAAAAAAAAAGAAGCAAGCAGAGTAGAAAAGCAAGAATTGAGAGGGTCTTACTTGTAATATTTCCCGAAGGGTAAACTGCCAGGACGCTGGCATGTTCTACGAACTTCGAGGTACCGTTTGGGCTCTTCTGTTCTCTCTACTACTGTGGGCTTAACATGTAGCAACTTAGTGGTCTATTATTAAGAACTGGCATGAGCAGACATGTCTTGCCTCTACGCGTGCTAAATCGCAACTAAGATTTTATCTCTCTAATATCGTCACGTGACCATCGTAAACTCATCTTCCTCAAAGGGAGATTATCCAATTCATCCCTATACAGATACCGTTAGAGGTGCATTTGGGGAGAGAAAAAAAAAAAACAAGAAAAAAAACGTGGACCCACTGATATTAGACGTAGATGAGAAGACGGACGTAACATGTTCAGCTGTGGGATGTTTTATCAGCCTCTCGTTAAAATTTTCAAGTACTTTTTTGGATGTGGAGTCGCTCTAGAAACCAGGTTTTGTTTTTGTCACGAAGCCTTCCTATTGGCTGAAATATTTTCATTTAATTTAATCAATTTAATTTCTAACTGGAACGTATACGCAATACTTCTGCTCAATAAAACATTTTTTCACTTGTTTTCCTGGGTAAGACGATAAACTACATCTGTCAGCAAGACTTGAGTCATGTTCTTAATTTGCCTCGTCATATCGAGGCTTTCGTATGGATGACGTCATGCATGGCACCAAACCCATTCAGAAATATTTAAACTCTAAGCTGTACACAACTTCTCTCTAAAATCAATGACTTTGAGCTAGTAAAGACCATCCTTCTTTAAACAATGTGGGCTGGCGCTACATAATCAGAAAGAAGTTTAACAAATAATAGAAACCACATCAGTTGAAGTCTACCCACAACAGCAATCACTAAACTGATCGGGAAGTATTGAGGAGCATGGAATCATTTTTTAATTATTGCTGTTCCCCGGTCCACATTGATCCGGGGTGGTAGCACCGGTTAGGGTCCCAGCTATGGGCAAATAGTTAACTCCCAAACTTGGGTCAAAACACTATGAAAGTATAAAAATAGATTTTTATAGTAAAAATACCAGCAATACATTTTTGAAAAAAAATATTAACAGTAATACACTTGACTCCCGCAAAAAAAAAAAAAAAAAAAAAAAACTATTTGCAAAAATACGTCAAAGAAAGCTGATCTACAAACTGATTTCTTACAAAAAACACATATTCTATTCATACGAACCTATCCTAAATATCTTTTCGGACTTAAACAACCCATTGAGGTTAATATATATATATATATATATATATATATATATATATATATATATATATATATATATATATATATGTGTGTGTGTGTGTATATGTGTGTGTGTGTATATGTGTGTGTGTGTATGTATAATATGATAAATTATAGTTTTATGGTATAAAGTGCTCAATATCACCGATAGAGCGCATGTAAATATAAAAGTGGCCATTGAATTCAACATCCTTTGTCGACAGTCCGTTACCTGATAACGGAAAATTGTCAGGTTATATATATATATATATATATATATATATATATATATATATATATTGTAATATTTATGATTTATAACCTTTCCCCTACTCTAAGAACTTCCTATCTTTCTTTCCCTTAATCCCTTACATCCTTTTATCTATATATTTTAAATTTATTTTTAAACCCCCTTTTAGTCCTTTTAAATTTTAAATCTATATTTCATTCTTTATATAAATTATTAATGTCATAAGGTTAGTATGTGGGTTTAATCTTTAAAGCCTCTTCGAAGACTAATATCTTCCTCCCTCCCTGACCACTGTTCGTGCTTTTCTTCTGACTGAAGCATTGAAATGGACAAAATCTCTAGTAGTTTTTGGACTGTTTTTTTTTTTTTCTTTTTTAGCTTTGACAGATATATTTCTATTTTTGACATGAAATCAGTCCCTGCCGGGGTTGATATGACAGACGCCCGATATCTTCGTCTGCCGAAATAGCCTATTCCCCATATGAGGTGATTTTGGATTTTATGATTTATTAATTAATTACTCTATAATAATAAATACATTGAGCTATTTTTGTGGATCAGTTTTAATATTTTATATTACTTCGATCCACTTGGATTAAAAACCAACAGGTTTGTTACATTTACTACACACACACACACACACACACACACACACACACACACACACACACATATATATATATATATATATGCACATTTCATTGAATACGAAAGACAAGGTACTTTTATTTAATTTTTATACAATTTCTCATGCAATCTAATAATTTTTTTGCATGATAAATTATATAAAAGCTGGCTGTCAGAATTTTCTTTTTATCCGAGAGCTTTCGGCTATACCTTTAGCCATTTTCAAGGATTAAATATTTTAACTCTCAAATAAGAAATAGTTTGTTGTATATATGTTTTTATTTTTTCAAAATACGGTCAAGATATTGTGTCCATGTTCAAAGTTAATATTATTAAATGCTCCCATTATTTTTCGCCATTTTTTTTTTGCGTGTAGATGATTCTATTATATTAGTGTTGTTTGTGACACTATTTAGGGTTGTTAGAAAGAAAGAAGAAAAAAGAAAAGGTGAGAATTAAATTTAGGTGATAAGAAGCTATCACGAACAGGACACTAAGCGAGGTTATTTTTCTGACAAAAAAAAGTGGTAAGATTTTATTTTCATTATCGAGGAAAGTAAGACACTGGATTTAATTTGATTAATGACGACGCACCGAATGGACGACAGCAGTATGCCATGACATCGATAATGAAAATTTCAGGTTGGTCATGTGACCTACGAAACAGATACTGAGAGATAAAAATTAATTAGGTCATGCACTGCCCGAAAAACAAAAATGTCCGTTGGACCAACCGCAGAGTTACAAAGAAAGAAAAGATTGGCCCATTAGCTATCTATGGAGATGTCGTTTGGAAAAGGCACCTGTTTTGTGTCAGGAGCTGGCTATGATAAGAAAATTATTTTATCGAAACGAATAATTGGCTGTAGCGCAATACGTCCAGTTAAACCACCCACTTGATGCTGGCGAAAATCTGATTGACGAACTCCAGGTGATTCGGTTAAGATAAGAGTCTAAGGATTTGTTGTCGAGAAGAAAAAGAAAGAAAAGATAATTTTTTTTTCTTTGAGCAAGATTTTTTTAAACCGAGGCTAGTCTGGCCACACCCACACTGCTGGGCGCCAATTGGCTGAATGCTAGCGTGAGCGGTAGGCGAAGGTAATGATGTGAAGAAGGAGGGGAGGCCTGTTGACACCCCCCTGAAGGGATCGGTATGAGATGCCACTATGAGTGAGAGAAGAAACCCGTTGACACCCTCTGAGGGTATGGGTGAGATACCAATATGAGAACAGAAGAAGGTGGGAGAACGACTTCCCACCCTAGAAAGTAAAGACCTCCAAAAATGGAAATTAATAAATTTTCCTGACCAAAGACAAAGAAGATTCTTAATGCGTGTTTAGAATTATCAAGGAACCTCAAACCTCGACAGGCCACCCCGGTTTTGGTTGGCGTTCATATAAGCAGAGTCGCAACGAGTAAGACGGCAGTTAGCAACTGAGGAGTCGAATTAAGGAGTTCGCAGCTGAGCAGTTGGGGTTAGACAGACAGGCAAGCAGTTGCAGTGAGCTGAGAGCTCTGAGGCCCGCCTCGCAGGAAGCTGACTGAGATCCACGCAATCACGACCTCAACTTCTAACCAAGAACAAATTGTTTTTCAAGATCGACTTAGACTCACACCACCAAAACAAGTTTTACGAATATCACCAAAAACCAGTTCCTTGAAAAAACAACTTAAGATATTAAGACTCGCCTAACAAACGCAAAGTGTCACGAATCCATATAAGCGTGTTGGAAGAAAGACGCAGTCTTGTATTCAGCAACCAGATATAAAATATTGCTATTCCTTTTTAACACATTCGAACTTTTCGAGTTATTACTTTATTTTCTTTTACATATACTTGTGCGGTATTACCCTTGTTCGGACTCGACTTCCATTAAGGCCCGGCGACTGATTGATTTCGTCTACCTAAGACAAAATCACAACGTGGGTAGGTTAGACTAGAAATCAAAACAGTTAAATCGGTAACCAGACGTTGGAGGCGAGTTGGGAACGACAAGGCTGATACCGAATCTAACCAGATTCCCATCCGAATCAGCAAAAGGTTAGAACGTCACATTTGGTGCCGCGACCAATACCAAGTCACATTGGTCGTCACAGGACAGGATAGGACGTCGAAGGCTGACGGGGTGACGTCACAATTGGCGCCGCGACCAGAAAAGCACGGCGGGCGCGGCCATAGAACGTTACATTTGTCGCAGCGACACCCGGGGGACGTCACATGTCAACAAGTATGTTACGAATAGTGTTCGATAGGTCTCCATGAATATTTAAATGAGATCTAATTGAGCTATGGTCAGAAAGATGTAGAGTGAGTCTGCGTGTCAAACATGTTGTAGTGTAGCCTATAAAATTATTTACGAATTTTGATTGATCCTTAACGGGCATTTAAACATATATATATAGCATTTTATACCAACTTTATTTTGTGTATTTTATGCTGAGCTGTTCATAAAAAATTTAGGACAAACCTGAGATTTTTTTAATCTTGTTTTTTTTAGTTCATGGTAGTACATTTGGGGACATTTAAACGTTATCGCTATTGATTGATCTGTTGGGGTTTTTTTGTTTTTTTTTTATTGCTTATCAACCCTTTGTGGGTTATTTACAGCCGAGCCATGTTTTGCTTTCTAAGAAGTTTTCTTGTGACTGAATATGCCATTAAAAATTCTTTAAGAATAACAATGATTTTTTTACAGCTACAAGGTCCTACTATTTAACCCATAATTGAGGGAAAGAGATAGATTCGTCCTTTTCCCAAGGGTAGTTGCACATAAGTGAATTTAACGAACCCGTCTGGTACTCGAACTCTGTCCTATTCCGAACCGCTAACATTACACATTCGCGATCTCATCGTAATGTAGCTATGGAGATCACGATGGGGATAAGTGTGTAGTAATATGTAACAAGATTTATTTGGATAGCCAGGTCAACATTACTTTTAGACCCATAGATAGGGAGGGGAATAAATGTAATGAATCCGTCAGACTAGACCAGGATGATGAAGTTAGTTCGTTAATTTAATTTTTCGCATCACGGTGGAGTAATGGATAGCGGCCCGGATTGAGGAATCGGAGAGCCAAGCTCAAATTTCAGTCGAATTAATTATATTCACTTCCGTGCTAATACTCTTGGGAAAGGTATAAATCCTCTTCTTCTACCCACCGCCCAGCAGGACAGACTGGGTTCTATAGCCTTGGATGGCAACTGGTCTACCACAGAATGGATTGGTAACATAAAATATCTGCTTCGTCAATCATGTATCGAAAGATACATGATCGCCTAAGGGTGTATCACGCCTAGCACATAACTGACTGATGTGCTAATACCCTTAGGAATGGTATGAATCCTCTTCTTCCTCCCCCGAGCTATGGGTAAATAGCAGGACAGACCGTGTTCTGTAGCCTTGCATGGAAACTAGTCTACGGCAGAAAGAAATGAGAACCTACTGCGGGAAAATCTGCCTCGTCAGTCATCTATCGAAAGAGACATGATCGCCTAAGAGTGTATCACGCATGGGACATAACTGACTGAACCGTTGTTAGGTTGAATTTCCTTGCTCTCCCCCACAAGTAATATGCTCCACACATGACTGGTTACGCGTCTTCTAATGGCTACCCAGTGCGATCAGTTCTTGTTTCTCAACCTATCTTACTTCAGGGCGCACTTGAAGAATAACTGAAACCCTGTAGAACACTTTGAATTTTAATAACGAAAAACTAGCCAGAAAATTTGTGTTTATCATTCCCAAAGAAGATTAGCAATACAGTTTTCATTTAAAGGGGTTTATGAAAAATCTGTTTGTTTTTTTCTTTCATTTTTCGAGAGAGGCTGATAAAAACTGATTTAAATCCCTTGACAGAGGCAAAAAGGGATGGATTATCCACTCCTTCTTAAAGATTAAGAAATTTAGCATCCAGTTTAAAGTATCAAATAACAAAGACTTGACTTCGACACGCAAGTCACGTATTTGACGTCTCTAGCTTTTTAAAGCATTTTTTAAAATGTAAATATAATTCACAGATTACTCTTCATTTAACCATGGGCGCATCTAGCTACCTTTCTGGGCACACCGGTTGAAAATGTTGTCTAAGAGAGAGGCCATCGGGAGAAAACTATAAAAATGTAAGAGACAAAGAAACGAGTAGAGACATTATCAACCCATGGGGTGTTCGGATGGGACTTTCATGATAAGCCTTGTTTCTAAGCCTGATTATGGCGACGCTGTGTCTGGCTCAGGTTATTAAAAAGGAATTAATAAAATTAATATATCTAGTATATTTTTAATTTGAATTTCTGGGACGAGGAGTAGTAATTAGCTACATTATTGAAATTCGGGCTAATATTGAAATCTTTCTTGGAATTATCACAACTTTTCGGCCATTGTGTCCCTTGAACTTCTTCAGTTGTCTGTTGATCTAAGTAACGTTCCGGCAAATTCAAAGTGAATCATTTATTTAACATGCATTCCTTTTTCTGTGCCTAGGAATAACTCGTCTTCTCCTTATGCTCAGTTAGAGTCCTGTTGCCATTGAGTCTCCAGTACAATAGCCTAGTGGTCAGAGTATTGGCAAGTTCATTGCGTTACACTACCTTTCATCATCTTTCATGATTCCAGCCTCCTAAAAGGTGGCATCATAGTAAAGACAGAATTAAGCCACGTCAAGTCGGTGGGAAAAATGATTGAAGACGAGACGTCAGGCCAGGACCAATAACATTGCAGCCCTTTCTTTGGATTTTGTTGAGAATCTGGAGATATATAACAGGGTCACCAGACAATATATTTAGCAGCAATATTTCATGTACGAACGGATGGTAGATTTATAAATGTGCAAGATGAATTCCGATGAGAAAAAATGTCTGACAGGACAGGGAATGAACGTTTCTAGCAGCAGACCTAGTAATTATTTTAATATCGTCTCTCGACTTCATGTCAGTGAAAAATGTGAAAGTGAAATGAGTTTTTCTGGAGGTTAGCATCAGCCATGCTGATAAAAGGCAAGAAAAGTTCTCTATGATTAATATTATCAACATTTTCATATGGACATTTTTTTTACCTTACTTAATTTCTTTATGAGGCGCTCAAAACAAAGAAAAAATGTCGACGAAATTTTTACAGCCAACTTTTATTTCCACATAAATTATTGTAGATAAAAAAAATATTCCTATTTCAATTTCACTCTGAGTAAGGGAGTTTTTTTTTTATCGTGCGCCTAATTGGTTGAATTCATTTTTATTTATTTCAATTTTCTTCGTGATGTCAACGAACACTCGTTGTCACTTTCCTAATGCTCATTGTAGTAGAGACTTTGTAATCGCAGATATAACTATAGTAATGCCATTGAACAATATTGGTGTCAGAAGCCTTCGAATATCACTCGCACTAATAGTACTTGTTCGATAATACTCGCTCGAATAGTAACCACCGAATAGTGATCCGAATAGAGAAATAGTATAGTGAATAGAGTAGACAAAATCTACCAACCGTCCCTCCATTGAATATTGTTGTCATTTCTGGTCTGGTGTTCCTGATTTTTGTGATGTCAACGAACACTCGTTGTCACTTTTGGTATGTCAACGAATACACGTTGTCACTTTCGTAATGCTCGTTGTAGTAGAGACTTTGTAATCGCAGATACAACTATAGTAACGCCGTTGAACAATACTGGTGTCAGACGCCTTCGAATAACACTCGCACTAATAGTACTTGCTCGATAATACTCGTTCGAATAGGAACCGTATAGTGATAAGTATAGAGAAATCGTATAGTGGTTTGATTTGGTTTGTTTTACGACATATCAACGTCAATGGGTTATTTAATGCCAACAAGATTTTTATGGCTGATATTTTTTTCGAAAATGTATTGCTGGTAATAATATATTGCTTTTAAAAATTTTTCTTAAAAAATTCATTGATGGTAATAATTTTTCCAAAAATGTATTGCTAGTACTAAAACTTATTTTTACATTTCAAATTTTGAAAAAAAAAAACATAGGTGATAATCATAAATTTTATAAATTTAAAAATAGTGTTTTGACACCAATTTTGGGGCTAACTATTTTCCCATAGCTGGGAGCCTAACTGGTGCCACCACCGCGGCTCAGGGTGGATCTGGGAACACCAGCAATTAAGAAGTAGTTCCACGCTCCTCAAAACCTCCTGAGCAGAGGCCTTGCTGTGGGATGTAGTTTATTGTGATACCCACGACGGAATAGTATAGTGAATAGAGTAGAGAATAGCGTCTGTATATTAGTAGAGGATAGAACAGAAATAGCGATCCGAATAGTAATAGAGGATAGAATAGAAATAGCGATTGTTAGTCGTCAGCTACTTCCTACACATATACGTTTCCTCTATGGTCACATGGTCTACTAAATTCAATAATGGGATGCCCTGTATTTGCTCACTGGTGATCTATGTTCAAACTCAAGTGTCGGCAGCGACAATTTATTCCTATATAACAATTTTCTAGATGGAAAATCCTCATGAAGATGATTTCCTGTCGTGTGGGCAAAACAAAGCCTGTTGCAAAATGATGTAATAGGCTTATGAGAAAATCCAGCTTTTGTATCATCTGAACTCTAATGCAGGGAGCACACAGCAGAATCAAACCGGAAATAGGACAAGAACAGTGCGGGTTCTTCAAAGACATAGGAACAAGGAACGCGATATTTATGCTCAGAATATTATCAGAAAGAGCAATACTGATACACGATATAATAAATGCTAACATCAGTCTGTCAAACTTTTTTAATTAACGAACACAGATCTCAGTAGATCATCTTCTTCTTCTATATAATAAATGCTAATATCAGTTTGTCACACTTTTTCAATTCAAGGGGCACAACTCTCAATAGTATATCTTCTTCTATATAATAAATGCCAATGTCAGTGGATTACACTTTTTCAATTAAAAGGACACATCTCTCAATAACACATCTTCTTTTATATAATAAATGGCAATGTCAGTGTGTCAGTGCGTCACACCTTTTCATTTAACGAACACAACTCTCTATAGATCATCTCCTTCTTTGTTGAGAGCTGCAAGAGATAGAGGGAGGTGGGGAGCCATGATCGCCTACGTCCTGGAAGGACAGGGCACATAAAAAGAAAAAAAAAGTGATTATTTATAACTCTATGAAGACACTGGGATAGAACACTCAAACTAGACATAAGCTAAGCTACAAACAACAAAAATGAATTTGTTTCGTAATACTTTAAGTTGTCCTTCTACATTTGCCTTTCACTGATGAAAATGGTCCCAAATTTAATAAAAAAGAAAGTTCTATCATCAAATTTTTTTTTATGTTATTATTAAGAGGAAAAAAAAATTTTAAATTATCTTTTAATCATTTCTAGCACTTACGAAATTTAAGTTAAAAATCTGCTTTTTTTTTTTTTTTTTTTTTTGCGCTCATTGGCAGATGTAATATTTACGAATAGTGTTTTAGCGGATTTTTCCGGTGAAAAACGCAGTGATTTGAAAATTACTGCAGAAATAAAATATTTGTCGGATTTTAATGAAACTCTTAGTGTAGAATAACAAGACAATAAACAGCACTTACCGGCGTAAGAGTCCCAGCTAGCGTCCAGCTGGCAGACAAAAATAAAGCAGGTTGTAACTTAATACAAACCCTGGAAACTAACTGATGAATCAAGCTGGTATTTATATAGAAATTCCTCCATTCAGGTACCAGCAGCCAATCACAGCCCAAGCAATGGACTATCCCACTTTAGCACAATGAGATGCTCCATTGCACCATAAATAGCTCTTTCTCAAGGTTGAATTACTTTTTACCTCAGCTTGCTCCACAACTGAGTGTTTATCTTGACCACGTGATTGTTCGACACTTAGGAATTATTCACCAATGATTAAAATTATTTAAAAAACATTTTTTTTTTTAGAAAATCTTGATAATTTTTTTTATTTTTATTTTTAAATACTTTAACCACCACTTACTTTCTTTCATGAAATATTGAGAAATTTTTAAATTTTAGAATTTTTAAATATTTAAATTTTCTTCACAAATTATTTTTATTAATTAAAATGCAGAACTCCTTGGAGAATGTAAATGAAGAATTTTATTTTTCAAACTACTATTCATTTTTCCAAAACCTGCCCTGAATCGTAAAATAAAAATAAAATCTATATCTATAAAAGGCAGGATATTTGTGTGTGTGTGTGTGTGTGTAATGAATGCACGGCCGCAATTTTTGACGGATTTGCACCAAAATTTAAATGCACATGCTCCAAGTTAGCGCGAAGGTCAAAACCGACTTTGCATTTCCCAACTTCCATCGATAGTGGAAATAATCGATTTTTTCATGCTTCTACGGCAGTTTTCATGTAGTTCGCGGCCATTTTCTACTGGCCAGAGTGAGAGCTGCCACGAAAAGGCAGGAAGATTCTATTGACCAGCATGAGAGCCAACAGATGACTGACAAGAATGTTAACTAGCATGCTAGCATGCAAAAAATCGATAGCTGCATTCGTCACAAGTGCGAAAAATTTAAATTTGCATGGCACTTTACTCCAATTGGCTCATTTGCTTGCTTAAACTCAACGTTGATTCTGATTCCGCAGAACTGGGTTGGGTGTGAAAAAGTATTTGTTGTTAACATTCTTTTTTCATTCGGTTTTTCCAGTTACGAGTCCTTTTTTAAAGCTGATCGTTTTTTTTTCATTTTGTTTAGTTTTTCGTAACAGATTTAATGTTTAGTATAGAGCTTAGAAAAAATCGCAGTGTGAGATAGGCAAGAAGTAAGGCATGTCGCAACATCAGGACGGCAAAAGGCACTCCTTTAAAGCAAGGAAGGGCAAAAATATTTTAAGTCAAGTGATAGCGATTGCTGTATGAGTCGTACGATTTTTGAATCAAGCACGGGCAACGCCGAGTCATGCTGCTAGTGCACTATAAATAGGGCATTTAATTTGAAAAATTTTAATTGCTTTTATAAATAAAAATTATTAAGGATATTATTGTCTTAAAAAAAAATTGGTGAATAATGAATTTTTATGAGAACTGTTTTAATTTAAAAAAAAAATAATTATGTTAATGTATAATATATAAATATTTAAAATTATGCTTTATTTTCAACCTCTTAGTTGGTATTGCTATAAAACGAAAATTATATTTTCTAATGAAAAATTTAAAAGCTTAATACAAATAATTTTGCAAAAAGATTTTTAAAATAATTTAAAAATTATTTTATGTATATAAGATATTACGTAATGTGCCCATTTTTAAAGGTATGTTCAACCATACGCAACATTATCAGAAAATAAGAATGACGACTACATTAAATTTAAAGTCAACATTGTCAAAATTAGATAACGAAGAATATTTTCCAACATTTTTAGGATTACTGACTACTTAAAAATTATATTAAAAAAAGGCGCTCACGTAATTTTCTTCAATTATGTTTTACAGATAAATTCTCCGTAGAACAACAGTCATTATGTCAAGACTTGTCAACGCCTCGTCAATTACGTAAAAGACATGACGATCCCGGTTAAGAACACAGTTACGGTTTGTTTTAAAAATACATTTCTGTGTTAATTTAAAATTAAAGTAAATAACATGTCTTTTTAAATCAGATTATTTATACTTTAAATCAGCTAATATTTCTCAAATAAAGTTTCATAAAGTATTTTTTACTTTTGGAAGATTTTTTTAATACAGAGAATTACATTGCGATGAGAGACGACTAAAAATTGTCGCTAATCAGCTATTTTAGAACAAAAAAAAGATTCTGATTATGATGGAGATTTTCAAAGCGTAGCTTATATGTTGCACAAGGCCGAAGGTAAGGGACGCCCAGTGAGGATTGAACTCACTACTCAGTCGTAATTGTTCTAGCGAGACAAGCTTGCTAAACATAACACCGCCTCGAGGTGCCTACGAGTGATTTTTCAGGGGTAGCTTAGATGTGGCACAAGGGCAAATGTATGGGGCATCCAGTGAGGATCGAACTCATTACTGAGTAGTAATTGTTCTAACGAGATAAGCTTGCTAACAATTACACCGCCTCTAGGTGCCCAAAGCGTAGCTTGGATGTGGCACAAGGCCAAAAGTAGGGGGCACCCAGTGAGGATCGAACTCACTGTTCAGTCGTAATTGTCCTAGCGAGACAAGGCTGCTAAGAATTACACCGTCTCGAGGTACCCAAAGCGTAGCTTGGATGTGGCACAAGACCGAAAGTAGGGGCCAGCCAGTGAGGATCGAACTCACTGTTCAGTCGTAATTGTTCTAGCGAGAAAAGGCTGCTAACAATTACATCGCCTCGTGGTGCCCAAAGCGTAGCTTGGATGTGGCACAAGGCCGAAAGTAGGCGGCACACAGTGAGGATCGAACTCACTGTTCAGTCGTAATTGTTCTAGCGAGACAAGGCTGCTAACAATTACATCGCCTCGAGGTGCCCAAAGCGTAGCTTGGATGTGGCACAAGGCCGAAAGTAGGGGGCACCCAGTGAGGATCGAACTCACTGTTCAGTCGTAATTGTTCTAGTGAGACATAGTTGCTAACAATTACATCGTCTCGAGGTGCCCAAAGCGTAGCATGGATGTAGCTCAAGACCAAATGTAGGGGCACCCTGCGACGACCGAACTCACTATTCAGTCTTAATTATTCTAGGGAGACAAGCTTGCTAACCATAACACAGCCTCGAGGTGTGCAATTGTGATTTTCCAAGCGCAGCTTAGATGTGGCACAAGGCCGAAAGTATGGGGCACCCAGTGAGGATCGAACTCATTATTCAGTCGTAATTGTTCTAGCGAGACAATCTTGCTCACCATAAAACCGGCTCGAGGTGACCAATAGTGATTTTCCAAGCGTAGCTTAGATGTGGCACAAGGGCAAATGTATGGGGCACCCAGTGAGGATCGAACTCACTGTTCAGTCGTAATTGTTCTAGCGAGACAAGGCTGCTAACAATTACACCGCCTCTAGGTGCCGAAAGCGTAGCTTGGATGTGGCACAAGGGCGAAAGTAGGGGGCACCCAGTGAGGATCGAACTCTCTATTCAGTCGAAATTGTTCTAGCGAGACAAGGCTGCTAACAATTACACCGCCTCTAGGTGCCCAAAGCGTAGCTTGGATGTGGCACAAGGGGAAAAGTATGGGGCTCCGAGTGAGGATCGAGCTCACTATTCAGTCGTAATTGTTCTAGCGAGAAAAGGCTGCTAACAATTACACCGCCTCTAGGTGCCCAAAGCGTAGCTTGGATGTGGCACCAGGCCGAAAGTAGGGGGCACCCAGTGAGGATCGAACTCACTGTTCAGTCGTAATTGTTCTAGCGAGACAAGGCTGCTAACAATTACACCACCTCGAGGTACCCAAAGCGTAGCTTGGATGTGGCACAAGACCGAAAGTAGGGGGCACCCAGTGAGGATCGAACTCACTGTTCAGTCGTAATTGTTCTAGTGAGAAAAGGCTGCTAACAATTACACCACCTCGAGGTGCCTAAAGCGTAGCTTGGATGTGGCAAAAGGCCGAAGGTAGGGGCCAGCCAGTGAGGATCGAACTCACTGTTCAGTCGTAATTGTCCTAGCGAGACAAGGCTGCTAAGAATTACACCGTCTCGAGGTACCCAAAGCGTAGCTTGGATGTGGCACAAGACCGAAAGTAGGGGCCAGCCAGTGAGGATCGAACTCACTGTTCAGTCGTAATTGTTCTAGTGAGACAAGGCTGCTAACAATTACATCGTCTCGAGGTACCAAAAGCGTAGCTTGGATGTGGCACAAGGCCGAAAGTAGGGGGCACCCAGTGAGGATCGAACTCACTGTTCAGTCGTAATTGTTCTAGTGAGACATGGTTGCTAACAATTACATCGTCTCGAGTTGCCCAAAACGTAGCTTGGATGTGGCTCAAGGCCAAATGTAGGGGCACCCTGCGACGACCGAACTCACTATTCAGTCTTAATTATTCTAGCGAGACCAGCTTGCTAACCATAACACAGCCTCGAGGTGCCCAATGGTGATTTTCCAAGCGTAGCTTAGATGTGGCACAAGGCCGAAAGTATGGGGCACCCAGTGAGGATCGAACTCATTATTCAGTCGTAATTGTTCTAGCGAGACAAGCTTGCTAACCATAACACCGGCTCGAGCTGACCAATAGTGATTTTCCAAGCGTAGCTTAGATGTGGCACAAGTGCAAATGTATGGGGCACCCAGTGAGGATCGAACTCACTACTCAGTAGTAATTGTTCTAACGAGATAAGCTTGCTAACAATTACACCGCCTCTAGGTGCCGAAAGCGTAGCTTGGATGTGGCACAAGGCCGAAAGTAGGGGGCACCCAGTGAGGATCGAACTCACTATTCAGTCGAAATTGTTCTAGCGAGACAAGGCTGCTAATAATTACACCGCCTCTAGGTGCCCAAAGCGTAGCTTGGATGTGGCACAAGGGCAAAAGTATGGGGCTCCGAGTGAGGATCGAGCTCACTATTCAGTCGTAATTGTTCTAGCGAGACAAGGCTGCTAACAATTACACCGCCTCGAGGTACCCAAAGCGTAGCTTGGATGTGGCACAAGGCCGAAAGTAGGGGGCACACAGTGAGGATCGATCTCACTGTTCAGTCGTAATTGCTCTAGCGAGAAAAGGCTGCTAAGAATTACACCATCTCGTTGTACCCAAAGCGTAGCTTGGATGTGGCACCAGGCCGAAAGTAGTGGGCACCCAGTGAGGATCGAACTCACTGTTCAGTCGTAATTGTTCTAGCGAGACAAGGCTGCTAACAATTACACCGCCTCGAGGTGCCCAAAGCGTAGCTTGGATGTGGCACAAGGCCAAATGTAGGGGCACCCTGCGACGACCGAACTCACTATTCCGTCTTAATTATTCTAGCGAGACAAGCTTGCTAACCATTGCACTACCTCAAGGTGCATCCATTCAGATTAATATAATTTCAGTTTGAAATACACCAGAGCATTTTCCTTGGAAATAGTAAATGTGATTCTTTAGCTTTCAAACAAAGCTAAAATGAAAGTTTAAGAAAGCTTCTAAATTTATAAAAATTCAATACCTGTCTATTTCCTGAGATGTGGTATTGTAATTATTTACAGAGTTGTGAGTTCAATACCTGCCTACTGCAGTTGTGCCGTCTTGGATATGACGATAAACTTACCTCCGCGTCCTGGGTAAGATGATAAACTACGTCCAGCAGCAAGGACTCTGCTCAGGAGGCTTTGAGGAACGTGGAACCACCTCTTAATTGCTGGTGTTCCCAAGTCCACCCTGAGCCGGCGTGGCAGCACCTGTTAGGATCACAGCTTTGGGCAAATAGTTAACATCCAGACTTGTTGTAAAAATAGGTTTTAATACCAGAAATACTTTGTAATAAAAAATTATTACCAGCAATAATTTTTGAAGGAAAAATTATTATCAGCTATACTTAGAAAAATACCAGCAATACAGACAGCCATATATTCTTTGGAAAAAAATGTGACGAGCTATAGATTTTCTCAAGGAAAAATATTTCCATAAATAGATTTTAGAAGAAAAACATTACCAGCAAAAAAAAAATGTTGTCGGCATTAAATAACCCATTGAGATTGATATGTCGTAAAACAAATCGAACCAAACTGCAGTGGTGAACAAAAACTTGGAGAGTGAGTTGAAGGGACAAAACTGATACAACCGAAAGAGGCGTGGCACGTGGATCTAGAACAACTGGCGGAGGAAATTCAAAAGATCCTGATGAAGGCCGGATTGTATTTTGCTGTTCTCTTTTGCTAACAAACATGCAACCCGAAGATTAGTAACTTTATTAATTCATTGTTATTTTATAGAACATAAGTTATCTTCAGGATCAAATAATGAAAGAACTAAAAAAAAAATATTTGAAAAAGATTGAGTTTAGCGTATCAATGCGGCATTATTCTCGCAAACGAAAAAGAAAAAATCCGTCAAAGACGCTCAGAGACCCCATAAGTCTACACACAATCGATTCTTCAAACAAAGAAGAAATAACTATTTGAGAAAACACACAGAAGCACCAATTCGGCCGCATTGAATGCGTCAGTTCTCTGGTAAGGTCCAATTACTGGTTGGAGCGTGAGACGAAATTTTCGTTTTCTAACAATAACTTGAGCGTAACAGGCGACAGCTAGACGCTACCCAGGTTTGCATAAGAGTTCCTTTTATAGCGATTTCGATATATTTGT
This sequence comes from Acanthosepion lycidas, assembly GCA_963932145.1. Lineage (NCBI taxonomy): Eukaryota > Metazoa > Mollusca > Cephalopoda > Sepiida > Sepiidae > Acanthosepion > Acanthosepion lycidas. The sequence continues at coordinate 26,476,589 of OZ010613.1, forward strand.
TGTCTTCCAGTAAAGACAGACCGAAAATCTGACATCCATTCTAAAACAACCAGCCTCGACAAGCGTAGAGATGTTTACTTAGTTAACAGCAATATATATATATATATATATATATATATATATATATATATATATATATATATATATATATATATATATAGCATTAATACAAATATAAAATTTGTCACTTAGCTGATTGATGTTATATTCAGGGCCCCGATTCCAGAGTTTTGTAGACGAACTATTTTGTAACCGTTCGGTCCACTCTTCAGGAGATATCAACAATTGTCTGCCGATTTTTGTCATTTATACTTTTCTTATTGGTGTTAGGTTGATTTCGCGTAAGTTATTTTATTTTTTTTATGAGTGAAGCATTTTTAAAATCAAAATTGTGGTTGAATTTCGTATCTAATGCAATAGTCATGCATAGAAATAAATTCAACAGTTTTGATTTTAAAAATGCTACACTCATAAAAAAGAAAATAACTCACTCAGAAGGAAAATCCTTGAGAGTGCCGCCACTGAATATTACCTAAATATTAATCTACGCCTAGGCCTTTTCCCTATTTCACCTTTCTTAACAGAATTTCTACTCCCCTAAACAAACGTACACAAAAGTATCGTGAAATCAAAAGGAAATGGTTGAATCCGTCAACACAACAATAAGAACAATATCTTCACACGTGACAGTAACTGACGTAATTCTCAGTTAGCAGTATGAAAATAGCGTTCCAAATTCTTCCGGTTGCTAAGGACATTTTGTTTTTGTTATTATTAGTTACTTTGTTTAAATAAATTCATTTCGTTTTTTTTTTTGCTTTGGGAAAGTCCACATTGGACGAAAAGCGTCGGCAACTATTACAGTTTTCATATTGTCATTTATATATATATATATATATATATATATATATATATATATATATATATATATAATTATTTAAAAAAAAAAAAATTTTAATATGTGTTATAAAATCACTACAAAAATAGCCATTTTGTTTCAACACCCTCGGTGTCTTATCAAGTGATGATGTTGAATGTAAAATAAATGGTTTTAAAAGTTTCAAATTAATTAACAATCATTCGCAAGGGGAAAATATTGTTACAAAGGCTAGATGGACCAATCAAAACACAATTATAGGAGAATTCAAAAAGCTTGATAACGAAGTCATGTTATAATATCTATTCAGATGTTTAAAATATGGTGTCAAAACACTATGAAAGTATTAAAAATAGATTTTTATAGCAGCAATGCATTTTTGAAAAAAAATTACCAGCAATACATTTGACTCGATTAAAACGATCTTTACAAAAATACGCCAATGAGACCTGATCTATAAACTGATTTCTAACAAAGAATACATATTCTATTCATTTGAACCTAGTCTTCAAAATCTTTTCGCAATTAAATAACCAAGGTGTTGATATGCCGTAAAAAAAAATAAACCTAACTGATTCCTGACAAAGAATACATATTTTATTCATACGAATCTATCCTAAACGTATTGTCGCCATTAAATAACCCATTATGGTGTTGATATGCTATAAAACGAAATAGACCAAATTGATCTACAACCTTATTTCATACAAAGAATACATAATTTATTCATACAAACCTATCCTAAAGATATTGTCGACATTAAATAACCCATTGAGGTGTTGGTACGCCGCAAAACAAAATAAACCAAAACTAATCTACAAACTTATTTCTTATAAAGAATACATATGTTATTCATAGGAATCTATCTTAACAAAAACATTTCGATTTCATTTTTGCCTTGAAAATGTCGGAAGACGAAACGCTTCGGCAAAATCTAAGATTTTTTTCCAATTGTCATTTTATACCAATCTGTCTTAAACATATTGTCGCCATTAAATTACCCATTACAGTATTGATATGCCGTAAAACAAAATAAACCAAACTGATTTCTGAAAAAGAATACATATTTTATTCATATGCACCTATCTTAGACATATTGTCGCCATTAAATAACCCATTGAGGTGTTGATATGTCGTAAAACAAAATAAACCAAACCGGATCTACAAACTGATTTCTGACAAAGAATACATATTTTATTCATACGAACCTATCTTAGATATATTGTCGCCATTAAATAACCCATTGAGGTGTTGATATGCCATAAAACAGAATAAACCCAACCGAACCAAAAAAAGAGTGACAACAACAGAACGTCATTGGATTCAACCAATCACGCCGAAGGAATGTTTTAAATGAAAATTTAATAAAAATACGCGGAGTGAAAGTCGGTTCCAGAAGAACTGAATGCACGATACTTTGTTGTTAGTGCTGACTGAAAGCGTCTTTCTGCTTCTTCTCAAACTGCTCATAGAAATCGCTTTGACCTTTTATTTTCAGGATAATTTTCGTTTAATGTCTGCTCCGTTGTTCCTCCTTTGAATTCCGTTAGAAGGAGAGCCGCACCCCCAGCAGATTCCGCACCGTGAAACCTTTCATTTTCGTGTGTCTTTCATGATTGACTCTCCTTACCTGTCTTAATTCTCCTGACTCTCCTCTGAACTCTATTCACCATCTGCCTCCATCTACCGGCTTAGATTTTCTCAATGAACTTTTGATATCAATCAGGTAAAGTACTTAAAATCTTGTGGTCGAGTTCACACAACCGTCGATTACTCCATGAGACCCCAGGTACGAATCACATCGTGGTCAATTGCTCATTGATAATGTCGTCCCAAGGAGAATATCACATTGTGGTCATCCTGGGAAATTGCCTGAAAACCATACCACTGATTAACCCATGGTCTGTGAGTAAAATCGACTCGATGACACTATTAGACATCCGTCAATTGTCGTGATGGCAGGAAGTCATAAGTCATAGTGGCTGAGGATTTAAACATTCTTGTCTTGGTTAACTACGAAACACGCCAGAATATGATCCGTCCTCTCTTTGAAACTGCGCCTAACGTCAGCAAAAGCTAAAATAGTACTTATTAAGTAGAACCCACTCTTTATACACAATCTCAGATTTTATTATGGAGGTCAATGTTTTCACAATAAAATTGGTAACACCCAAACCATACCGCGAAAATGTTCAAGATATATTTAGATTAAATATTAACATAAATATGTGGAATAAAGTGGGGGAGCAGTTTTCTATTTTTATTAAGTAATAAACTGATCACCCATATATGTCAGATATTATTATGAGCGTCAATGGTTTTGATGAACCGGTTTTGGCAATAGTTAAATATATATTTACGTTAGAAATGAATTTAATTTTCTACAGGAGAAGGATCAGTTTTCTGTTGTTATTAAGGAATAAAATGATCTCCCCCCCCCCTGGAATTAATATTATGTCGGATTTTATTATGCAAGTCAACGTTTTCACAATAAAAATTCTATTAAACCAGAGATGTTGGTAAAACTTTCAATGTATATTTATATTAAATATTAACAAAGGTTTCTATTGGACATAAAGTGGGGGATCAGTATTCTCTTATTATTAAGTAATAAAATAATCCCCTAGAATTATTACATGTCAGATTTTATTATGCAAGTCAACGTTTCATATAAAAATTGGTTTTAAACAAGAGATATTGGGAAAATATTCAATACTAGCAGTAGAGCCCGGCGTTGCCCGGGGATGTAAGAGTAAGAGATAGATCAAGTATCGACCATCAGAAAGACTGAAAAATAAAATTGACAAAGATTATTGTTTAAGGTTGACGGACACGCATGTCTTAATTAGTTTTTTTTTTTTTTTGTTTTTTTTTACGAATTGGTTAAACCCAAACTCAAACTCAAACAAAAACATTGTTTTCAATCGTTATGAGTCTACCGATTGAATAAAATTTTATTATAAACAATTGTCTTGTAAATGGAATTTTTAAAGCATTCTGAATGCAAAAATAAAGAAAAAATTGTGCAAGACAATGAGAAACACTACCTGCCAAAAAAAAAAAAGTGAAGTTTTGTTGAAATCGGTTGAAAAATGTAGGAAATCCGATCCCATATATAAACGAACACAGACACACATTCACAATCAACCTGGGTTTTATAAGTATAACTCGATATGAGTTGTCTCCCTTTAATTAATGCCTCTTAATCGTGTTTTCAAATTGATTTCGTGCAAAAACAATTGTGTTTTACCAATTTTTGGCGCTGTCAGAACCACCGCAAGGTAATTTTACGTAGTCCTGTGAAGTTTTGTTGAAATCGGTTGAAAAATGTAGGAAATCCGATCCAATATATAAACGTACAGACACAGACATACACACATACACACAACCTGGGTTTTATAATAAGTAAGATATATGTACGTTAAATATTAACATAGGTTGCTAGTGGACATAAAATGGAGGATCAGTTTTCATATTTTTATTACGTAATAAAATAATGCCCTAACAATTAATACAATTTGTCAGATTTTATTATGCAAGTCAACGTTTTCAAAATAAAATTGTTATTAAAAAGAGATGTTGGGAAAATTTTCAATATATATTTACGTTAAATATTAACATAGGTTTCTGTTGGATATAAAGTGGGGGATCAGTTTTCTATTCCTATTAAGTAAGAAAATGATCACCTTGGAATTACTATAGTATGTCTGATTTTATTATGCAAGCCAGCGTTTTCTCAATAAAACTGTTATCAAACAAGAAATGTTGGGAAAATTTTATACATATATTTACGTTAAAAATGAACATAGGTTTCTATTAGACATAAAGTGGGAGATCAGTTTTCTATTGTTATTAAGTAATAAAATGATCCCCCTAGATTTACTACATTATGTCAGATTTTATTATGCATGGCAACATTTTCAAAATAAAATTATTATACAAGAGATTTGGGAAAATTTTCAATATTTATTTACGTTAAATATCAACATAGTTTTTAATGGACATAAAATGGGGGATCAGTTTTCTATTGTTATTAAGTAATAAAATGATCCCCTTAGAGTTATTTCACTATGTCAGATTTTATTATGCAAATCAATGTTTTTCCAATAAATTTAGTATTAAGCAACCATTGCTGGTAAAAAGATTCAGAATATATTTACGTTAAATATTAATTCTACTGGACAGAGAGTCGGGAGTTGGTTTTGTTGTTATTGAATAAACAGATTATCCGCGCCTAGCATAAAACCTACTGTTACATTTAGGAATTGCGAATTTAAAATGATGAGACCTAGCTGCCAATCTAGCACTGAGCTTATATTCGTAATGTCGAGGCAGAAAGAAGAGAGCTCATACAAAATGCAATGAAAATAATTCTAGAAAAGGCACGGAGAAGCTTCGTTACGGCGGTGGGGAAGTGACTGAAGCCGAGATGGCAGAACAGGACATATAACATTACAGATACTTCTTTGGACTTTGTCAAGAATCTCTTCATAGAGGGCAGAAGTACCAGACCAGACCAGACCAGACCAGACCAGACATGGCAGCAATATTCAATGGATGGACGGATGGTGTGAGATAGATTCTGGCAAGAGAAAGAGAACACCAATTAGTAATTGAGTCAAATATAATCTTTCCTCTTCATGTCGGTCGAAAACGTGGTCGTTAGTCACTTCATATCTATCTATCTATCTATCTATCTATCTATCTCATTATGTTCACATCTATCTATCTATCTATCTATCTATCTCATTATGTTCACATCTATCTATCTATGTATCTATCTAATTATGTTCACATCTATCTATCTATCTATCTACGTATATATATATATATATATATATATATATATATACATATATATATATATACATATATATATATATATATATGACAGTTTATTCATATGTATCTATCTATGTATGTATATATATATATATATATTTACATATGCATATATTCCTATATATCTATCTCTCTTCACACACGCGCGAGCGCACACACACACACACATATATATATATATATCAGTCTATTCCTATGTATCTATCTATCTAAATATATATATATATATATATATCAGTCTATTCCTATGTATCTATCTATCTAAATATATATATATATATATATATATATATATATATATATATCAGTCTATTCCTATGTATATATATATATATATATATATATATATATATATATCAGTCTATTCCTATCTATCTATCTAGCTAGCTAGTTTGTTATTTTTCTTTCTTTCTTTCTTTCATTCTTTCTTTCTTTCTTTCTTTCTTTCTTTCTTTATCTATCTATCTATCTATCTATCTATCTATAATTACACGGCCATCGACTGAAGTAAATAGTTTTATTTCTAGTGACAAATATGAGAGTCGTAAACTCGCAAATAATTTTTTTTCCAACGATATGCCTCGAGCTACAAAACCAATATTTCTCCACCAAAAAATAGGGAGACTTGTTTTATGAAGACTCTCGTTTCGTAACATTTGTTTTTCGCCTTATTTTTTTTTTTATTTAGTCGATCATATTCAACGTTTTCTATTCACCCCACCACACTCCACCTTGAAATAATTGACATCTTTAAAATATTGCATTTCCAATATACTTTTCTATTCTAGTAGTCTTCTTCTTGTTATTATTACAGTTTTTTTTTATTGCTTGTTGGCTGCCATTGGATACTAAATGATGGCAAGGCTTCTCAATAATCTACGGCTATCACTTTCAATATAGAAACATTTTCGACACAGTAGGCAAATGTCAGAATAGATTGCGAAGGTGCCTTGTTTGACATGGATAGATTCTTTGCCATAAAACAGTCATGGGCAAGCCTTGGACCGCGTTTGATCTTTCTGAATGGCACGCTTAATTTCATGAGCAAAATAAAGGTTCTTAAAATGTTATTTTGATTCGTTCTCACTTGTTCACTCACACATTCTTTCATACATAATCGCATACATAAACAAGCATTAAGTACAATGTTTCTTGAATTTTGCAAATTTTAAGAGAAACTAACGTTGCCAGTATTTTAAACCATTGGCGATTTTCACTAAGGAAGATCATACGTGTAAACATCATTTGCCTTTGAAAAATTTCTTATGAACGTTTCGTTCATAAGAAATTTTTCTCTAAAGAAGAAATATTTTTTTATTATTTTCAAATGAATAAATTAGAAAAAATATAATGCAGTGACATGTTTTAATTACACTGTCATCAGTGGTAATATTAGACCAAAATTTGAATTTTTAATCATAAAAAATCTTTTCTAAAAAATAAAACTTTCTTACCACTTCTAAAGTATATGGTTTCGCATATAGTCTTCTCTATTGAAAAAAGACCCGAAAAATGACATTGAATCAAATAAATAAATAAATAGAAACAGAATGATGTTTCTACGAAGATGGTATCGTCAAGAACGATGAAAACCAGTTGTTAAAAACAATCGCTAATACTAATAAATGTGTTGTTTTTTAGATACGTAAAATTTTTGGTTTCACTTTTCTTATCGGGCATGAACTTTTGCAATGATCTAATTAAACTAATTTAATATCTAGATATACTGAAACTGATTAATTTAAATTCCTTGGTTGTGTAGTCATATCCTTCTATGTCAGCCATGGGGAAACTGCAGACCCCGGGACACATACGGCCCATTTAGTCTTTTTAAATGGCCTGCTTAATTTCATAAGCAAAATAAAGTTTCTTAAAATGTTATTTTGTTTCGTTCTCACTTGTTCACTCACACATTCTTTTATACATAACCAGATACCCATTGCGCTGCCGAATCCACATCAAAAGTGGAATTGTAGTCAGTTTTATTCGGGGAACTCGTTTCTAGTTATCTTGATCTCCCAGAAGAGCCGGCTCGTGGCCGCAAGCATTGTTTGTCAATATAGAATTTTGAGTCTAACCGTGGAGCCTCAGAAAAACGTTAGGAATAAAATTAGCGATATCCCATAAAACATTCAGAGTTCAGCTGGTACAAAGTAAATAAAATGCAGAATTGTGCACACCATTGTCTAACTCTTGATTCTCATATTGTATAGTTTGACACTTACTTCTACAGTGGTATGTAAACCTTCTCTATAGTGTGGCAGAAATAGCTCGTATATAACAGTAAGGCGTCAGCTAAAGATACCATTGCTACAAATGTCTTGCCATTATTTGACAAGTATTTCTGCCTCAATCTGTAATTAGAAAAGATACTCATGGCTTTCTTTCCGATGAACCAAAGATCGTGGTTTACTATGGAGAAGAGTGAAAGGCTGGATTAAACGTGTTTAGAGATTAGAGGCAGTGAAAAAGGATTAAGTACAATGATTAAAGGATTAAGTACAATGATTTTTAAATTTTGCAAACTTTAGGGGGAAAGTAACTCTGTCGGCATTTTAACCATTGGCCATTTTCACTAAGGAAGATCATATGTGTAAACATATTTTGCTTTTGAAACAAGAAACTTTCATTAGAAACCTTTTCTCGAAAGAAGAAATATTTTTATTATTTTCAAATGAATAAATTAGAAAAAATATAATGCAGTGACATGTCTTAATTACACTGTCATCAGTGATAATATTAGACCAAAATTTGAATTTTTTAATCACAAAAAATCTTTTCTAAAAAATAAAACTTTCCTGCCATTTGTAAAGTAGATGTTTACGCATATAGTCTTCAGTAGTGAAAACAGCTGAGAAAACTACTTCGAAAAATCACCTTGAAACTTTTTAATAGTGCGTACCTCCCTGTGATGAGCCATAGATGAAGCGGCCTACTGCTTGAAAAGGGTTGGCCATGCGAGTTCTATGGCAACACCTAAAGAAAAATTGTTATTAAAAAGAGATGTTGGGAAAATTTTCAATATATATTTACGTTAAATATTAACATAGGTTTCTGTTGGGTATAAAGTGCCAGGCTACCGTAATTTAAAATATATAGAACTAATTTTTATAAGTGATGCAGAGTGTTAAGTTTGGTCTTTCTGAATGGTACGCTTAATTTCATAAGCAAAATAACCTTTCTTAAAATGTTATTTTGTTTCGTTCTCACTTGTTCACTCGCACAGTCTCCCACACATAACTGCATACATAAACAAGGATTACCGTAATTCCACATGTATAATACGCATTTTTTTCTTATTAAATATTAAGCAAATTAGGGGTGCATATTAAGCACAGCTACAAAAACATCTTTAAAAATTGCCGTTTCATAGATCGATTTCAGTTGCGAAATGACTACTCACTCCAAACATGGGATAATTTGACACTAACATTCGGTGATTGCGACCCCATAAGGATGTCAAATACAATCATATGTACCTAACAATACTCGCAAATGTAAAATAAAATAAGGGTTATCATAAAACTAAATTAGGATAATATTATTCTATGTTTAAAACCATTTTTGATAAGAGTAGGAAATGCTGGCCGTAATGAAATTTGAGAGTTACAATTTATACGGTTTGATTACCAAACAAGGGGTGCATATTTTCCATGAGTAGAAGCGTTTATCCACGCATTAAGCACAATTTTAGGGGTGCCTATTTTGGATGAAGGCGTATTATACATGGGAAATTACGGTTAGTACAATATTTCTTGAATTTTGTAAACTTTCGGGGAAACTAATGGTGTCAGCATTTTAAACCATTTTGGTCTTTCTGAATGGTATGGTTAATTTCTTAAACAAAATAAAGATTCTTAAAATATTATTTTGCTTCGGTCTCACTTGTTCACTCACACCTTGTCTCATACATAACCACATATATAAATAAGGATTAACTAAAATGTTTCTTGAAGTTTGTAAACTTTCGGGGAAACTAATGGTGTCAGCATTTTAAACCATTTTGGTCTTTCTGAATGGTATGGTTAATTTCTTAAACAAAATAAAGATTCTTAAAATATTATTTTGTTTCGGTCTCACTTGTTCACTCACACATTCTCTCATACATAAACAAGTATTAAGTGTAATGTTTCTTGAAGTTTGTAAATTTCCGGAGAAACTAATGAGTCAGCATTTTAAACCATTGACGATTTTCACTACGGAAGATCATATGTGTAAACATTTGTTGCTTTTGAAACATGAAAACTTCATAATAATTCTTTCTTTTTTTACTCATTTTTCTAATAAATCGTCAACTTAATATATAAATTTTCAGATCTAAGATTTATGGTTTCTATTTCTCGCAAATATATTTATTTGGAAATACGAAAAACACTTGGTGTTATTATTATGATTAATGTTGATATTGTGCCGTTATTATTATTATTATTATTATCTTATTTTCTTTAATTTCTGGTGCTTCATCATTTACTTCCGGGTCCCAACCAGAGAGGTAAGATCAGACATGGCTTCATGACATTTTTCACTGATCATTTCCTTGCAGTTTCCTTTCCCTAAGGTTGTAGATTATTATTATTATTATTATTATTATTATTATTATTATTATTATTATTATTATTATTATTATTATTATTATTATCTTTGGTTTCTGGTGTATACTCATTTCTTTCCGGGTTCCTACCAGAGACCCAAAGTCAGAAATGGCATCATGATATTTCCAACTGACCAGTTTAAAAAAAAACATTATACCTGTTTTACATAGAGAAAGCACTTCGTAAGGTGTGGGCTGTACTTGTGAGGACAATTTTTTGTATTTGTTTAAGGCATGGGCTTCCAGGGATCCCTTCAATTAGTCTACTGGAATCTTTTCTAACCAACCCGAGGGCTCCAACTACAACGGGAAATGTTAATATCCTCATGCGTCACATTTTTGAGATTTCGATTTCAAGGTCCTTGTATTTTGATAGTTTTTTTGAAGATCTTCAAAGATACATTGAAGTCTGCATGGACTGTCGTGTCAATAAGGTGACCCATTTTGTCTTTGCTGTCTCTAATCACGATGTCAGGGAGATTATCTTTGATTGTTCTGTCTGTGTACATTGTGAAATGCTATAAAAAATATTACAGGTCCTATCTCCGTAACCGGGTCTGGGTGGTATACATACCAATTTCTTTCGGTTTCCTTTCCCAAAGTGTTGCAGATTTTTCAGCGCAGATATTGACCCACTCTGTCATGTCGTGTTTAATCTTCAGTCGCTGCCAATACCGCGGAACCTGACAAAAGATGGTCAATTGTTTCTGGATATTTATCAAAGAATCTGCATTTTAGACTAACACAATTTTATTATTATTATTATTATTATTATTATTATTATTATTATTATTATTATTATTATTATTATTTTAGTGAGGCATATTGCCATAGTCAATTCCGTTCTTGAGGTATGGTGCCAACAAGAAAAATTCAAGAAACTTTCGGAGAATTCTCGCAGAGTAAATAACTGTTGTTTTTTGGAGATCTACGATCTTTGACTCAATTCCAATTTTACCTGCGCATTCTTGCATTCGTTTCCAAGCGCAGGATTTACTACAAGAATTACTTCACTCGTTGCCACTTTCGTAATGTCAACGAAGACTCGTTTTCACCTTCGGAATGCTCGTCGTAGTAGAGACTTTGTAATCTCATATACAACTATAGTAACGCCGTTGAACAATACTGGTGTCAGACGCCTTCGAATATCACTCGCACTAATAGTACCTGCTCGATAATACTCGCTCGAATAATAATACGTATAATGATCCAAATAGAAAATAGTATAGTGAATAGAGTAGATAGTAATAGTAATAGTAATAGAGGATAGAGCAGAAATAGCGATCATTTAGACGTCACGCGACTTCCTATATGGTCATATGATACAATTAATTCAATAATGGGATCGCCTGTGTTTGCTCTCTGGTGATCTGTGTTCAAACTCAAGTGTCGGCAGTGACACTTTATTCCTATATAACACTTCGGAAGTCATGTTTCATAGTGTTTTTGTTAGACATTTTCATGACGGTCGTCTTCGAGTCTAAAATCCAGAGGTTGGCAGTGAATATTTCGGAGACAGTAGGAAAGCGTAGTTCAGGTTCGCAGTGGATATTTCGTAGCAAAGTAGCAGAGCGTAGTTCTTCCTTCTGTCATCTTCGCCTGGTCCTTCTGTAGGGTAAACAAAGATGGCCACCTTTATACACGACAGATACAATGTTCTGCGGCTTCTGATTGGTTAAACTTCTATTGGTAGACTATAAAGGAAGTTAAGTCATCTGGATTGTCTCACTAGTCCTATATAGATATACCCCAAAAACCGTAACAGTTTTCAATTCTGTTGTCAAACCCTGGTACTTTTTTCCTATCTGTTCGGTTTCTTTGGACTCTGCCCTCGAATCCTATGGAGAAACAGAAAAGGTCAATAATATGACAAATACTGTTCTGATCAATGCTATGATATCGACAGGAAACTCTCATAATGTCACGTGACTCTTTTTCTTTTTTGGAACACTTCCTCTGGCTGATATTAATAACATTTATCTTTCCCTGTGGATTCACTTACCATTCCAATCAGGTCGTCGCTTATAGTCTCTCCGTGACAACTTGCGACATTCACAGAGAATATGCCTTATGATATCCAAGGCTCCAAATAGGTAACTATTATCATTATTATTATTATTATTGTTGCTGTTGTTGTTGTTTTATTTCCTTTGATTTCTGGTGTACACTCATTGCTTTCCGGGTCCCGACCAAAGACCTAAAGTCAGAAATGGCATCATGACATTTTCCACTGAGCAATTTTGAAAAACAATAAAGAAAAATTAAAATTATAAAAATAAATAAAAATCACATATTTTACTTAGATAAAGCTCTTTATAAGTTGTGGACTTCTCTTGTGAGAATAATGTTTTGTATTTCTTTCAGGTATGGCCTACCAGAAATCCCTTCAATTAGTCTATTGGATTCCTTTTTAATCAGTCCTACGGCTCCAAATACAACTTGAATGGTTGATGTACCCATGTACCACAGTTTTGAGATTACAAATTCAATATCCTTGCATTTTGATAGTTTTTTGAATATCTTCAAAGATACGATACAATCTGCAGGGTAAGAAAGCACGTTCTGTTCTTGTAATCTTTGATCACGATGTCTGGAGGATTAGCCTTGATTTTTCTGTGTTTATTGGAAAGTCCCATAAAATTCTTACAGTGACTATATAACGGGGTCTGGATGATATTTATACTAGTTTTCTTTTTGCAGTTTCCTTACCGAAAATGTTGCTGATTTTCCAGTGAGGACATTGGCCCACTCTGTCATGCTGAGTTTTCAGTATACGTGCTTGGTTAATTCTTGTTAGCAAGAATTGGTCCTGTGCAACAAGAGCTTCGGTTTCAGCTTTTAATCATGCACTCTGTAACCACTGAGAAGAACGGCGTTTGTCGACATCAGCTTGTTCTGTACAGGCAGAATATTGACGATGAAGAAGCTTATCTTGCCATCATTTTGAATTTGATACATTCCATTCAATTTTGCTTTCTTTTTAGGCTATTTGTTAATGTGATCGGTGTGTTATATTTTCTTTTCACCTTTTCACCAACTTTCCTTCCCTTTTGACTATGTTGACTTCCTTTATTATTGGATGAAGTTTTTTTTATTTCTTCCATGTCCTTTGACACAGATCATCATCCAGTCTTCTGTAGTTTCATCTTTGAAGGCCGATTGTGCGTTTTTGTAAGACAATTCTAGTTGAACTAATCCTCTGCCTACTTCGGATCTACATATACACACGATCAACATTAGTCTTAGGATGATACCTGCGGTCGCTAGTGAGAAGCTTTCTTGTCTTGACATTCATTCGCTTAATGTCAGCTGTTGTCCAGTTAAGGATGTTAAAACTGTATTGAACCACAAAGACAGCCCTATTGTTTATGTCTGATATTCTGTTTTGTGAACTCAACTCGATATTATTACTGTTATTATTATTTCTATATGTTATGTTTCCTGCTTTGTATCCAATAGAGCCGGGTCCAAACTATGGTCCTTATACACTATAGGAGAATTGTCATTTAATTTATATAACTTTTTTAGTATATGGGATGTCCCTACACTATTTACATTATTCGGACTATTGTCCTCATCTTTGTCGCAATATTTATTACAACATTTCGGCCTCAAGGACACATGGCACAGTGGATAAATGCGTTGGTTAGATCCAGTGACAGGACCCAAAGAGTGTGAGTTCAATACCCGGTTAAGCCAGTGAAGAATTTGGAGAGGGGAATTAACAGGAGATAACTGATAACTGACATCCATTAAACATGGCACGTGGAACTAGAACAGTCTACCCCAGTGAGCGAAATAAAGGGTTCAGTTCGACATTCCAACCACCTGAAGAAGGCCGAAGCGTACAACGGCCGAAACGTTGTAATAAATATGGCGACAAAGATGAAGACAATAGTCCGAACAATGTAAATAGTGTACATAATACCTCATCTCAGAAATATAGACAGATACTGAAGGGCCGAAACATTGTGATAAATATGGCGACAAAGATGAGGACAATAGTCCGAATAATGTAAATAGTTTACATAATACCTCATCTCAGAAATATAGGGAGATACTGAGGGATGTTCTTAATAGGGACATTTTCTGGGTAACTAGTATGTCAATGTTAACTTGAACACTGTTAGTCAAACTGTCCCTTCCTTTTCTAACGAGGCCCAGTGCTCTGATTACTATTGGTACGGTCTCAGTCTTGATTACCCACATCCCGTTAATCTCGATCTTCAGGTCCTTGTATCTGGACAATTCCTCGATAATTTTATGGGGGTGTTTCTCTCAGATGGTACGGCTATGTCAATAAGCGTACACTTTCTGAATTTCTTGTCTGTTATGGCAATATCAGGTCTGTTGGCTTTTATTTCCCTGTTATTTTGAATTGACATGTCCCAGAAAATACTAGGGTGATCTTCTGGGTAACTTGTACGTTGATGTTACCTGGGACACTGTTAGTAAAATTGTTCATTCCTTTTCTCACGAGGGTCTAGAGCTCTAATTACTATTGGTACAGTCTCAGTTTTCATATCCCCCATCCTGTTAATCTCGATCTCCAAGTCTTTGTATTTAGACATCATTTGTATTTAGATATCATTTGTATATGTTATGTTTCTTGCTTTGTATCCTGTAGAGTTGTGTCTAAACTATAGCCATTAGGCCCTATAGGAGAATTGCCATTTAATTGATAGCACTTTTCTTAGTATATACAATGTTCCTTGTGGGTCATGGGTTAGCAGGGATCTCTTTAATTAGTCTATTGGAATCTTTTCCAATCAATCCGAGGGCTCCAAATACAACTGGTGTTATTATTATCATCATTTGTATATGTTATGTTTCTTGCTTTGTATCCTGTAGAGTGGTGTCTAAACTATAGCCATTTGGCCCTATAGGAGAATTGCCATTTAATTGATAGCACTTTTCTTAGTATATACAATGTTCCTTGTGGGTCATGGGTTAGCAGGGATCTCTTTAATTAGTCTATTGGAATCTTTTCCAATCAATCCGAGGGCTCCAAATACAACTGGTGTTATTATTATCATCATTTGTATATGTTATGTTTCTTGCTTTGGATCCTGTAGAGTTGTGTCTAAACTATAGCCATTAGGCCCTATAGGAGAATTGCTATTTAATTGATAGCACTTTTCTTAGTATATACAATGTTCCTTGTGGGTCATTGGTTAGCAGGGATCTCTTTAATTAGTCTATTGGAATCTTTTCCAATCAATCCGAGGGCTCCAAATACAACTGGTGTTATTATTATCATCATTTGTATATGTTATGTTTCTTGCTTTGGATCCTGTAGAGTCGTGTCTAAACTATAGCCATTAGGCCCTATAGGAGAATTGCCATTTAATTGATAGCACTTTTCTTAGTATATACAATGTTCCTTGTGGGTCATGGGTTAGCAGGGATCTCTTTAATTAGTCTATTGGAATCTTTTCCAATCAATCCGAGGGCTCCAAATACAACTGGTGTTATTATTATCATCATTTGTATATGTTATGTTTCTTGCTTTGTATCCTGTAGAGTTGTGTCTAAACTATAGCCATTTAGGCCCTATAGGAGAATTGCCATTTAATTGATTGCACTTTTCTTAGTATATACGATGTTCCAAGTGGGGCGATCTTCTGGTCAACTTGTATGTTGATGTTACTGGGAACACTGTTAGTAAAATTGTTCTTTTCCTTTTCTCACGAGGGTCTAGAGCTCTAATTACTATTGGTACAGTATCAGTCTTCAGTCTCCACATCCTGTAAATGTCGATCTTCAAGTATTTGGACAATTTCTAGATAACTTCCATCGAGGTGTTTCTCTCAAATGGTAGTGCTGTTTAAGTAATCATGCACTTCCTGAATTTCTAGCCTTTTATGATAATATCAGGTCTGCTGGTTTTTATTTCTCCTGTCAGTTTGAATTGGCATGTCCCTGAGGATAGTTACTTTTGAGGGGTTCTCCCATTTTTGCACATATGGACTCACTGCTGCTGGTGAGTGCCCGAGAGAAGAACGAGAAAGAGCTACGAACGAACACGAACGTAACGAGCAAGAGTCAGAGTGAGCAAACACATAGACTCAGTAAGAAGTCATACAGTGATACGTCGATACCAAAGACTATATATATATTTTGCTACTAACCCGCATTCCTGGAACTACTAACCTGCATTACAAGTTTGTATTATTACATGAATACATTTATTTTCCTATATTCTTTCTTGGCGTTTGTTATTTATTGGTACCGGATTTCATCCCGGAATCCACAATAGTTACATCGTTATTTTTGGGTAACTGGGTCTGGTTGGTGGTCATACCATCTCTCAGTGGTTTACATTTTATGATTCTTGCATATCTTCCAGTGCACCTATCTCGCTACCTTGTTATGTCTTTGGGTATATTCACTTTTTTTTGCCAGTTCCGGACATCCTGAGATAATATGGCTGGCAGTTTCATCATATTTTGCGCAGATTCCGGATTTCTTCGGGTTAGCTCCAGCCTTTATTATTATTATTATTATTATTATTTTTGTTGTTGTTGTTGTTTTACTTCCTTTGATTTCTGGTGTAGCATTTCTTTCAGGGTCTATCGCCAGGTCTTTATATTAGGTTGCTGCAAAAATAATGACGTAATAATGTCGTTTTTTGACGTTAAAAAATACGTCAAAAACGACATTATTACGTCGTTATTTTTGCACCAACCTAATATATATATATATATATATATATAAAGCGTCAAAAAACGTCATTATTTTTGCACCAACCTAATATATATATATATTAGGTTAAAATATATATATATATATATATATATATATATATATATATATATATATATATTAGGTTGGTGCAAAAATAATGACGTAATAATGTCGTTTTTTGACGTTAAAAAATACGTCAAAAACGAGATTATTACGTCATGATTTTTGCACCAACCTAATATTTGGACAAATTCTCGATAATTTCAAGGAGTTGTTTCTCTCAGATTGTACTGCTATGGCAATAAACAGACACTTTTGATCTTTTATGATAATATCAGGTCTGTTCGCTTTATTACTCTGTCAGTTTGAAATGGTATGTCCCAGAGGATAGTTACATTGTTATTTTGGGTAATTGTGTCTGGCTGGTGCTCATACCATCTCTCAGTGGTTTCCATTTTGTGCTTCTTTCATATCTTCCAGTGTACATATCTCACTACGTTTTTATGTCTCTGGGTATATACTTTTTTTTTTGCTATTTCCAGACACCCAGAGATAATATGGTCGACAGTTTCATCATATTTTCCACAGATTTTGATTTCGGGTTAGTTCCATCCCTGGTTATGTGACAGTGATAGGATCTGGTCCTGAGGTTTTGGTCCTGAGCTGCGTAAATTAGGCCTCCTGTCTCGGCTTTCAATCCGGAACTCCTCAGCCACTGATGTGTTTTCTGCTGGTCTCCATCTGCTTCTTTCGTTCTTTTTATGTATTTTTGCCATACGACGCCTTGTCGTCCTAGTTTATCTGTAATTTCATTTGGCCAAGTTGTTTTGCCGTCCGGTTTACTCGTTTGGCATTGGCTGTATTTGCTTCGTTGTTTTGTTGGTAGGATTTCAGGTACATTAAGCTGTTTCTTGAAGAGTGCACCTTCTTTGTTGTTGGAGTTGATTTGGCGATTTACTACTACTACTAATACTACTACTAATACTTATTATTATTATTATTATTATTATTATTGTTATTATTCATTTGGTTTCTAGCGTATACTCGTTTCTTTCCGGATCCTGACCAGAGACCTAAGGTCAGAAATGTCATCATGAAATGTTTTAAATAAATCACACTTATTTTACATAGATAAAGCCCTTCGTAAGCTGTGGGCTATACTTACGAGATTTTTTTGTATTTCCTTAAGGCATGGGCTATCACTTCAATAGTTTGGCATAGGCTGTATTCGCTTCTTTTTTGTTGGTAAGATTTCAGGTATATTAAGGTGTTTCTTGAAAACTGCAGCTTCGTTGTCGATGGAGTGGATATGTTTGACTATTTGTAGCGGAGGGTCATTGGTCTTTGTGACGTTTGCTTCCAATCCGATTGTTGTAGTTTTTAGAGTTCAACTTCGGCCTTCTAAAACTCTTGGTATGTACAGCCTAACAACATCTGATTTCGAGTGGTGCATTCTCATTTGGGTAAGCATTTTTCTGGTCTTGGCATCCAATCTTTTAATGTCATTCAACTTCCATTTAATAATCTTGAAGTTGTATATTACTACGGGTATAGCTAAGGTGTTGACCAGCTTCATTTTATTGGCCCCATTGTGTTCCCTTACTAGTATCAAACGCACTCTGCTATAATATTCTTTTCAGATATTTTTCTTCATAATTGAATATTATTATTATTATTATTATTATTATTATTATTATTATTATTATTATTATTATATAATCTACTAAACGTAAATCTCGTTTGTATTTACAAGCTTCTTTCATGATTGAATATTTTTATTATTAACATTTGTGTATGTTATGTTTCCTGCTTTGTATCTTCTAGAGCCGGGTCCACACTATGGGCCTTAGACCCTATAGGAGAATAGTCATTTAATTGTTAGCACTTTTCTATATATATGGGATATTCCTAGTAGGGCCTTCTATCTCTGTTGTCATCCGGGTGCTCCTTAGCCACTGATGTGTGTTTCCTGTTGGTCCACATCTGCTTCTTTCCTTCTTTGGTATTTGACATGCAACGCCTTGTCCTCCCAGTATTTCTTTTTTTGTAACTTCATTTGGCCAAGTTGTTTTGCTTTCTGTTTTACTCGTTTGGCGTAGATGATATTCGTTTCGTTTTTTGTTGGTAGGATTTCAGGTATATTACGCTGTTTCTTGAAGAGTACAGCTTCTTTGTTGCTGGAGTGGATTTGGTGTTTTACGATTTGTCGGAGAGGTTCATTGGTTTTTGTGGTGTAGGCTTCCAATCTGATTGTTGTAGTTTTTAGAGTTCAACATGGATTAGACATCGGCCTCCTAAAGCTCTTGGTATGTACAGCCTAACATCTGATTTCGAGTGGTGCATTCTCATTTGGGTAAGCATTTTTCTGGTCTTGGCATCCAATCTTTTAATGTCATTCAACTTCCATTTAATAATCTTGAAGCTGTACGATACTACGGGTATAGCTAAGGTGTTGAACAGCTTCATTTTATTGGCCCCATTATGTTCACTTACTAGTATCAAACGCACTCTCCTATAATATCCTTTTCAGATATTTTTCTTCATAATCGAATGTATTCCGTCTCCTTTATTACTTCCTAAGTATTTTTATGTACCATCTTGGTCTTGTTACTTAATCATGTTGCTGACATCAAGGTCTAAATCCGCAGTTTTCGTTAGTTTAACGCCTTTCAAGGTGGCTTTGGCACTTTTGTCGATTCCGAACTCCATCCTAATGTCTTCGCTGGAAATTTTGACAATGGCGAGTAGATTTTTTTTCTGCTGGTTGTGTTGTGGATTCCGTGAATGGAATCCTGTACAAATAAATGAACAACGCAAGGAATTTAGATAGAAAAATAAGTGTATTAAACGTAAGAATACAGACTTGAAGTGAAGATTAGTAGTCCAGGAATGCGGGTTAGTAGAAAGTATATGTACAAGTCTCTGTAAGTGAAGCCATAATCATTTCTCACTCTCTGGATTCTTGTATAACTCTCTGAGAACACCCTGTGTCTGTCTCCGTATCTCTCAATCTGTCTCAACGTATCTCAACGTATCTCCACGTATCTCAACGTATCTCAACAGCAGGTATTCTCTCTGTCAGTAAAAGTATACTTTGGACGTGTCCATCTTATGTAAAAAGGGGTGAGCCCCACAACAGGTTGTCACCCTTGCCAAACGTTTTAAGATCATCAATATAGAATAGGTGATTGAGTTTGCCATTCTTGTATCCATAGCTACTGTTGTTTAGGATGCAGATGAGTGGCGCTAATGCAAGGGAGAAGTGGTAACAATGAATTTCCTTGGAAGATCTCGCATTTGATGTTGATTGGTCTCGATGTTAAGGATCCGTTTTTATGGCTCAAATCTTCCAGTTTTTCATGCTCTCTGTGTAGTCTTCCAGTTTTTCATGCTCTCTGTTATGAATTTGACCGTTGTGGGGGATACTCTGTATATTTTTAGGCTCTTCTCTATCCATGAGTGTGGAGAACTATCGAACGTCTTTCTGTAGTCGATCCATGCCATCGATAAGTTTCTTTTCTTTGTTTTCACCTCTTCCAATATTGTTTTATTGATAATTAGTTGATCCTTGCACCCCGTAACTTCCTCTTTTACATCCCTTCTGTTTTACTCAGCAGAAGTGAGGATCTTGTACATTGTTGGTAGGCAGGTGATGGGCCTATAGTTCTTCGGCTTCTGCGTTTCTTCATTTTTTGGAGTAAGTATGTTACTCCGCACGTGAGCCATTTGGGGCGTTTTTATGTGTTTATAATTATATCAATGTATAACCGTACGAGGTCTTGGTGGGTTAAGATTTTAACCAAAAGTTAGCTCTTTGGTTTATTCCTGGTGCTTTCAAGTTTTTGGTTTTGCAGATGGTATCGTCTGCTTCAGTAAGATTGACAATGCGTCCATTTTTGGTACTCTATATATGTGTGTTGTTCCTAGTGTTGCTTGATCTATTTAGCTCTTTCATTGTGCATTTTTTAGTTTTCCCACATCTTACACCAGAATTTCTCGGTTTCCTGGATATTAGGCGGGGGTCATTTATCTCTTTATGTATTTTTTCCAAGTTCACGATATAGATTTTTGGGGCATCTTCTTTGAAGATCTTGTTTTGCCAGAAGAATCTGCTACTTTTTTCATAACGCCTTATTCTCTGTGCCTTCGCTGGAATTTGTTATTCCAGCTTCTCTTTAAATTTTGGTACGTCAGTCTTATTCTTTGCCGGCGTTGCCCGGGGATGTAACAGTAAGAGATAGATCAAGTATCGACCATCATAAAGACTGAAAAATAAAATTGACAAAGATTATTGTTTAAGGTTGACGAACACGCATGTCTGAATTAGTGTTTTTTTTATTTTTTTTACGAATTGGTCAAACCCAAACTCAAACAAAAACATTGTTTTAAATCGTTATGAGCCTACCGATTGAATAGAATTTTATTATAAACAATTGTCTTGTAAATGGATTTTTAAAGCATTCTGAATGTAAAAATAAAGAAAAAAGTGAAACACTACCTGCCAAAAAAAAAAAAAAAGTGGAGTTTTGTTGAAATCGGTTGAAAAATGTAGGAAATCCGATCCCATATATAAACGAACACACGCACACACACACACACACACACACACACACGCACACACACAAACAACTTGGGTTTTTATGATAAGTATAACTCGATATGAGTTGTCCCGCTTTCATTCTCGCGACAGCGATGCCTCGTGTTTTCAAATTGATTTCCTGCAAAAACCATTGTATTTTTCCAATTTTTGGTGCTGTCAGAACCACCGCAAGGTAATTTTACGCAGTCCTGTGTAGTTTTGTTGAAATCGGTTGAAAAATGTAGGAAATCCGATCCAATATATAAACGTACAGACACACACACGCACACACAACTGTGGGTTTTATAATAAGCATGATATCAAGGCTTCGTTTCATCTGCCTCCTCCTTCTTTCTTTTATTTTGGGGTAGTTTTATACTTCACTTAAAAGTGACAATTGTCCTCGTAGTTTATTAATATCGTTTTCTATTATTTCCTTCCAAACTGTCATTTTTCATTTTCGTTTACGTTTTTAGTTTTACACTATTTTTCCTGCGATCGCTGCCGAGGTCGTGCGTATAAGATGATTAATTTCTCTTACATCCATCGGTCTTTTCATTTTGTCTGTTATTTTTCTAATTGCTTGGTTATCAAGGCTGATGGGTTCCTTCACTTGACGGTTCTTCTTACTTTTGGAATTATCTGCCTTTCCTCGAAAAATATATCCTTTATATTCTCTCATTTATATCGTTTTTTTTTTTTTTGTCATGTCTGTTTCTCTCTCATATTCATCATTAACTTCCTCTATTTACTTGTGTACCTCAGAGGGATTATTACAAGTGTTTTTTTTTATTTATTTATTTGCTCCTCTGCATGTGTCTTCTCTGGGTTGTTGGCATTTAGCCCCTTGATGATCTATTTTTGGTGTTTTCTCAGATACTTTCGAGTTCTCTGTCAGATATCCATTTTTTTAAGATGATGTCACGCCTGACACTGGATAGTTTGTTGGTATCTGTGTTTAGTCTGTTTGAGGGATGTTTTTTTCTCGCCAGATCTTTAGTGGTTGTTGTAATTGTCGGATTTATCATAATAATGCCCGTAGAATAAACGGGATCGGTTAGGTCAACCTCCCCGAACGAGACTCAGCCCTTCGGCGGAGCCTCGTCCAGGTTCCTCTGCTCAGAGGCAGAGAGATCGACTGTCAAGCCGAGAAGCTCGGCTTAATTCGACCTTTTCTCTCTTGAGAGGCGTAGTATACAGAGTGTTAGGAAGAGTTCATTCTGTAGTTATAGGTAAGGAACCAGTACACATACCATGGTGAACCATTACGTTCAGGGGACCAGACCTCGACCTGCTATACTATAAGCGTTTATATCCCAAGGTGATACAACCTGTTTCACAAGACTCCGGCATAACTTCAATTTTCAACGGCATTTGACTTTTTCTCTTTTATGCTCAATAATATGAAGCTAAGTCTCCCTGTTTCTGTTAGTGCACAAATATGCTTTACTCATAAATACAATTAATATACAGTTGCCTAAGAAAAGTTTTTAGCCAGGAGAAATAAACTACATTAATTTTCAAAATTTAATAATCCCTATTCAACATAAACAAGCAGTATTTGGAACTGGTATAGAATAAGTCCTCCATTTGCTAGTTTCAATGCTTGTATTCAATTTTTTTCATGATTTTGATCAAGTTATCAACACTCGTCTGATCCATATTTTACGAATTTTAACTCAGGATTTCAGGCAGAAGGGTTAAAACTGGCCAGGAACGCAGGGCTCAAAGGGCTAAAGCACGTAAGCCTATGATTGAAACGTTAAAGTCTACAAACTGCACTCATGGCTCAAACGGTTAAAGAATCTACCGTATGTAAAACAAACGGTATGTAAGTAAAAATGTTCCCAAATCAACATGCGGAAAACCAAGAGACGTAATATTTACAAGACACACACGGGCGCACAGATACACATACACACGCGCAGAAACACGTACATATACATTATCGTCTGAATCCCACACAAAAAACTAGAATGATTATACGCTTACATACATCTGTATAATAAATGCGGAAATCTGTGTGATACACTTTTGCAATTAAAGGGACATAACTCTCTAATTTAAAAAAATCTTATCTTCTATATAAATAAATGTGAATGTCTGTGCGTGTTATGGGACCTTACCCATAACAACATAATGGACTATTTCATACGTAATAAATACTGCGCCTCAAGAAGAAGCAGATAGTTCAGTCCGAAGTCGGGCGACCGGCTGATCGGTTGAACTCCCTGACTTCGAGCAGGGAGGAACCCGAACGAGACTACAGCGAAGGGCGGAGTCTCTTTCGGGGAGGTAAACCGACCCTGAACCGGTTTATACGGGTTCAAAGGGCATATTTTTGGCCGAGCCCACGGGCTCGGAGATCCCACGGGCTCGGAGATCCCACGTTAAACCGGCCTTGTGCCACATGATGCCCGCGTGGGTGGGGGTGACTAAATACCGTTCAGTCTGGAGTCTGGAGTGAGGTCCATCAGAAGTCGGTCAGTCAGTCAGAGCGAGCGAGTCAGTGAGTCGAGTCAGAGGCAGTTCGAAACAGAGTCGCGTTCAGAAAATTACTACTAAACCTGATTGTTCATACTAACACTTTCTACTTCTCTGTGTCCTGTTTGTAATATATCTGTGTTATTCCATATCCGTGTTCGAGTTCTTCTTTATTGGTTCTACCTTGGACTATCACCGTGGTACAAGGAACCGGACCATAACAGTGTGTCACACTTTTTCAACTTTAATTCTAGAGATGATAGTCCAACATATCAATCTGGAATCAGGCGGACTCCGTGAGCAAATTAAAAACATTCCACGCCGGAGCCTGACAAGCAATCCTGAGAGTTTGAATTCCCAAGTTTTCATGATTGCGATTGTTTTCGGAGATTTTTTTGCTTTCGAAATTTTTTGTACGATAAGAAATTTTATAACTTGGAAATAACTTGGGAATAATCGGAACTAGTTGCGAAATCCGTTGCGAGTCACCCATGAAATAAAAGTAATTGTTTGTATGGAAAGTCAGGACCTACGCACATCAAATTAATTAATTAAAATGGCGGCAGAAGAATCATCGTTGAACGTTTAAAATGTAGGCTTAAATATTAATGCAATACTTAAATGCAGCGATCAATTTTGAGTTATTCTGTAGTTTATTGTTGCCTATCGCACACGGCAGCAGTATGTCTCGCAAAATGAAATCTCCGCCAACAGAGGACCAGATTGCAATCGAAAGGGCCAAGACTGCCGCAAAGAAAGTCCGGTGAAAATGAAAACCAAGATCAAACGACAGCCAGAAGAGCTTCTAATGCCGATAACA
>OZ010613.1:26508968-26588968 GCA_963932145.1 Acanthosepion lycidas
TGTTATATTACTAATTAAATTGTAATAACTGTTAATTTGTATTACTAATGAAATTTTAATCGATTTATTATATTATATCATTATTATTATTAAAGTATATATATATATATATATATATATATATATATATATATATAAAGAAATGAAAGTGTGTAGCATAATATAAAATTTGTTTCTCCTCTTTTTCCTGTTGTTTTGATCTCTCCAGTAGAGGCCTTAAGAGCGGGAGCGAAACCGGTTGCTTCACTTTAAAAAATGTCATGTAATATTAAGCTACACACTTTAATTAGATTTTGTACCTTTAAAAATATTTTCATATATATATATATATATATATATATATATATATATATATATATATATATATATATATATATATATATATAATTAATTGATTTAAAATGTGGTTTTTCCGCTACACAGTTCTAACCATGTTTCAAAAATGGAAGGTCCGAATTTAATTTTGTAATTAAATTAAAGACATTAGTTCCATTTCATCCTCAAGCGAATTTTGGTGTAACTTTTAAAATTACTGGGTTTTAAAGACACAGCTAAAATCATAATTCACGTTTCCAAGGTTATAAATTTACATTGAGCACTATTTTGTAAAAATAAAAATATCTATAAGAACACCGGATTATATATCTTACTGTTCTTTCTTTATATATATATATATATATACATATACATACATATATATATATATATATATATATATATATATATATATATATACTAGACCATATATATATATATATATATATATATATATATATATATATATAAATGGCAATAGTAAAACTGTAGTTATTGCTGACGCGTTTCGTCCAGTGTGGACTTTCTCAAAGCAAACAACGAAATGAATTTAATTAAAGAACGTAACTAATAATAACAAAAAACAAAATTACGGTTGAATTTATTTCTATGTATTGATTTTAAAAATGCTACACTCATAAAAAAGAAAATAACTTACTCAGAAGGAAAATTCTAGAGAGTGCCGCCATTGAATATTACCCAAATATTAATCAACGCCCAAGCTTTTTCTCTATTTCCCCTTTCTTAACAAAATTACTACTCTCCCAAACAAACATACGCAACAATATCATAAAATCAAAAGAATGATTGAATCCACAAACACAGTTATAATGACAATATTCTCAATTGTTATTTTCCGTTAACAATATGAAAATAGCGTTCTCTACATTCCTCCAGTTTCTAAGAACATTCTGTTTTTTGTTATTATTAGTTACGTTCTTTAATTAAATTCATTTCGTTTTTTGCTTTAGAAAGTCAAAAATTGATTTAACTGTCTTAATTCTTTGTTAACCGGGATGAGATCATCCATTATGAGGGTACTTGGTCGTTAGTTAGCTGACTGCTGCTGCTTCAGGCTACTAGAAAGGAGTCCGGGCAATCGGTGGCGTTTGGATCAACAGTCGCCTAATATCTGGGAATTTGTCGTACCCTGTCACGCATTGATAGATGTCCTTGCATGTATTTTAGGCGGGCAACCATGAAGCCAAATCATGCTCTGGTCTCAGCCACTTTCTTGCTAGTTTGTATTGCCATTAACGACAGGTGATTATTATATAATGACATTTTTTCTTTTCCTCCTTATATATATATATATATATATATATATATATCATAATTAAGTAATTCATTGAGTCTAGAAGAAACCTATGCAGAATGCAGAAAGCACTATTTGGCACTCATCAGCAGTACACATCCACTACCGAGAATTGAAACCCGAACAGTTATAATAGGAGGCAAACGCCATACCAATTTTATCAACGGTTCCAACAGGAAATTTGTGATCAGGCAGCGATTTATCGAGTCTAATTCGGTACCTATTCGTCACCGAGAACAGTTGGTATGAAGTTTACCTGATAAGGTAACTTCAATTATAATTATCTCAAAACTTCCTTATAATTTCTATCACTTGCTTGATATAAGTATATCCTTGCTTGAACCGGATTCTAATGCTCTGGATAGAGCGGCTTGGGGATAGTAGTCGTGGCTCGTGGGTCCTATGGGTAAGGGAAACTCGTATGATTTCCACAATGGAATATGTGATCGATCGACGCTATATCGAGTCTAATTCGCTACCTCTTCGTCACGGAGGACCGTTGGTACAGTTGGTATGACGTTTCCCTGATTTCAATTCTCGAAAGTGGATGGGCACTGCTGATGTAGTTACAAATATGGGACAAAATGGCCGTCCAGTGCATTCTGCATTCTTTTCAGGTTTCTTCTAGTCTCGATAAATTCTATGGATAAGGGAAACTCGGATGAGTTCCACAACGGAATATATGATCGAGCGACGCTAAATCGAATCTTACACACTACCTCTTCATTACTGAAGCCCGTTGGTACAGTTGGTATGACGTTTGCCTAATTTCAATTCTCGATAGTGGAAGCGTACTGATGATGTAGTTCCATATATGTGACAAAATGGCCGTCCATAACTTTCTGCATTCTGTTGAGGTTTCTTCTAGTCTCAATGAATTACTTAATTATAATTATCTCAAATCTTCCTTATAATTTCTATCACTTGTATATCCTTGCTTCGACCGGATTCTAATCGCCTGAATAGAGCGGCTTTGGGATAGTAGCCGTGGCTCGTTGGTCCTATGCGTAAGGGAAACTCGGACGAGTTCTACAACGGAATATATGATCGAGCGACGCTATTTCGAATCTTATACGCTACCTCTTTAGCACCGAGGCCCGTTGGTAAAGTTGGTATGACGTTTGCTTAATTTCAATTCCCGATAGTGGAAGCACTCTGCTGATTTCGTTCCAAATATGGGACAAAAAGACCGTCTAGTGCTTTCTGCATTTTGTTGAGGTTTCTTCTAGTCTCGATAAATTACTTAATTATAATTATCTCAAATCTTATTTATAATTTCTATCACTTGTATATCCTTGCTTGAACCGGCTTCTAATCGCCTGGATAGAGCGGCTTGGGGATAGTAGTCGTGGCTCGTCCGTCCTATGGGTAAGGAAACTCGGATGAGTTCGACAACGGGATATATGATCGAGAGACGCTATATCGAATCTTATTCGCTACCTTTTTAGCACCGAGGCCCGTTGGTACCGTTGGTATGATGTTTGCTTAATTTCAATTTTTGATAGTGGAAGCGCACTGCTGATGTAGTTACAAATATGTGACAAAATGGCCGTCCTGTGCATTCTGCATTCTGTTGAGGTTTCTTATAGTTTCGATGAATTACTTAATTATAATTATCTCAAATCTTCCTTATAATTTCTATCACTTGTATATCCTTGCTTGAACCGGCTTCTAATCGCCTGGATAGAGCGGATTGGGGATAGTAGTCGTGGACCGTGGGTCCTATGGGTAAGGGAAACTCGGATGAGTTCCACAACGGAATATATGATCTAGCGACGCTATATCGAATCTTATTCGCTACCTTTTTAGCACCGAGGCCCGTTGGTACCGTTGGTATGACGTTTGCTTAATTTCAATTCTCGATAGTGGATGCGCACTGCCGATGTAGTTCCAAATATGGGACAAAATGGCCGTCCAGTGCATTCTGCATTCTGGTGAGGTTTCTTCTAGTCTCAATGAATTACTTAATTATAATTACCTCAAATCTTCCTTATAATTTCTATCACTTGTATATCCTTGCTTGAACCGGCTTATAATCATCTGGATAGAGCGACTTGGGGATAGAAGTCGTGGCTCGTGGGTCCTATGGGTAAGGTAACTCGGATGAGTTCCTCAACGGAATTTATGATCGAGCCACGCTATATCGAATCTAATTCGCTCCCTCTTTAGCACGGAGGCCCGTTGGTACAGTTGGTATGACGTTTGCCTAAATTCAATTCTCGATAGTGGAAGCACACTGCTGATGTAGTTCCAAATATGTGACAAAATGGCCGTCCAGTGCTTTCTGCATTCTGTTGAGGTTTCTTCTAGTCTCGATGAATTACTTAATTATAATTATCTCAATTCCTCCTGTTTATTTATTTATATCTCTCTCTCTCCCTCTCTTTATATATATATATATATATATATATATATATATATATATATATATATATATATATATGTATACACATATATATATATATATATATATATATATATTCACATTACAAATAAACTAAAAACCATCTATCCACTCAACGTTCTCTTATCCAATGTGCGTTCCAACTTCTGCAGTATATAATCATTTCTTTTGGAACGGTCGCCGGATATCAAGCCCTTTCCGAAATTAATTTAAATTCTTCCATTGTCGTTAAGGATATCTCTGTTCCGGGCTATACCATAATTCACATGCATGGACTTGGCGTTTGCATACGGGATAATATTCCAGTGTCAATGGAACTGTCACTCTTGTCCCTAGAAAACTCTTTTATGTTATTTCGACTTTCTTTATTATACTCTGTTGGCTGCTGCCTTTTCATTTATCGCACAAACTCTCCTCAGGACAGCAGCATATTAGACATAATCTCTGACAGGATAGAAACCGGACTCTCTCTTCATCCATCTGCGAACATCTTTGTGTTCGGTGATTTTAATGCACATCAAAACACATGGCTTAAGCATTCTAATGTTATTCCCATATGGATCAGATAGTATCCCTGAAATATTTCTTAATAATTGTGCTCCTGCACTGGCTCCTATTCTCTCTAAACTGTATCATAAATGCTTCTTAGCTTCTAGATTTCCTACAGGTTGGGAATACTCATCTGTTGTTCCAGTTTTTAAGAACTCAGCTCGAACGTCTCACCCTTCTAAGTTTCGACCTGTTACCTTTCTTCCTATTTTTTGAAAATTCCTAAAAGCCCTAATCAATGATGAATTAGTTAAGCATCTCAAATCACAAGACCAATCCAGCATTGATTAATGATTCTAGCTTTTGTTGAGCTTCGCACCACTATCCTCTTGGTAATTCTGGTCCCTCTGTAGTATCTATTGATAGTTCGTTCCAATCATCTATTAGAGAGGAACCTCTTATTCATAAGACCTCTTTTCGTTACCAGAATGCTGATTAGGATTCACTTCGTGACTTTCTTCAAGAGACTCCTGTACCGGCCCGGCTCTCGTTCCCTCTAAACTGTATAATGAATACGGTGCTGTCACTTGCTTTCCTGCATCTTAGAAATCCTGATCTGTTGTTCCAGTTCTTAAGAACTCAAGCGAACGGTCTGGCCATTCCAGTTATCGGCCTATTAGCCTTTTACCACCTTTTGGCAAACTACTCAATGCTGAGTTCGTTAAGCATCTCAGGTTGAAGGCCCTTCTTTCAGACAAGCAGTATGTCTTTCGTTTCACTTAGTCAACTGCTGATATAATGGCGGTAATTCTTTTTTTTTAAGCATTTCACCCCTAGCAATGCGGGAATCCACTGGCACGCAAGGGGTTATAGAGGATTTGGAGCGAGAGCAGATGGGAGTGATAGAGGAATGGATGAGGAGAAGGATAGTGGATAGATCAAAGCAACTGGAGATGTCGATTGACATTACATTTGAATAGTTGGAGATTATAGCTCTCAGGGAAACTGGAATAGGGAAAGGAGTTCCACAGGCGAGAGGTGCGAGATGTGAAGCTATTGGAGTAGACGAGACGGCTACATTTAACAGTTTCAACAGTGAAAGGGTGAGAGCGGGATGCCAGCCTCGTAGGACGCTTGAATTCATGAAGTCTGGGAACCAGCGAAAACAGCTTATCGGAGCAATTACCATGAGGGTATTTGTAAAAAAAAAGACAGAGCGAGGCGACGGCACGTCTGTGAGAGAGCGACTGCAGGCGAGATGCCAGATCAGGGCCAAATTTCCAGAAAGAGTCTTAAAAGATCTATGTAAGAATGGTGAAGCTCGGTCTGTTGCTTTGCACATCTCGAAAGCTTTCGACAGGGTTTTTGACATACAGGTCTTCTTCACAAGTTGAGATGTTATGGTGTCTTCCGCCAAATATTTGAACTGGTTCAGGCTTTCTTATAAAATCTTGAACTGGAAGTTATCTTGAACGGCCACTCCTCTTGATCCTTTTTTTTTTTTACTAATTCAGGTGTCTCGCAGGGTTCTATCTTTGGTCTTACATTCTTTTTAATTTTCATTAACGACCTTTCCGATGGCATCTGTACTCAACTTGGTAAATATGCTAACAGCACAAGCATTTACTCTTGTCTCGAAAGTAAACCTGATCAGTTCGATAAAGTCAAATTGGTGGTTGATGTTAAAAATGACCTCCAGTCTGTTGTTCACAGAAGCAAAAGATGCTTTGTTAACTGCTGTCTATTAATTATCTAATTGTATTTATTTGGTGTTCGTTTTTGCACTATTAGCCTGGGAAAAGGTACAAATTCAACCCCACGTGTTAAATATAATAACCCAATATAATAAAAGAAAAAGAGAGAATAGCGTAATATTCAAAAGAAAGAAGGAAAAATGAAAGAAAGAATGAGTCGAATAATATGTAATGGAAGAAGGAAAGATAGAATGAACAGAGGTATTCAAGAAAGAAAGAAAGAAAAAAGAAAGAAAGAAGAAAGAAAGAAAAAGAAAGAATAAAGAAAAAAAGAAAGAATGAGTCGAACAATATGTAATGGAAAGAAGGAAAGATTGAATGAACAGAGGTATTTAAGGAAAGAAAGAAAAATAAATAAAGAAAGAAAGAAAGGAAGAAAAAAGAAAGAAAAAAAAGAAAGAATGAGTCGAATAATATGTAATAGAAAGAAGGAAAGATTGAAGGAACAGAGGTATTCAAGAAAGAAAGAAAGAAAAAAGAAAGAAAGAAAGGAAGGAAGAAAAAGAAAGAAAAAGAAAGAATGAGTCGAATAATATGTAATGGAAAGAAGGAAAGATTCAATGAACAGAGGTATTCAAGAAAGAAAGAAAGAAAAAAGAAAGAAAGAAGAAAGAAAGAAAAAGAAAGAATAAAGAAAAAAAGAAAGAATGAGTCGAACAATATGTAATGGAAAGAAGGAAAGATTGAATGAACAGAGTTATTTAAGGAAAGAAAGAAAAAATAAAGAAAGAAAGAAAGAAAGAAAGGAAGAAAAAAGAAAGAAAGAAAAAGAAAGAAAGAATGAGTAGAATAATATGTAATAGAAAGAAGGAAAGATTGAAGGAACAGAGGTATTTAAGAAAAGAAAGAAAAAAGAAAGAAAGAAAGAAAGAAAGAAAGGAAGAAAAAAGAAAGAAAGAATAAAGAAAGAAAGAAAAAAGAAAGAAAGAAAAAATAGATCAATATGTAATAGAAAGAAGGAAAGATTGAATGAACAGAAGTATTAAAAAAAGAAATAAAGAAAAAGAGAGAAAGAAAGAAAGAAAAAGAGAAAAAGAAATAATGCGTCCAGCAATATATAATAGGAAGGAGGAAATATTGAATGAACAGTGGTATTTAAGGAAAGAAAGAAAGAAAGAATGGTGTCGATCAATATGTAATAAAAAAGAAGAAAAAAGATCGAATGAACAGAGGTATTTAAGGAAAGAAAGAAAGAAAGAAAGAAAGAAAGAAAGAAAGAATAATGGAATGTGTAATAGGAAGAAGGAAATAATGAACAAAAGTATTAAAGAAATAAAGAAAGAAAGAAAGAAAGAAAGAAAGAAAGAAAGAATGAAAAAGAAAGTAAGAATGGGCCGAGCAATATTTAATAGAAAGAAGGAAAGATTGAATGAACAGTGGTATTTAAGAAAAGAAAGACAGAAAGAACGAAGCTGTCGAGAAATATGTAATAGAGAGAAGGAAAGAGTGAATGAAGAGGGTATTAAAAGAAATAAAGAAAGACAGGTGTCGAGCAATATGTAATAGAAAGAAAGAAAATAGATTGAATGAACAGAAGTAAGAAACGAAAGAAAGAAAAAAGGAAGGGATCGCGTAATACGTAATTGAAAGAAAGATTGAATGAATAGAGAAAGTAAAGGAAAGAAAGAAAGAAAGAAAAAAAGAAAGAAAGAAAGAAAAGAAGGAAGACAGACAGAAAGAAGGATAAGAACGATAGAAAGAAAGGAAAGAGTAATATTTAATAGCTAGAATGAAAGTATGAATTAAAACTAAAGTTACATCCTTACAAATTCTCATCGGGTCGCCATTTTAATATTGATGTTACCAGAACGAGGCCAAAATAGAAAATACAGATGTCTGAATACAAGTTAATATATTAAATAATGGTGAATTTGAATAATGAATTAGAATTAGTGATTATTAGATTTGAAAGCTGCTTTGTATCTTTGAATATAAATTGATTCATACCGAATAATAACGAAACGGAAGGACTAATAAATATAAAACGAAGGAAACAAAAACAGACGCAACAAAAATACTTCGTAAATAAGAAAAAACAAAACGTTACAAAAATGGGAGAAATGAACAAAAAAGAAAGAAAAGAAAAATGGATTAGAATTAGCCAATATTAGAATCGGAAATTCTGGATATAATCTGACATGTTTCATAAGAGTGATAATGTTCCATCATCTCTCACAAAATAGTGAGAATAGGACCCCACTCAACAAAAAAAAAAAAAAAAAAAAAAAAGAAGAAACAAAATCAGAGAAGAAATAAAGAAAATTTTATGTGACATCTCCTTTCAGGACGTAGGCGATCATGGCTCTTCCCTCCCTCTATCCCTTGTAGCTCTCAGTAAGTCCCTTCCGTCTACTTCTCTATACTTCTCCACCCCACAAGACCACGTTCTGACATCCACTTGCTTAAACCCGCCAGGTATGTCACGCATTAGTATCAGATTCTCCAAACCCTGTTTCCTCATTAAGTGTCCCTGAAACTTCAGCTGCCTCTTCCTGATGTTAAGTATAAGCCTCCTCTTTGTTTGCAACCTCTCTAAGACCTCATTGTTGCTCACACGCTCGGTCCATGTTATCCTCAGCATTCTTCTGTAGAACCACATCTCTCTCGCCTCGAGTCTCTTCTTCATCTTTGAAGAAATCATCCAACATTCGCTGCTGTAAAGAATGACAGATGTCATGTAACAGCTCAGTATTCTTTTCTTTATTATCAAAGAAACCCTTCTGTCTCGTAATACTCTCCACCTCCCTCTATCCCTTGCAGTTCTCAACAAGTTCCTTCCACCTACTTCCTCCCTCAGACTACGTTCTGTTATCCACTTGCTTAAACTCCCCACATTGTTTTCCCTTGTCTGTCTTTCCTTCTATTTGTTGAGATGTTGAGTGTTTCCGCGTGCGTGTATTGAAATAAGGACAAACACATACGTAGGGAAAAATACTGGTATATTCGAAGAGGTATTTACAACATAGAGATCAGTAGTCAAACGAACGCAGGTTAGTCAGTAACAATCAGAAAGAGTATAAAGTCCAACTGTATCTTCCGGTAGAGAGACGGAAGTGCGATGGTCACCTGATCTCTCCAGAACTCTATAGAACTGTCCTATTAGTAGTAGAGAGATCAGTCCATTCTGATGTGAAGGTGGGTGCGCCCCAACAGAAAGAAACAAACAAAGAAACAAATAAACAAACAAACAAACAAAGGTGAATCGAAAATGGATGAAAAATACAAACGAAAACGAAAGCATTAGTGGGTTGAAAGAAAGAAAGAAAGAAAGAAAGAAAGAAAGAAAGAAAGAGAGAGAAAGAAAAAAAACAAACAAACAAAAAAGGTGAATCGAATGATGGGTAAAAAATAAAAACGAAAGCGTCAGTGGGTTCGAAAAAAGAAAGAAATAAAGAAAAGACAAAGAAAGAAAGAAAGAAAGAAAGAAAGAAAGAAAGGTAAAGGGAAAGATGGGTGAAAAATACAAACGAAAACGAAAGCGAGAGTGGGTTCGAAAAAACAAAGAAAGAAAGAAAGAAGGAAGGAAAAGAGAAAGAAAGAAACAAAGACAGAAAGAAAGAAAAAAAGTGTTGAGATGTTGAGTGTTTCCGCGTGAGTAAGGACACACACATACGTAAGGAAAAATCCTGGTATATTCGAAGAGGTATTTACAACAGAGAGATTAGTAGTCAAACGAACGCAGGTTAGTCAGTAACAATCAGAAAGAGTATAAAGTCCAACAGTATCTTCCGTTAGAGAGACGGAAGTGTGATGGTCACCTGATCTCTCCAGAACTCTATAGAACTGTCCTATTAGTAGTCGAGAGATCAGTCCATTCAGACGAGAAGGTTGGTGCGCCACAACACTATTCGACCTGTGAGTATCAGATTCTCCAAGCCTTCCTTCCTTATTATGTGTCCCCAAAACTTCAGCTGCATCTTCCTGGTGTTAAGTAGAAGCCTCCTCCTTGTTAGGTCTCTCTAAGACCTCATCGTTACTCACTCACACGCTCGGTCCATGATATCCTCAGCATCTTTCTGTAGAATCGCATCTCCGTCGCCTCGAGTCTCTTCTTAATCTTTGAAGAAATCGTCCAATATTCACTGCCGTAAAGAAGGACAGGTGTCACGTAACAGCCCAGTATTCTTTTCTTTCAAAGGTTGGTAATGAACGATAATACTTGCGACAAGAACAACACATATAAGATTCACCAGCGGCGCGTACAAGAAGTAGTCAACTGCTAGAATTGAGTCAAGTGAATTTCACAATGAATCTGCAACTGCAGAATAACTACCAATCGCCCCACGCGGTCAGATGTGGTAGAGGACCGAATTTAATGTGGGGTATCCGAGCCCGTAGGCTCGGTCAAAAATTCCCCGTAGACCCAGTATAAAAAAACGGGGTCGGGTAGCTGTTTCCCGAGACAAGACTCTGACCTTCGACATAGCTTCGGCTGGGAATCCTCTTTGTCTGGAGGCACAGAGTTTGAACAGCTGGAGACGAATCTCCGTCATCAGGATATCTACGAACCGCCCCACGCGGTCAGATATTTCACAAGGCCGAATTTAATGTGGGATATCCAAGCCCGTAGGCTCGGTCAAAAATTCCCCGTAGACCCAGTATAAAAAAACGGGGTCGGGTAGCTGTTTCCCGAGACGAGATTCTGACCTTCTACATAGCCTCGTCTGCGGATTCGTTCTGCCTGGA
This sequence comes from Acanthosepion lycidas, assembly GCA_963932145.1. NCBI lineage: Eukaryota > Metazoa > Mollusca > Cephalopoda > Sepiida > Sepiidae > Acanthosepion > Acanthosepion lycidas. Next base: position 26,519,932 of record OZ010613.1, read on the forward strand.
GACAGAGTTTAACCATCAGAGCTGGAGACGAATCTCGAACTGAAGCTTACCTACCAACTGGCCGACGCGGTCAGATGTGGCATAAGGCCAAATTCTCCGCAGACCTCGTATAAAACGAGACGTATCTCTAACTACAGACCAACATAGAGTATTTAATACTATATTTATGTGAATGGGGGACATACCCATTATCGTCTATAGGTAGGCTACAACATTAAGGAAGGAAAAAAACACACACACAATAAAAGAAGACAGAAAAATAAAGCTTACTACCTCACGAGTGCGACATTACGGAAGATCGTGACCTTATTGACGAAACCAGCCTTGGGCCGTTAAATGTGCTACTGGCACTGTTCTTTCAAATAATGAGAAAGGTCACAATTGATTATCCATCACAACGAACACAGAAAAATAACTAAAAACAGGAGAAAACGTATAACAAAAGGAACCAACAATAATTGCGAGAAAGTTAAGCAAGGATTATTAAGAACATATATTGCATATAGAATAAAATATTGAATACGAGAAAAATATTGAAGCTAATAAACTAACAATTGCGAAAATGTATTTGCGCGTAAGTGAATATAACGAACCCAACTGGAATTATTTAGTGCTACAAATCTTACTAATTAACCCATAGCTGGGGGGGAGAGAAGAGGTGGATTCATACTTTTCCGAAGGGTATTTGCGCGTAAGTGAATATAACGAATCCAACTGGAATTGGAACTCGGCTCTCCGATTCACAATTCCGTGTCATTATCAATTACACCATCCGCATATCCAAGCTTACTTAATATGGTACTCCTAAGCAGTCATTCATCTAAGTATTGAGCAAGCTCGACGTTGCTTAACTTCATTGATGGTACGGGAACCGGTGCTTCAACTTGATATGGATTTAAACGGGAAGTAATGTTTTTTTTTGTTTTTTTTGGTTTGTTTTGTTTTACGGCATATCAAACTCAATGCGTCATTTAATGCCGACAACTTTTTTTTTCCTGGTAATATCTTTTATTTTTTCAAAAATCTATTTCTATTAATTTTTCCTCAAAAATGTATAGCTGCTAATATTCATTTTTCAAAAACGTCTAGCTGGTAATATTATTTTTTTCAAAAACGTGTATAAATGGTAACATTATTTTTTCAAAAAACATATAGCCGGTAACACTATTCTTACAAACAAAAAAAAAATGTATAGCTGGCAATATAATCCCCCCAAAAAACTTATTATCAGAGGCCCTGCTGCTGGACGCAGTCCATCGTCCTACCCAGGACGCGGATGTAGTTTATCACCTTACCCAGGACGCGGATTTAGTTTATCGCCAGACCCAGGACGCGGATGTAGTTTATCGGCATACCCAGGACGCGGATGTAGTTTATCGTCTTACCCAGAACGCGGATATAGTTTATCGGCATACCCAGAACGCGGATGTAGTTTATCGTCTTACCCAGGACGCGGATGTAGTTTATCGCTTACCCAGGACGCGGATGTAATTTATCGTCTTACCCAGGACGCGGATGTAGTTTATCGGCATACCCAGAATGCAGATGTAGTTTATCGTCATACCCAGGATGCGGATGTAGTTTATCGTCATACCCAGGATGCGGATGTAGTTGAGACATAATAGTTTATAATTTATGTACAAAGACATTCCAAATACATAGACTTATTGGTTTGTCTTTTTAGGGTGTATCAACCGTTTGCAGATTATTTAAAGCAAGAAAAAATTGGGATTTAAATAATTTGGGGGGTATAATAATTACTTAGAGCCACAATTCTTACTAATTAACCAATAGCTGAGGGGAGAAGAGGTGGATTCATACCTTTCCGAAGGGCATTTGCGCGTAAGTGAATATAAGGAACCCAACCGGAATTGGAACTCGGCTCTGCGATTCACAATTCCATGTTATTATCAATTACACCATCCGCACATGTAAGCATACGGAACATGGTACTCCTAAGCAGTCACTCATCTAAGTATTGAGCAAGCTCGATATTGCTTAACTTCATTGATGAGGACACTAGTCCAAATAATGTAAATAGTGTACATAATACCTCATCTCAGAAATATAGACAGATACTGAAGGGCTGAAACGTTGTAATAAATATGTCGACTAAGATGAGGACAATAGTCCGAATAATGTAAATAGTGTACATAATATCTCATCTCAGAAATATAGACCGATACTGAAGGGCCGAAACGTTGTAATAAATATGGCGACAAAGATGAGGACAATAGTCCGAATAATGTAAATAGTGTACATAGTATCTCATCTCATAAATATAGACAGATACTGAAGGGCCGAAACGTGGTAATAAATATGGCGACAAAGATGAGGGCAATAGTCCGAATAATGTAAATAGTGTACATAATACCTCATCTCAGAAATATAGACAGATAGTAAAAATTTGGTTGTTTCAGTTTAGTAGCATATCAGTATATATTTTGTGTATTATTTTATGCTTTTAGGAAAAGTATTTTTTTTATCGATATATAGTTTTTATAAGCTATTGTAAGTGTTATATTTTTTTGCAGAAATGGCCTAATTGGAGTTCTTCTCCCTCAACAGAGGCGCAGTCAGCGTATTCGACAGCCCCAGTCGTGAAGGCGAATTATTGAAGAGAAACAACTGACAGATGCGGAACTTGTTGAGTTCGTGGCAAATGAAGAATGAATTTGAATTGGACAATTACAGAATCCGAAATTCTGCATATCTTTGCATATAAACGGACATATTGAATAACAGTTAAACTAAGATCCAAATATAAAAAGTTCAGAATATAAAATAAAGACGAAGACAAAACAAATCGGTGAAGAAATGTGAAAAAAGATATCAAGAGAAAGTAGAAAGAATACAAACGTCGGTAAGGAAAGAAAAAAAGAAAACACAAGAAAAAGAAAATAGAAAGAAAAAACCTATTAGTGCGGTTTTCCTGAAGATCGTGACATTATTGACGAAACCAGCCTTGGGCCGTAAAATGTGCTACTGGCACTGTTCGTTCAAATAATTAGAAAGGTCACCATCAGCGGATTATTCAAACTGATTACCACAACGAACACATAAAAATAACCAAAGACAGAAAAAAAAATACAAAAAAGAACTAGAGATAATTAAGAGAATTGCTATGAAATTATATGAATAGTGATTTTAACCATGTTTTTTTGTAACATATCGTTACGCCATCATCCATATTCACATGGAAAAACTTTCCACCACCCAGCTGTATAGGAAAAATTCAAAAGTGTACCAGAGTTGTTTGGTGAAAGTTTGTTACTGGTTCATAAACTGACGTTACAGTGATTTTCTAAGCGTAGTTTAGGTGTGTCAAAAAGCCGAGATGATCGAACTCGTAATTGTTCTAGCGTGAAAAACTTACTAATCATTATACTGTATCTAGGCGCCCCAATGATTTTGTAAGCGTAGCTTAGATGTGGAGCAAGGCCGAAAGTATAGGGTACCCAGTGAGGATCTAACGCAATACTCTGTCGTAATTGATCTAGCAAGACAAAATTGATAACCATTACACCACGGCGAAGTGACAAATAGACAGACTTTATAATTTAGTAAATATCAAAGGGAGTTAATAAATAAAACAGATTTATGTGTTTGCTGCTGCTTCGGTCGTATTAAAGAAAAAAAACGGAAGCAAACTTGACCAATGAAAACTAATGATTTATTTTTATGGCACGGTGGAGTAGTGGATAGCGGTTCGGATTGAGGAATCGAAGAGCCGAGTTCGAATTCCGGTCGAATTCATTAGATTCACTTACGTGCTAATACCCTTGGGGAAAGGTATGAATCCAATTCCTCTCCCCAGTCCCCAGCTAAGGGTAAATAGAAGGATAGAATGGGTTCTATAGCTTTGGATGGCAGAAAGTAATTGCAATCTTCCTCGTTAGTCATGTATCGAAAGATACATGATCGCCTAAGTGTGTATCACGCTTGGCACATAACTGACTTCGATATACCCTTGGGAAAGGTATGAATACTCTTCTCCCCCCCACTAAGGGCAAATAGAAGGACAGAACAGGTTCTATAGATTTGGATGGCAACTGGTCTACCGCAGAAAGAAATGGCAACCTACTGCGAGGAAAAATCTGCCTCGTCAGTCATGTATCGAAAGGGACATGATGATATTCACCTACCGCCCCACGCGGTCGTATGTGGCACAAGGCCGAGTTTATTCTGGAGTCGGGTAGTTGTCTATCACCCCAGGCGAGATCATGCCCTTTGGCATAGCCTTGTCTGGGTTCCTCTCCGCCCAGAGGCACAAAGTTCAACAACCACACCTCCGAAGTAATTCGGTGAGTGATTTCCTAGCTCTATACTAAACATTAAATCTGTTACGAAAAAAGAACTAAACAAAATGAACACAAAACGATCAGCTTTAAAAAAGGACTCGGAACTGGAAAAACCGAATGAAATGTTTACGACAAATACTTTTTCACACTCAAACCAGTTCTGCGGAATCAGAATCAACGTTGAGTTTAAGCAAGCAAATTGGACTAAAGTGCCATGCAGATTTAAATTTTTCCCACTTGTGACGAATGCAGCTATCGATTTTTTGCATGCTAGCATGCTAGTTAACATTCGTGTCAGTCAGCTGTTGGCTCTCACTCTGACCAGTAGAAAATGGCTGCAAACTAAATGAAAACTGCCGTAGAAGAATGAAAAAATCGATTATTTCCACTATCGATGGGAGTTGGGAAATGCAAAGTCGGTCTTGGCTTCCCGCTAACTTGCAGCATGTGCATGTAAATTTTGGTGCAAATCCGTCGAAAATTGCGACCGTGCATTCGTTACACACACACACACACACACACACACACACACACATCCTGCCTTTTATACATAGAGATCTAAGAATGCGAACTTGTTATTCGCAATTAGGCTCATGTTTTTGTTTGCTTTTAAACGTTTTTTTGTTGTTTTTTTTTTCTGCATATATCTTTTGACTATTTCTTTCGGATACCATATATTGAAATACCTTTTCAATACTAAATCGTCCACCGAAATTTTGTTCAGATGTTCATTGCCTGCCCAACAGTTAAAATCGCCCAGCGGTGGGTGATATCGCCGAGGTTGGGAAACTCTGGTTTACGCAGCTATTCAAATTATAGTCATCAATGAAACATATAATACATGGAAGAAGAAAAAAGAAAAAAAAAAAAAACAGCAGATTTTGAACAAAGCAAACAATAAATTAAAATTATCTGCAATTTTATTCGTCATGATCTGGCAGTTCCAACTTTCTTACAGTACCTTCTCTGGGCCTTTTCTATAAATACATTCATGGTCAACCTTCTGATGAACTTCCCACCAAGGTACGTAAACTTGACGAATATAAACGCAATACCAAATTGGCGGCAAGGTCTCATCATTTTACAGTTGAAATGGCTAGATGTAACCGTAAGTTCTATGCTAACAGTTTCTTCCCTCTCACGGTATTACATCCACGGCCTTATAGATTGGCGGCAAGGTTTCATCATTTTACAGTTGAAATGGCTAGATGTAACAGTAAGTTCTATGCTAACAGTTTCTTCTTTCTCGCGGTATTACACTCACGGTCTTATAGATTGGCGGCAAGGTCTCACAATTTTACAGTTGAAATTGGTAGATGTAACCGTACGTTCTATGCTAACAGTTTATTCTCTCTCACGGTATTACATCCACGGCCTTATAGTTTGGCGGCAAGGTCTCATAATTTTACAGTTGAAATGACTAGATGTAACCGTGCATTCTATGCTAACAGTTTCTTCTCTCTCACGGTATTACACTGACGGTCTTATAGATTGGCAGGAAGGTCTCATCATTTTACAGTGAAATGGCTAGATGTAACTGCAAGTTTTATGCTAACAGTTTTTTTCTCTCACACGGTATTACACTCACGGTCTTATAGATTGGCAGCAAGGTCTCATCATTTTACAGTTGAAATTGCTAGATGTAACCGTAAGTTCTATGCTAACATTTTCTTCTTTCTCATGGTACTACATCCACGTCCTTATAGATTGGCGGCAAGGCCTCATTATTTGACTGTTGAATTGGGTAGATGTAACCGTAAGTTCTATGCTAACAGTTTCTTCTCTTTTACGGTATTACATCCACGGCCTTATAGATTGGCAGCAAGGTCTCATCATTTTACAGTTGAAATTGCTAGATGTAACCGTAAGTTCTATGCTAACAGTTTCTTCTTTCTCACGGTACTACATCCACAGTCCTATAGATTGGCGGCAAGGTCTCATCATTTTTCAGTTGAAAAAGCTACATGTAACCGTAAGTTCTATGCTAACAGTTTCTTCTTTCTCATGTTATTACATCCACGGCCTTATAGATTGACGCCAAGGTCTCATTATTTAACAGTTGAAATGGCTAATTGTAACCGTTAATTCTATGCTCACTGTTTCTTCTATCGTACTTCTTGCTTGTGGATTCCGTTTCCGCCTTTTTACTTTCATGGCAACTTTGATCTTCAAAAATTTATCTGCAATGTCAGTCGTTATCTTTTCTTTTCTTAATTCTCGTTCATTTATTGTTCTCTCTACATAATAGTATTTTTCTTTCTTTCTCATATTGTCTAATACTTGTAACTCTTTGCGTCATAGTGACTTTATTGCCTTGCTGGGGATGAAATGGTTACAAAAAAGAAATCAGGTTAAAGAAAAAACGACTGACTGATGCTGAACTCGTTGATGTCGAAATAAATATTTAAACACAGTTTATAGTGAATTAGAATTAGTCACTTTTATATTAGGTTAGTGCCAAAATAATGACGTCATAATGCCGTTTTTTGACGTTAAAATACGTCAAAAAACGACATTATTACGTCATTATTTTTGCACCAACCTAATAATTGAAAATACTGACTATCGACATATTGACATAGTGTATAATTGCAAAACTGACCCCACCCCAAAAAAAAGCAAATACAGGATGCGATGTGTAAATTGTCGTCATTTTATATTTTTATATCTCGCATGCGCGATGTTTGTTTTTGATTTTGTCGTCAAGCACAGTATAGTAGGGTCAGCTGGCTCACCGTATGTTAGAAAAAGAGCATCATGATGCAATTCACTCTGCCAAAATTTTGGAAACGGCATGCTGTACTGCTTGGCATTCGCACCGGAATCTCCAATACAAACATTTCAGAGTGTTTAGTTGTCAGTCTGAGAACGGTACAGAGGACTCCATTCATCATCCGACGGGGACGCAGACCCAACACAGAGGCCTAGATCAAGTGCTTTGGGGATGTAGTGCTGCCCTGGGTCAAGGGGGCAAAAGAACTCTGCACCATGCCATACAAACAGGAGAAACCAGTCATGAAAACACATCATCCCTTACATTTGGCCACCTATCTTCCCAGTCTGCAACCGTCTAGATTATTATGTTTGGGGCGTAGTTGAACGAGAGACCGACAAAACTCCTTGTAGCAGCAAAGATGAACTGAAGGCAAGGATTTTGGCAGCATTCAGCAACTTAAACTGTTGTTGTTACAGTTTTTTGGATATGTGTGTACTAGTAAGCCAGTCAAAATAAGCTGACTCATTTTATAGTTCACCAATACAAGGGATAACCAATCAGAAAGCTCCAAATATTCAATGCGACGTGTCTAAAGGCAGCCATTTTGTTTTTCTCCCAAATTATCTCCACTGTCAACCTGATATCGAAGACTTAATGAATTAACAGCCGCTACTTTCTCCGAATCTACACTGCCAACCTCTAATATTGAAGAGATTACAGACTTCACTGGATTCCATATTCAGAGACTACGGCAAACATGGTCACCAGATTACGACTGTATTTTGACGGAAACGAAACCAAGTACGAATTATGGGAAATCAAATTCTTAGGCTACTTTAGAATACAAAATCTTCATGACATCATTCTTTGCCAAGATGACCAGATAGAAGATGATGATTTTATGGAAAGATATGCGACAGTTTTCGCCGAATTAATACAATACCTGGATGACAGGAGTTTGTCTTTGATAATTGGAGAAGCCAAGGACAACGGACGACGAGCTCTACAAATTTTGCGAGAACAATACTTGTCAAAAGGTAAGCCTAAAATTATTGCTTTATATATACTGAACTAACTGCGTTAAGGAGACGAGAAAATGAATCTGTAACAGATTATATTATACGAGCTAAGAATGTCACAAAGGCCTTAAAAATGGCAGGTGGGACTATCTCAGATGCGCTGCTAATAGCCATGGTTTTAAAGGGATTACCACCGACATTCAAACCATTTACGACAGTCATAACTCAAAAAGATAAAAAATTAACTGTGACTGAGTTTAAAATTGCGTTACGGAGTTATGAAGAAACTGAAAAAATGTGTACCCCTCAAAATCAAGGCAATAACGTCATGCAACTGAGAACGTCATTTAAAAATTCAAAAACCAGTCCCTCAAAAATATCAGACTAGGAATTATGATATTAAAAAAAAGGGGTTTAAAAACAATTATTAAAATAATAACCACAACTGCAACATAAACAAGGAGACCATCCAGAAGAGTTGCTGGAGATTCCGAAGTCGGATGTAGGCCGTGGTTGAAGTCAATGGGGATTATATTGAATAGATTTACTCTTTTGTATTACAAGCTAGTTTTTATATAATTTTGGTAATTTTTTGATAAAATAATTCTTTTAATATATCTGTTAAAATGAGATGTCAGTGTTATTTTCATTTTGGCCTCAATTGGACGGCAATTTATCCATCGCACCCTGTAGATCTGTTAAAATGAGATGCCAGTGTTATTTTCATTTTGGCCTCAATTGGACGGCAATTTATCCATTGCACGCTGTAGATCTGTTAAAATGAGATGTCAGTGTTATTTTCATTTTGGCCTCAATTGGATGGCAATTTATCCATCGCACCCTGTCTGTCTGTTAAAATGAGATGTCAGTGTTATTTTCATTTTGGCCTCAATTGGACGGCAATTTATCCATCGCACCCTGTAGATCTGTTAAAATGAGATGCCAATGTTATTTTCATTTTGGCCTCAATTGGACGGCAATTTATCCATCGCACCCTGTAGATCTGTTAAAATGAGATGCCAGTGTTATTTTCATTTTGGCCTCAATTGGACGGCAATTTATCCATTGCACCCTGTAGATCTGTTAAAATGAGATGCCAGTGTTATTTTCATTTTGGCCTCAATTGGACGGCAATTTATCCATCGCACCCTGTAGATCTGTTAAAATGAGATGTCAGTGTTATTTTCATTTTGGCCTCAATTGGACGGCAATTTATCCATCGCACCCTGTAGATCTGTTAAAATGAGATGCCAGTGTTATTTTCATTTTGGCCTCAATTGGACGGCAATTTATCCATCGCACCCTGTAGATCTGTTAAAATGAGATATCAGTGTTATTTTCATTTTGGCCTCAATTGGACGGCAATTTATCCATCGCACCCTGTAGATCTCTTAAAATGAGATATCAGTGTTATTTTCATTTTGGCCTCAATTGGACGGCAATTTATCCATCGCACCCTGTAGATCTCTTAAAATGAGATATCAGTGTTATTTTCATTTTGGCCTCAATTGGACGGCAATTTATCCATCGCACCCTGTAGATCTGTTAAAATGAGATGCCAGTGTTATTTTCATTTTGGCCTCAATTGGACGGCAATTTATCCATCGCACCCTGTAGATCTGTTAAAATGAGATGTCAGTGTTATTTTCAATTCGGCCTCAATTGGACGGCAATTTATCCATCGCACCGTGTCTGTCTGTTAAAATGAGATGCCAGTGTTATTTTCATTTTGGCATCATTTAGACGACTTCCCTCCTGTATAGATAAAAAACACACACGAAAAAATCAATAAAATCAATTAAGAAGTGAGAAAACTATATACAACTGGAAGAAGATGGCACGAATGAAAACAATAAAACATCGTTAGTAAAAGAAAACAAATGTCATAAAAAAAATGATAAAGTGAAATCCTAATCTCGAATAGGTATAAATTTACCAAAGATCGTGACCTCTGGACCGTAACCAGCCTTGGGCCGTAAAATAAGAAAAGGAATAATATTACCGTTACTAATAAACACATAAAATATTGAATTTAATAAACTCACAAACCTGAAAAATAATAGTCAGTCATTTAAATGCCATACGCTATACATGCATGGGCGATCATGTCTCTTTCGATGAATGACTGACCAGGCAGATTTTTTTTCCCGCAGTAGGTTGCCATTTTCTTCCTACGGTGGAATTGGTTGCCAACACAATCTGTCCTGCTATTCAACTTATTCTCGGGAGATAAAGAGATGGATTCATATCTTTCCCAGGGTTATTTGCGCGTAATTGAATCTAACCAATACAACTCGAATTCGAACTCGGCTCCATTACATCATAGCGCACATCCGGGCATGACATTACTAATGCAAATAAACAAAACAAAAACTAAACAAACGGTTGATGATTCTAATCTGGCCGGGATCGAAATGAATAATGAATTTTAATTATCGAATATTAGAAATGAAAATGTCGGAGATGTAAGAATAGAAAATGGCGTCTTGAATAATGGGTGAAACAGAAAGGTTAAAAAGTAAATAGAAATAAAACAGAGAGAGAGAGAAAGAGAGTAACGTAGAGGGAAAGATAGGGAAAGAAAAAGAGAAAGAGGGAGATAAAGAAAGAGGGTGAGAGAGAGAAAGAAAGAGGGAGTAAGAGAAAGAGAAAGAGAGAAGATACAAATTACGGGGAAATTGGGGTAAAAAAAAATCTCAGTAAAAGAAAAAAAGAGAGAACTATGATCGTGTCCCCAAGAACGTAACCAGCCTTGGGCCGTAGAATATACATTTTATTAGGTTGGTGCAAAAATAATGACATAATAATGTCGGTTTTTGACGTATTTTTTAACGTCAAAAAACGACATTATTACGTCATTATTTTTTGCACCAACCTAATATTAGGTTGGTGCAAAAATAATGACGTAATAATGTCGTTTTTTGACGTTAAAAAATACATTAAAAACGACATTATTACGTCATTATTTTTTGCACCAACCTAATACAATTAATGTATATTTTACGTCTACCTTTGATATCTAGGCATAAAAATTTATAAATTATTTACAAAAACATTGAAAGTATTTTGACTGATTGCTTTGTCTTTTAGGGCTTATCAACCCTTTGCAGGTTATTTAAAGGCATAAAAAATTGGGATTTTAATAATTTTAGGGTGATAATAAATAAGGAGAAAGCTTGGGAAATGAGAATAAACACTGTTACGAAACGAAAAAAAATCGCAATAAAAAACGAAAGAAAGAGAAAACCTATTACATAATTCTTTACAGTTTCACCAAAGATCGTAACCAGCCTTGGGCCGTAAAATATGCTATTATCTCTGTCTATAAAAGGCAGGATGTGTGTTTGTGTGTGTGTGTGTGTGTGTGTGTGTGTGTGTGTGTGTGTGTGTGTGTGTGAGCGTGTGAGCGTGTAACGAATGCACGGCCGCAACTTTTGACGGATTTGCACTAAAAGTTACATGCGGGAAGCCTAAGACCGACTTTGCATTTCCCAACTCCCATCGATTGTGGAAATAATCGATTTTTTCATGCTTCTACGTCAGGTTTCATGTAGTTTGCGGCTATTTTCTACCGGCCACAATGAGAGCCTATAGCTGGCTGCCACGAATAGGCAGGAAGATTCTATTGGCCAGCGTGAGAGCCAGCAGCTGACTGACACGAATGTTAACTAGCATGCTAGCATGCAAAAATAATATCGATAGCTGCATTCTTCACATGTGGGAAAAATTGAAATCTGCATGACACCTTGGCTCATTCAACGTTGATTCTGATTCCGCAGAACTGGCTTTGGTGTGAAAAAGTATTTTTGCTAACATTCTTTTTTCATTCGGTTTTTCCAGTTACGAGTCCTTTTTTAAAGCTGGTCGTTTTGTGTTCATTTTGTTTCGTTTTTTTTTTTTTTTTGGTAACAGATTTAATGTTTAGTATAGAGCTTAGAACAAATTCGCAAGAGAGAAGGAGAGAAAGAAAGAAAGGTAGAGTGAGAAAGAGAGAATGAGAGAGAGAGAGAGAGAGAGAGAGGGAAACAGAAAAATCGAAAGAGAGAGACAGAGAATACAATTCAGGAGAACATTGGAGAAACAAAAAAATCTCAAAAAAAAAAAAAGAGAAAGTGAAACCTAGTTCTGAATGGGTAACAGTTTCGACAATAATCCTGACCTCCAGTGCGTAACCAGCCTTGGGCCGTAAAATATAAGGAAGATGTACACGTTTATACATTATGTAAAATGGTATTCAGAGTATATTGACTGATTCATTGCTTTGTTCTTAAGGGCTTTATCAACCGTTTGCGGCTTATTTAAAGCCAGAAAATATAGGATTGTAATAATTTTGAGATGATAATAATAAATCAGGAGTAAAATGAGGAAAGGAGAATAACCACTATTAACACATGAAAAACTCGCAATAAAAATAGAGAGGAAATGAAAACTTAGTTACAAATGGGTACAGTTTCCAGTTACAAGTCCTTTTTTAAAGCTGATCGTTTTGTGTTCATTTTGTTAAGTTCTTTTTTCGTAACAGATTTAATGTTTAGTATAGAGCTTAGAAAAAATTAGCAGTGTGAGATAGGCAAGAAGTAAGGCATGTAGCAACATCAGCACGGCACAGGGCACTCCTTTAAAGGGAAGGAAGGGCAAAAATATTTTAAGTCAAGTGATAGCAATTGCTGTACGAGTCGTACGATTTTTGAATCAATTACGGGAAACGCCGTGCCATGCTGCGAGTGCAATATAAATAGGACATTTAATTTGAAAAATTTTAATTGCTTTTATAAAAAAAAAAAATTTAAGGATATTATTGTGTTAAAAAAAATTTTTTTTTGGTGAATAATGAATTTTTATAAGAATTGTTTTAATTTAAAAAAAAATTAATTATGTTAATTTATAATATATAAATATTTAAAATTATGCTTTATTTTCAACCTGTTGGTATTGCTATAAAACGAAAATTATATTTTCTAATAAAAAATTTAAAAGCTTAATTCAAATAATTTTGCAAAAAGATTTTTAAAATAATTTTAAAATTATTTTATGTATATAAGATATTACGTAATGTGCCCATTTTTAAAGGTATGTTCAACCATACGCAACATTATCAGAAAATAAGAATGACGACTACATTAAATTTAAAGTCAACATTGTCAAAATTAGATAACGAAGAATATTTTCCAACATTTTTAGGATTACTGACTACTTAAAAATTATATCTATCTATATATATTAAATATGGCACATTACTCCAATTGGATCATTCGCTTGCTTAAACTCAACGTTGATTCTGATTCCGCAGAACTGGGTTGGGTGTGAAAAAGTATTTGTTGTTAACATTCTTTTTCATTCGGTTTTTCCAGTTACGAGTCCTTTTTTTAAAGCTGATCGTTTTGTGTTCATTTTGTTTAGTTCTTTTTACGTGACAGATTTAATGTTTAGTATAGAGGTTCAAAAAATCGCAGTGTGAGATAGGCAAGAAGTAATGCATGTAGCAACATCAGAACAACAAAGGACACTCGTTTAAAGGCAAGGAAGGGCAAAAATATTTTAAGTCAAGTGATAGTGATTGCTCTATGAGTCGTACGATTTTTGAATCAAGCACGGTCAACGGCGGGCCATGCTGCTAGTATTGAATAACAGTTAAACTGAGATCCAAATAAAAAAATAAAAATTGAGAATAAAAAATAAACACGAAGGAAAAAGAAATCTTTGAAGAAATGTGAAAAACGATATTAGGAGAGAATAGAAAGAACACAAACATCAGTAAGGAAAGAATAAAAGAAAACAATGAAAAAAAAAGAGAAAGGAAAAAAAAACTATTCTTGCATTAGTGCGGCTTTTCTTAAAGATCGTAACCTCACTGACGAAACCAGCCTTGGGCCGTAAAATGTATGAAAAAATAGTAAAAATAATGTTAACTATTAACGTATATTTTTGGGGGTTCGGTTAAAAGAGATTAGAGACAATGAAGATCAAACGACAATAAGGCACACCGTAAAATGTACGAGAGGTTCCCAATTAGATAGATATAGGGATTTTCCAAGCGTAGCTTACATTTGACACAAGGCCAAATGTATATAGGGGTGCACATCCAATGAGAATCGAACTCACTACTCAGTCGTAATTGTTCTATCGAGACATGCTTGCTAACTAATACGCCACACCAAGGCGCCCCCAATAAGATACATATAAGACCAAAACAACTTCAAACGAATAAATCAGTGGTTTGAGTGCCCGGAAAAGGGGAAAATTAAATTCCTTATTTTTTTTATAAGAGTAGAGCCCGGCGTTGCCCGGGGATGTAACAGTAAGAGATAGATCAAGTATCGACTATCATAAAGACTGAAAAATAAAATTGACAAAGATTATTGTTTAAGGTTGACGGACATGCATGTCTTAATTAGTTTTTTTTTTACGAATTGGGCAAACTCAAACAAAAACATTGTTTTCAATCGTTATGAGTCTACCGATTGAATAGAATTTTATTATAAACAATTGTCTCGTAAATGGAATTTTTAAAGCATTCTGAATGTAAAAATAAAGAAAAAAGTGTGCAAGACAATAAGAAACACTACCTGCCAAAAAAACGTGAAGTTTTGTTGAAATCGGTTGAAAAATGTAGGAAATGCGATCCCATATATAAACGAACACACACACGCACACACACACATACACACACATACACACACACACACAAAAAAAACAACCTGGGTTTTATAATAAGTATAACTTGATATGAGTTGTCCCCCTTACATTCTCGCACAGCGATGCCTCTTAATCGTGTTTTCAAATTGATTTCGTGCAAAAAACAATTGTGTTTTTCAATTTTTGGCGCTGTCAGAATCATCGAAACGTAATTTTACGTAGTCATGTGAAGTTTTGTTGAAATCGGTTGAAAAATGTAGGAAATCCGATCCAACATATAAACATACAGACACAACACCTGGGTTTTATAATAAGTATGGTGGCGCAATGGTAGTTGTAGGTCAAAAGATCAAGTTTATAGTCAATATCAATGAAATTTCATGGAATATCACAAGAAAAATACCAGCGTCAACAAAAACATATAAACGACGGAAGAAACTACAATATCAACGATTCGCCCTTGCATGGAGTATTGCTGCCATATATGGTTTGGAGCCCCTTCTTTTTGCCTCTTGGTTCTTGATAGGCTCCTGAGGCGGATATGCAATATAATTGACTCTGCTCTGGCATCTTGTCTGCACTTTCTCACAGACGCGCCGTCGCCTCTGTCTGTTTTACAAATAATTTCATGGCAATTGCTCCGAGGGGCTGCATTCGCTGGTTACCAGACTTCATGAGTTCAAGCGCCTTACGAGGCTGGCAGTCGCTCTCACTCCTTTACTGTCGAAACTCCTAAATGTAGCCGTCTCTTCTACTCCAATAGCTTCATGTCTCGCACCTCTCGCCTATGGAACTCCCTTCCCTATTCCAGTTTCCCTGAGAGCTATAATCTTCAGATATTCAAATGTAATGTCAATCGACATCTCCAGTTGCCTTGATCTATCCACTACCCTTCTCCTCATCCTTTCTTCTATCACTCCTATCTGATCTTTCTCCAAATTTTCTGTAACCCATTGCGTCCTAGAGGCTTCCAGCCTTGCTTGGGGTGAAACGCTAAAAAAAAAAGAAAAAAAAAAGGAAGAAAGGGTATCACTGAGGTTGAACCCAGTAAAAAGGGTTTATTTAGCATAAAGGTATAAAAGTTAGGATCAGTTCTTGTGATTTGATGTGGGTTGTCGAAGTTCATGACGGAATCCGTTTATGCCTTCAGTGTTTAGAGCGCCATTTTAAGAACAGTACTTGTTCACTGACGAGGAAACGACTATTTTGTTATGATAGACGGAGTGAAAATAAGGCTTAATTCCTTCATGAAAACAACAATTTGGTTTTGAAGATCACGTTGAAATGTATGGCGGCAGCGCCTTTGAGACAAGGTTTCGTCATTTTTTTTTTAGAAGGCGTCGCGTCTCCAACTTACCAGCGTCGATTTCACTTAATCGGCGTTCGATGCGAACGCCGATGAACGTGAAATCGACGGTGGTAAGTTCATGATGATCGGCCGCCACGTCTACGACTTCCTGGTATCGCTTTCACGATCATCAGGTGGTCAGGTCTCCCATTTCCCGGCGTCGCATTCACGATCATGGGCGGATACGTTTACGACTTCCGGGCGTAGCTTTCAAGATCATCGGCGGTCAGGTCTCCCACTTCCCGGCGTCGCTTTCACGATCATCGACGGTCAGGTCTACCCCTCCCCGGCGTGGCTTTCACAATCATCGACGGTCAGGTCTCCCACTTCCCGGCGTCGCTTTCACGAACATCGACGGTCAGGTATACCCCTTCCCGGCGTGGCTTTCACGATCATCGACGGTCAGGTCTCCCACTTCCCGGCGTCGCTTTCACGATCATCGGCGGTCAGGTCTCCCACTTCCCGGCGTCGCTTTCAGGATCATCGACGGTCAGGTCTCACATTCCCGGCGTCGCTTTCACGATCATCGGCGGTCAGGTCTCCCACTTCCCGGCGTCGCTTTCACGATCATCGGCGATCACGTCTCCCACTTCCCGGGTCGGCTTTCACGATCATCGACGGTCACGTTTATGACCACCCGGCGTCGCTTTCAGGATCATCGACGGTCAGGTCTCCCACTTGCCGGCGTCGCTTTCACGATCATCGGCGGTCAGGTCTCCCACTTCCCGTCGTCGCTTTCACGATTATCGGCGGTCAGGTCTCCCACTTCCCGGCATCGCTTTCACGATTATCGGCGGTCAGGTCTCCCACTTCCTGGCGTGGCTTTCACGATCATCGGCGATCAGGTCTCCCACTTCCCGGCGTCGCTTTCATGATCATCGACGGTCAGGTCTCCCACTTCCCGGCGTCGCTTTCACGATCATCGGCGGTCAGGTCTCCCACTTCCCGGCGTCGCTTTCACGATCATCGACGGTCAGGTCTCCCACTTGCCGGCGTCGCTTTCACGATCATCGGCGGTCAGGTCTCCCACTTCCCGGCGTCGCTTTCAAGTTCGTTTACGGTCAGGTCTCCCACTTCCCGGCGTCGCTTTCAGGATCATCGACGGTCAGGTCTCCCACTTCCCGGCGTCGCTTTCACGATCATCGGCGGTCAGGTCTCCCACTTCCCGGCGTCGCTTTCACGATCATCGACGGTCAGGTCTCCCACTTGCCGGCGTCGCTTTCACGATCATCGGCGGTCAGGTCTCCCACTTCCCGGCGTCGCTTTCAAGTTCGTTTACGGTCAGGTCTCCCACTTCCCGGCGTCGCTTTCAGGATCATCGACGGTCAGGTCTCCCACTTCCCGGCGTCGCTTTCACGATCATCGGCAGTCAGATCTTCAACTTCCCGGCGTCGCTTTCACGATCATCTGCGTTCAGGTCTCCCACTTCACGGCGTCGCTTTCTGGATCATCGACGGTCAGGTCTCCCACTTCCCAGCGTGGCTTTCACGATCATCGGCGATCACGTCTCAGACTTCCCGGCGTAGCTTTCACGATCATCGGCGGTCAAGTTTATGACGCCCGCCATCGCTTTCACGATTATCGGCGTTCACGTCTCCCACTTCCCGGCGTCGCTTTCAGGATCATCGGCGATCACGTCTCACACTTCCCGGCGTCGCTTTCACTTTCATTGGCGATCACGTCTCACACTTCCCGGCGTCGCTTTCACGAACATTGGCGAACACGTCTGCCACTTCCCGGCATCGCTTTCACGATCATCGGCCGTCACGTTTATGACCACCCGGCGTCGCTTTCACGATCATCGGCGTTTAGGTCTCCCACTCCCCGGCGTCGCTTTCACGATCATCGGCGATCACGTCTCACACTTCCCGGCCTCGCTTTCACGTTCATCGGCGGTCAGGTCTCCCACTTCCCGGCGTCGCTTTCACGATCATTGGCGGTCAGCTCTCCCACTTCCCGGCGTGGCTTTCACGATCATCGGCGGTCACGTTTATGACCACCCGGCATCGCTTTCACGATCATCGGCATTCACGTCTCCCACTTGCCGGCGTCGCTTTCACGATCATCGGCGGTCAGGTCTCCCACTTCCCGGCGTCGCTTTCAAGTTCGTTGGCGGTCAGGTCTCCCACTTCCCGGCGTCGCTTTCAGGATCATCGACGGTCAGGTCACCCACTTGCCGGCGTCGCTTTCACGATCATCAGTGGTCAGGTCTCCCACTTCCCGGCATCGCTTTCAAGTTCGTTGGCGGTCAGGTCTCCCACTTCCCGGCGTCGCTTTCAGGATCATCGGCGGTCAGGTCTCCCACTTCCCGGCGTCGCTTTCACGTTCATCGGCGGTCAGGTCTCCCACTTCCCGGCGTCGCTTTCACGATCATTGGCGGTCAGCTCTCCTACTTCCCGGCGTGGCTTTCACGATCATCGGCGGTCACGTTTATGACCACCCGGCATCGCTTTCACGATCATCGGCATTCACGTCTCCCACTTGCCGGCGTCGCTTTCACGATCATCGGCGGTCAGGTCTCCCACTTCCCGGCGTCGCTTTCAAGTTCGTTGGCGGTCAGGTCTCCCACTTCCCGGCGTCGCTTTCAGGATCATCGACGGTCAGGTCACCCACTTGCCGGCGTCGCTTTCACGATCATCAGTGGTCAGGTCTCCCACTTCCCGGCATCGCTTTCAAGTTCGTTGGCGGTCAGGTCTCCCACTTCCCGGCGTCGCTTTCAGGATCATCGACGGTCAGGTCTCCCACTTCCCGGCATCTCTTTCACGATCATCGGCGATCACGTCTCCCACTTCCCGGCGCGGCTTTCACGATCATCGGCGGTCACGTTTATGACCACCCGGCATCGCTTTCATGATCATCGGCATTCACGTCTCTCCACTTCCCGGCGTCGCTTTCACGATTATCGGCGGAAGTGGGAGACGTGATCGCCGATGATCGTGAAAGAGATGCCGGGAAGTGGGAGACCTGACCGTCGATGATCCTGAAAGCGACGCCGGGAAGTGGGAGACCTGACCGCCAACGAACTTGAAAGCGATGCCGGGAAGTGGGAGACCTGACCACTTCCCGGCGTCGCTTTCACGTTCAGTGGCGGTCAGGTCTCCCATTTCCCGGCATCGCTTTCACGATTATCGGCGTTGACGTCTCCCACTTCCCGGCGTCGCTTTCACGATCATTCGCCTTCACGTCTCTCACTTCCCGGCGTCGCTTTCACGCTCATTGGTGATCACGTCTGCCACTTCCCGGCATCGCTTTCACGAAGAAGAAGAAGAAGAAGAAGAAGAAGAAGAAGAAGAAGAAGAAGAAGAAGAAAGAGAAAAAATGAGAAGAGCAGGAAGGAAATGAGAAAAAGGAGAAAGATGACAAGAGAACGGAGAAGAAGAAGAGGAAGACGAACAAGAACAAGAAAGATGTGAAGAAGAAAGAGAAAAAGAAGAAGATAGATGAGAAGAAGACGAAAAAGAAATAGAAAGATGAGAAGAAGAAAGAGAAGAAGAAGATAAAAAAGCAACAACAACAAAGATGTGAAGAAGAAATAGCAAAAGAAGAAGAAAGATGTGAAGAAGAAGAAGGAGAACAAGAACAAGAACAAGAAAGATGTGAAGAAGAAAGAGAAAAAGAAGAAGAAGAAAAGGGATAAAGAGAAAAAATGGGGAGGGAAATGAGAAAAAGAAGAAACATGAAAAGTAGAAGAAGAAGAAGAAGAAGCAGAAGAAGTAGAAGAAGAAGAAAAAGAAGAAGAAAGAGAAAAAATGAGAAGAGGAGGAGGGAAATGAGAAAAAGAAGAAAGATGACAAGAGAACGAAGAAGAAGAAGAAGAAGAACACGAACCAGAACAAGAAAGATGTGAAAAAGATAGATGAGAAGAAGACGAAGAAGAAAAAAGAAAGATGAGAAGAAGAATGAGAAGAAGATGAAAAAACAACAACCAAGATGTGAAGAAGAAGAGCAAAAGAAGAAGAAAGATGAGGAGAAGAAGTAGAAAGATGTGAAGAAGAAGAAGAAGGAAAACAAGAACAAGAAAGATGTGAAGAAGAAGAAGAAGAAGAAGAAGAAGAAGAAGAAGAAAAGGGAGAAACAGAAAAAATGAGGAAGGAAATGAGAAAAAGAAGAACCATGAGAAGAAGAAGAAGAAGAAAGAGAAAAAATGAGAAGAGGAGGAGGGAAATGAGAAAAAGAAGAAAGATGATAAGAGAACGACGTAGAAGAAGAAGAAGTAGAAAGAAAGAAAGAAAGAAAGAAAGAAAGAAAGAAAGAAAGAAAAAGAAGGAGAAAAAAAGAAGACCATATTTTAGCATACAAAATTTTAGAATAACTGTTGCTGACACTACAAAGCAGTTTTGGTATTTCGTATATTATCGGTCACACGATGTTCTCAGAAATTAAATTGTTTGTAATCTTTTGATCCTAACATGCTGACAGGTATCGATGTCAGTTTCAATCAAATATATTTTTCAATAAGTTTTAAATGAAATGTAAATAATATCCAGAAAAAAAATTAATTAAATTAAATAATTACCGTTGTATTTTGTGGATACTTATACACACACTTACATATGTACATGCTCACTCATATATACCTCGGCGTACATATATACACACACATCCACGCATATACACATTTTAGAGCATTTTTTCTAATGTATACTTATACAAATATATAGACACATACATATATTTCTCATATTTATAAATTTGTACATATATCCATGTATATGTGCCCCGACATTATAAACACATTTATGAAAACATACATACACATAAAATATATAATATTATAATTATCTATTTTAAAAATATGGTTCCATCCCTACACAGGAATTACGAAACTTCAAAACAGAAACTAAAATTTTAAATTTAATAATAAAAATTAATTAAAAATCCATAACTCCATTCCTTTTTCAAGTGATTTTTGGAATAACCTATTGAGAAATTTAATTAATTTATACGCACGGACAATGTTAATATTTTAAATTGTTAAAGTTACGGAAAATTCAAATATTTTTATGAGGGGTGGTTGGGTTTTAATTTCACTAGAAAACTTATGTATCAAATATAAGTTATTTTCAAAATCGCTTGAGAATGGAAAAGAGCTATGGATTTTGAATCTACTTTTATAATTAAATTTAAAAGTTTAGTTTCTGTTTTGAAAGATAGAAAATAATTATAATATTATGCGCTACAGTTTTGTATTGAGCACTATTAAAAAAAATACTAAAAACACCCGATTGTAAATCTTACTGTCCTTTCTTATCACACACACACACACACACACACACACACATATATATATATATATATATATATATATATATATATATATATATAAGAGAAATTGTTTTAATATTTGTAAAGTGCGGTGTTTTTCTCTAATATGTGTCGCATCGGAATGTTTAATTTTTTGCTTGATTGTGTTATATCTATCTATCTATCTATCTATCTATCTATCTATATATATATATATATATATATATATATATATATATATATATATATATATAGAGAGAGAGAGAGAGAGAGAGAGAGAGAAAGTGAGAGATAGAGTTTGACATATATATATATATATATATATATATATATGAAAAAATCCGTGAATCCTAATAATGCAAAATATTAAGTTGGTGCAAAAAAATGTCGTTTTTTGAGGTTCAACTTTATAAGAGAAAACGACATTATTTTTGCACCAACCTAATAATGAAACTGATCCACAAAAACGAACTCAATTTATTTATAACAGAGTATATATAAATAAATTACAATGCAATTTACACACACACACACACACATACACACATACACACACATATATATATATATATATATATATAGCAGCATGGCCCGGCGTTGCCCGTGCTTGATTCAAAAATCGTACGTCACATTCAGCAATCGCTATCACTTGACTTAGAATATTTTTTCCCTTCCTTGGCTTTAACCGAGTGCCCTTAGCCGTGCTGATGTTGCTACATGCCTTACTTCTTGTCTATCTAACACTGAGATTTTTTTTCTAATCTCTATACTAAACATTAAATCTGTAACGAAAAAAGAACTAAACAAAATGAACACAAAACGATCAGCTTTAAAATGGACTCGTAACTGGAAAAACCGAATGAAAAACGAATGTTAGCAACAAATACTTTTTCACACACAACACAGTTCTGCGGAATCAGAATCAACGTTGAGTTTAAGCAAGCGAATGAGCCAATTGGAGTAAAGTGCCATGCAGATTTAAATTTTTCCCACTTGTGACGAATGCAGCTATCGATTTTTTTGCATGCTAGCATGCTAGTTAACATTCGTGTCAGTCAGCTGTTGGCTGTCACGCTGGCCATTAGAATCTTCCTGCCTATTCGTGGCAGCCAGCTATAGGCTCTCACTCTGTCCAGTAGAAAATAGCCGCAAACTACATGAAAACTGCCGTAGAAGCATGAAAAAATCGATTGTTTCCACTATCGATGGGAGTTGGGAAATGCAATGTCGGTCTCGGACTTCCCGCTAACTTGGAGCATGTGCATGTAAATTTTGGTGCAAATCCGTCGAAATTGCGGCCGTTCATTCGTTACACACACACACATCCTGCCTTTATATATATATATATATATATATATATATATATATATATATGAAGAGAGAGAGAGAGAGAGAGATAGATAAAGAGAGAGAGAGTTTGCGTCAAGATCGCAAAAGCATGAAACCCAGTGTTGCAATCTCATATCCATACAACTCAATATGTTAACTGTATCACTGATATTGCGCACTTTCCAATATTTACTGCGCATAGAAATCCTAACATGCTAACGTTTCGTCCTAATATAGGACGAAACGGCCGTCCAATGCTTCCTGAGGTTTCTATCAGACTCCATGAATCAATTAATATAATTATCAAATCCTCCTCATTACTATGTGTGTTTATCATCGCTTGAACCAGCTTCTAATGCTCCAGTTGGAGCGGCTTGGTGAGAGTAGTCGTGGCTCCAGGAGGCTCAGTCCTATGGTCAGAGGGAATCTCAGTTGAGTTCCACCACGGAATGTGGGAGTGAGCGGCGCTTCTTAGAGTCTGATTTGCAATCTCTTCGTCAGTTGGTATGGTGTTCGCTTGCCAACCTAACTGTCGGGGTTTCGATTCCCTCGGTAGTGGATGCGCACTGCTGATGAGTCCCAAATATAGGACGAAACGGCCGTCCAGTGCTTCCTGAGGTTTCTATCAGACTCGATGAATCAGTTAATATATATATATATATTAGAGGTGACAGTCTGTTTCATGCTAGATACAATTGTCAGCCTTTATATATATACATATATATATGTATGTGTGTGTGTATATATATATATATATATATATATATATATATATATATATATAGGTAAAAATCCCTGGGTAAGTAATTCCAGAGAATCCTAGTAATATAAAATATTAAAACTGTTCCCCAGTTAGAGCTCAATGTATTTATTACAGAGCATGTATAAATTCCAAAGTAATTCTCACACACACATATATGTATATATATATATATATATATGAAGATGATGAGACAATGTAGAAAATATAGTTTTTATTAATTAAATTATACATGGCAGGTGTTGACATACCAACAATATAACTTAATATTCGTTTGATGGGTTTTTAGAAAATATTAAAGAAAAAATATATTATGACATATTTTATGCACGTAAAATAAAATTTTCTTTGCTTAATGACAAAATTTACCTTTTTTTCTTTCCATTAAAACGAAAATTAAATTTTCAAATAAGATATTTCAATTATTCCACTACGCTTAAACATTTTCATTTCATATAGCCAGCGTGATACATATTTAAAAAAATATCATTCAATTTCTTGAAAATTCGTGTACGAAAAGATGTTATATGAAACAATTCTGGCATATTTGTACGTATATGTCTGAAGCTTTTCGATGAGTGGCCTGTGATGAATGGGTGCATGCACACTCGTGTTTCCTAGGATGCGCATGCGTAAAGATCGTGTTAAACAAGCATTCATATGCTAACAGTTTTAATAACATGAACACTACTCTGAACAGTGTTCAAAATAGGCTTCCGAAATGATTTTCTTTCATTCTTATTTGCTTCTCTTTTCTCTCCAATTTGTTTTACAAAATAAACAAATGTTTTGCTTGCTCAGCGTCCATCTTGGATTTTGAGTGCGCCATTTTGCGAATGCGTATCTTCATTTATTGTCAGGAAAACCTACTGTATAAATGGTGCACGGATTTTTCTTTTTCCTTTCGTTTTACAAGGTTTTTTTTTCTTTTTAAATTTCTTTCTTCCTTTTTCTGCAGTTCGTTTATTATTGCAGGTCTTATATTATCAGTTTAATTTC
The DNA here is from genome assembly GCA_963932145.1 of Acanthosepion lycidas. Lineage (NCBI taxonomy): Eukaryota > Metazoa > Mollusca > Cephalopoda > Sepiida > Sepiidae > Acanthosepion > Acanthosepion lycidas. Next base: position 26,544,284 of record OZ010613.1, read on the forward strand.
TTTCTTTCTTTCTGCCTATTCTCTTTCTTCATTTTTTCACTACGTTTGTTATTGTATAGCGTTCCTTTTCTTTCTTTCTTTCTTTCTTTCTATTATCTTTTTCCATTTCTTCACTACGTTTGTTATTACAAATTCTTTCTTTCTTTCTTTTTTTCCATTCTTTTTTTCCCTTTTCCTTTCTTTTGGTTTGTTTGTTTCTTTCTTTCATCCTACTCTCTTTTCTTCACTACGTTTGTTATTGCATATTCTATCTTTCTTTCTTTCTTTCTTTACATTCATTTTTTTTTCCTTTTCTTCTCTACGTTTATCATTGTTTATTCTTTTGGTTGTTTCTTTCTTTCTTTTTTCTTTCTTTCTTTCTTTCTTTCTTTCTTTCTTTCTTTCTTTCTTTCTTTCTTTCTTTCATCCTACTCTCTTTTTCCTTTTCTTCTCTATGTTTATCATTGTGTATTCTTTCTTTCTTTTTTTCTTTCTTTCTTTCTTTCTTTCTTTACATTCATTTTTTTCCTTTTATTCTCTACGTTTATCATTGTTTATTCTTTTGGTTGTTTCTTTCTTTCTTTTTTCTTTCTTTCTTTCTTTCTTTCTTTCTTTCTTTCTTTCTTTCTTTCTTTCATCCTACTCTCTTTTTCCTTTTCTTCTCTATGTTTATCATTGTGTATTCTTTCTTTCTTTTTTTCTTTCTTTCTTTCTTTCTTTCTTTCTTTACATTCACTTTTTTCCTTTTCTTCTCTACGTTTATCATTGTTTATTCTTTTGGTTGTTTCTTTCTTTCTTTTTTCTTTCTTTCTTTCTTTCTTTCTTTCTTTCTTTCTTTCTTTCATCCTACTCTCTTTTTCCTTTTCTTCTCTATGTTTATCATTGTGTATTCTTTCTTTCTTTCTTTCTTTCTTTCTTTCCTTTTTCTTTCTTTCTTTACATTCACTTTTTTCCTTTTCTTCTCTACGTTTATCATTGTTTATTGTTTTGGTTGTTTGTTTGTTTGTTTCTTTCTTTCTTTCTTTTTTTCATTCATCCTACTCTCTTTTTCCTTTTCTTCTCTATGTTTATCATTGTGTATTCTTTCTTTCTTTCTTTCTTTACATTCATTTTTTTTCCTTTACTTCTCTACGGTTATCATTGTTTATTCTGTTGGTTGTTTCTCTTTCTTTCTTTCTTTCTTTCTTTCATCCTACTCTCTTTTTCTTTTTCTTCTCTATGTTTATCATTGTGTTTTCTTTCTTTCTTTCCTTTTCTTCTCTACGTTTGTTATATATTCTTTCTTTCTTTCTTTCTTTCTTTCTTTCCAAATTTAAATCTGGTAAATCTGTTTTTTTAACTTCCTTTTTTCTTTCTTTCCCTTTCTTTCTCGCTTTCATTATTTTTTTTCTTCTTTTTCGTTTATAACTTTTTTTTGCGTCCATCTATCTTTCGTTCTTCCTAGATTTTCCCCCAAATAAATATTTTTTCTCTTTTAATCCTTGCCATTTTTTTTTCATCAACCAATTCCCTTTCAATTCCTGTCTCTTATTATCTTTTGTTTTTATATTCTTCAGTCCTTACGTCTTCGTTTCCTTCATTTTTGTTTCATTCCATACTTGTTAATTATTTTAATCCTTCATTCTTTCCTTCCATACATAATACTTCATTCTTTATTACTTCTTTTCTGTCTTTCCTTCCTTCCTTTATTCCTTACTTCCGTTCAAATTAGATTCTTTTTTCTTTTTTTCATTCTTTCTTTCCTAATTTATTCCTAATTTATTTAGTATTTCTTTCTTTTCTCCTTTTCCCCTTTCCTTCCAAAGTTAAGCTTGTCCTTCCTAATTTAAGCTTTTTCTTCATCCCTTCCTTCCCAATTCAATCCTTACTTCTTTTCTTTCCTTCTTTTCTTTCCTTCCTTCTTTTCTTTCCTTCCTTCTTAATTCAATCCTTCCTTCCTTTTTTCTTTCTTCTCTTTTCTTTATTTAATCTTTTCTTTCATTCCGTATATAATTCGATCCTTCCTTCAATCTTTTCTTCCTTTTCTTCTTTCACAATTTATTCCTTCCTAATTTAATACTTTCGTTAGTAATTTTATTTTTTTTCCTATTTCCATTCCTTCCTTCCTTCCTTCCTTCCTTCCGAATTCAATCCTTCTTTCCGAGTTCAATCCTTACTTCCTTCTTTTCTTCCCTCGACTTTCATAATTTAATCTTTCCTTCCGTCCTTCCTTCCGTTTTTCTTTTATCCTCCCTAATTAAATCTTTCCTTCTTTTCTTCTTTCCTTCCTCCCCTTCATAATTGTTATGAACGCGCGTGGGGGTTGCAGTCTCATAACTATCGAATGAAATGCCTAGAATGAGTTTTGATTCACGGCCCGAGGATGAATATATTAGGTTGGTGCAAAAATAATTTCGTTTTCTAACATATGTTACTATGTGAGAAAACGAAATCATTTTTGCACCAACCTAATATTTGTGTGTGTATGTCGCACATGGAGATACGGGTGATGTGATAAGAAAAGAATGATTTACTACTCACGGTTGGCTTGAAATACCATTTATTGACAGGAGAACATTAATACATATATTGGGGTATGTAAAAATCACAGTCCCAAGTTACTGGGTTGTGTGTCACAACTCGTTGGGACAGGAGAAAATATATCGTCCTTATTGTCTGGTAGCCATGTTCCAAAACTGCCCCCCTTTTTTCCGGTGTCACGTCCCGACTCGCGAAAGTCGCGTTGGTCCCGTGACTTGCGTGGTTTTCGACAGGGGCAAAAGGGAGGTACTCTCTTAGAAACAGGAAAAAGTTATTTCCCTTGGAACGTATTTTTTTATCTGTCCTAACAATAAAGTGTCGCTTCTTTCACTCCTTTCCAATTCGATCCTTCCTTCTTTTCTCCCCCTCTTTCTTTCCAAATTTAATCTTTCCTTCTTTCCTTCCTCCTTCATAATGTAGTCGCTTCTTTCACTCCTTTCCAATTCGATCCTTCCATCTTTTCTCCCCCTCTTTCTTTCCAAATTTAATCTTTCCTTCTTTCCTTCCTCCTTCATAATGTATTCGCTTCTTTCACTCCTTTCCAATTCGATCCTTCCATCTTTTCTCCCCCTCTTTCTTTCCAAATTTAATCTTTCCTTCTTTCCTTCTTTCTTTCCTCCTTCATAATGTAGTCGCTTCTTTCACTCCTTTCCAATTCGATCCTTCCATCTTTTCTCCCCCTCTTTCTTTCCAAATTTAATCTTTCCTTCTTTCCTTCCTCCTTCATAATGTAGTCGCTTCTTTCACTCCTTTCCAATTCGATCCTTCCATCTTTTCTCCCCCTCTTTCTTTCCAAATTTAATCTTTCCTTCTTTCCTTCTTTCCTTCCTCCTTCATAATGTATTCGCTTCTTTCACTCCTTTCCAATTCGATCCTTCCATCTTTTCTCCCCCTCTTTCTTTCCAAATTTAATCTTTCCTTCTTTCCTTCTTTCCTTCCTCCTTCATAATGTAGTCGCTTCTTTCACTCCTTTCCAATTCGATCCTTCCATCTTTTCTCCCCGTCTTTCTTTCCAAATTTAATCTTTCCTTCTTTTCTTCCTCCTTCATAATGTAGTCGCTTCTTTCACTCCTTTCCAATTCGATCCTTCCATCTTTTCTCCCCCTCTTTCTTTCCAAATTTAATCTTTCCTTCTTTCCTTCTTTCCTTCCTCCTTCATAATGTAGTCGCTTCTTTCACTCCTTCCCAATTCGATCCTTCCATCTTTTCTCCCCCTCTTTCTTTCCAAATTTAATCTTTCCTTCTTTCCTTCTTTCCTTCTTTCCTTCCTCCTTTATAATGTAGTCGCTTCTTTCCCTCCTTACCAATTCGATCCTTCCTTCTTTTCTCCCCCTCTTTCTTTCCAAATTTAATCTTTCCTTCTTTCCTTCTTTCCTTCCTCCTTTATAATGTAGTCGCTTCTTTCACTCCTTTCCAATTCGATCCTTCCTTCTTTTCTCCCCCTCTTTCTTTCCAAATTTAATCTTTCCTTCTTTCCTTCTTTCCTTCCTCCTTTATAATGTAGTCGCTTCTTTCACTCCTTTCCAATTCGATCCTTCCTTCTTTTCTCCCCCTCTTTCTTTCCAAATTTAATCTTTCCTTCTTTCCTTCTTTCCTTCCTCCTTTATAATGTAGTCGCTTCTTTCACTCCTTTCCAATTCGATCCTTCCATCTTTTCTCCCCCTCTTTCTTTCCAAATTTAATCTTTCCTTCTTTCCTTCTTTCCTTCCTCCTTTATAATGTAGTCGCCTCTTTCACTCCTTTCCAATTCGATCCTTCCTTCTTTTCTCCCCCTCTTTCTTTCCAAATTTAATCTTTCCTTCTTTCCTTCTTTCCTTCCTCCTTTATAATGTAGTCGCTTCTTTCACTCCTTTCCAATTCGATCCTTCCATCTTTTCTCCCCCTCTTTCTTTCCAAATTTAATCTTTCCTTCTTTCCTTCTTTCCTTCCTCCTTTATAATGTAGTCGCCTCTTTCACTCCTTTCCAATTCGATCCTTCCTTCTTTTCTCCCCCTCTTTCTTTCCAAATTTAATCTTTCCTTCTTTCCTTCTTTCCTTCCTCCTTTATAATGTAGTCGCTTCTTTCACTCCTTTCCAATTCGATCCTTCCATCTTTTCTCCCCCTCTTTCTTTCTAAATTTTATCTTTCCTTCTTTCCTTCTTTCCTTCCTCCTTTATAATGTAGTCGCTTCTTTCACTCCTTTCCAATTCGATCCTTCCTTCTTTTCTCCCCCTCTTTCTTTCCAAATTTAATCTTTCCTTCTTTCCTTCTTTCCTTCCTCCTTTATAATGTAGTCGCTTCTTTCACTCCTTTCCAATTCGATCCTTCCTTCTTTTCTCCCCCTCTTTCTTTCCAAATTTAATCTTTCCTTCTTTCCTTCTTTCCTTCTTTCCTTCCTCCTTTATAATGTAGTCGCTTCTTTCCCTCCTTACCAATTTGATCCTTCCTTCTTTTCTCCCCCTCTTTCTTTCCAAATTTAATCTTTCCTTTTTTTCATAATTTAACCATTTCCTTCTTTCAGTTCTTCACAAAGTATTTCATACGTTTCATTAAAACGCTCGCGCTTTATTCTTTTTTAATAAATTTCTCCGACTTTCACGGAATTTTGTTTGTTTATATTTTCATAAGCGTTCGTCTATGGCAGCGCGTGTGCATTTCTCTCTGTGTGCATGTGATTATATGCGTTTACACTGGCTGTGTTTACAGAAATGAAGCCTCGTATTCCAACCGGGAATTCTTGTAAAGTGAAACAGATCCTCAGCACATTTAAGGGTGTCCTTTGCCGATGCGAAAGCATTTAAAGGTGTTCTAAATGACCTACGTTGCTTCACTTTGTTGCTCGCTTCCATTGCTTTCCCAATAACAGTGACATATCGGGTGTTTCCTTTCAGTCGCAGAAAGAAAGAAAGAAAAATAAAAAATGAAAGAAAGAAAAAAGGAAGGAAAACAAAGAAAGAAAACGAACGATAAATGAAAAGAAAAGATAGTAAAGATGGCGGAAAACACGTCTGTTTGTTTTCGTCATTACAACAGAGTTGCGTTAGGTCTCTTTTAGTCTTCTTTAGTCCTCCCTGTTGGACTATTTTTTTTTTCAAGCGATTTCTTTATTTTCTGGAAATGGAAGGAGATCGGGATTTGGAAAGGAAGAAGAAATAAAGAACGCGAATGGATCAAAAGAAAGAAACTCGAAACGATTCAGAAAATGCAAAGTCGATAAAAACAATATGGCGGAAAGAGAAGTGAAAACTTTTAACGGATTGAGGATGAAAGGAAAAGGCCAATGAAATTCGAGAAAACTAAAGAAAGACATTCAGTGAAAGGCATTGACATTTTTTTTTTGTTTTTTACCCATTAACAGCGCTATTCCAGGTAAATATATCGTTTAAAATTTGCTAAAGATATCGGGGAAGAGTAATCAATATGGGAGACTTAGCTTTAACGGATGGTACTGGGCTGTGAGACTAACGATCACCCTTCAGTGTTTAATCCTATGACTGCACTGTTGATATCATCTTACACACTCACTCTTATCTCCTTCCCTCCTTATTTCCTAATTTAATCATACATAACCCCTTCCTTCCTTCCTAATTTAATATTCCTTTCCTCTGATCGTTCATTCCTAATGCAATCCTTCCTTCCTAATTTAATCGTTCGTTCGTTCTTTCCTTCCTTCTTTCCTAATTCAGTCCGTCTTTCTATCCACCCTTCCTAATTTAATCCTTCTTTTTTTCCTAATTAAATCATCCCTTCCTTCCTTCATCTTTTCCTTCCTTCCTTCCTTCCTTCCTTCCTTCCTTCCTTCGCTCCTTCTTTCGTAATTGATTCCTTCAACCGTTTCAGTCCTGCATACGTTCTTTCCTACTTTCAGTCCACTGAAATTTAATCCTTCCTTCTTACCTAATTTAAAACTTCTTTTTTCCTAATTCTTTCTTTCCTTCCTAATGTAATCCTTCTTTCTTTCCTAATTTAATCATTCCTTCCTTCCTCCCTTCCTTCCTAATTTTATCCTTTTTTGTTTCCTAATTTAATCCTTCCTTCCTTCCTTCCTTCCTAATTTTATCCTTTTTTGTTTCCTAATTTAATCCTTCCTTCCTTCATTCCTTCCTCCCTTCCTTCCTTCCTTCCTTCCTTCCTAATTTTATCCTTTTTTGTTTCCTAATTTAATCCTTCCTTCCTTCCTTCCTTCCTCCCTTCCTTCCTTCCTTCCTTCCTAATTTTATCCTTTTTTGTTTCCTAATTTAATCCTTCCTTCCTTCCTTCCTTCCTTCCTTCCTTCCTAATTTTATCCTTTTTTGTTTCCTAATTTAATCCTTCCTTCCTTCCTTCCTTCCTCCCTTCCTTCCTTCCTTCCTAATTTTATCCTTTTTTGTTTCCTAATTTAATCCTTCCTTCCTTCCTTCCTTCCTTCCTTCCTTCCTTCCTAATTTTATCCTTTTTTGTTTCCTAATTTAATCCTTCCTTCCTTCCTTCCTTCCTTCCTCCCTTCCTTCCTTCCTTCCTTCCTAATTTTATCCTTTTTTGTTTCCTAATTTAATCCTTCCTTCCTTCCTTCCTTCCTTCCTAATTTTATCCTTTTTTGTTTCCTAATTTAATCATTTCTTCCTTCCTTCTTCCTTTCTTTCCTTCTTTTTCTCCTTCGCCCCTTCTTTCGTAATTCAATCCTTCAACCGTTCTTAATTCAACCATTGCTTCCTTCTTTTCTTCTTTCCGTCCACTGAAATTTAATCCTTCCTCCCTACCTAATTTAAAACTTCTTTCTTTACTAATTCCATCCTTCGTTAGTTCGTTCGTTCGTTCGTTCCTTCTTTCCTTCCTTCCTTCCTTGTAATGAAATCATTCTTTCTTTCCTAATTTAGTCACCCCTTTTTTTCCTTAATATTTTCCTTCCTTCTTTCACATTTTAGCTCCTTCCGTAATTCACTCACTGTCCTTCATCCCTTCATTCCTACTCCAATTGATCCATCGTTCTTTCTTTCCTTCTTTCCGTCCTTTCAAAATTAATCCTCCCTTCTTCCGAATTTAATCCTTCCTTCCTTCCTTCCTTCCTTCCTTCCTTGTTCTTTTCTAATTCATTTCTTCCTTCCGTGTTCCTTCCTTTGTAATTTAATTCTTTCTTCCTTTCAAATTTAATCATTCCTTCTTTCTTAATCCAATCAGTCCATCATAATTGAATCTTTCCTTTCATCCTACTTTAATGCTTCGTTCCTTTCCTGTTCTTTCCTAATTCAATCGTTCCTTCCTTCATTCTTAAATTAATCCTTCTTTTATCGTTCTTTCCTTCCTTTCAAATTTAATCTTTTCTTCATTCCCAATTTAATCGTTCGTTCTTTCCTAATTTAATCATCCTTTCCTTCCTTCCTTCCTTCCTTCCTTCCTTCCTTCCTTCCTTCATCTCTTCCTTCCTTCCTTCCTTCCTTCCTTCATTCCCCCCTTCCTTCATTCCTGCCTTATTTACTTACTTTGTTGACTCTTCCACTCCTTCTTTCTTAATTAAATCCTTTCTTTCTTCGTTCTTAATATAATCTTTCTTTCTTTCATTCTTTCTTTCTTTCTTTCTTTTTTCAAATTTAACCCTTCCTTCCCATTTGAATTATTCCTTTTTTCTCTGTTCCATCCTTCAACATTTTCTTCTTTTCTTCTTTCATCTTTCTTAATTTAATCTTCTTTCTTTTCGTTCCTTCTTTTTTTCCTTTCAAATTTAATCCTTCTTTCCAAATTTAATCCTTTCTTCCTTCAATGTTCTTTCCTAAATCAAACCATTCTTCTGTCTTCCTTCCTCCTTCGTAATTTAATCCTTCCTTCCTTCCTTCCTCCCTTCCTTCCTTCCTTCCTTCCTTCCTTATTTGATCCTTCTTAATTTAACCTTTCTTTCCTTACTTTCAAATTTAATCCTTCCTTCTTTTCCCGTTCCTTCCTGATTCAGAGATGGGGGATGGAGAGAGAGAGAGAGAGTGAGGGGGACGATTGAGATGGAGAGAAAGATAGAGGTAGAGAGAGAATGTGATATATAGAGGGAGGGAGTAAAAGGATGAAAGAGGGAGACGAAGAGATATAGACATTGATATATACATAGATATATATATACAGATGGGGAGATTGAGAGAGGGAGATAGACATAGGTGAGAGGAGGGCGAGGGAGATAGAGAGAGGTATATATATACATGTAAACAAATGGGGAGATGACGAGAGAGAGAGAGGGAGATGCACAGAAGATGAGAGGGAGGGAGAGTGAGCGATGAAGGGATGGAGATAGAGATATAAAGCGGGTGATGTAAAAAGAGAGAGGAAGAAAAAGACAAAGAGGTATAGGGAAAGAGAGGGAGGGATATAGATAGATTGAGGGAGGGTGAGAAAGGGAGGTGAGAGATAGGGAAATAGAGAGAGGGAAATTGAGAAGCGAAGAGCGGTATTGCGGGTTGACAGATCAAACAATCAAGGCAGTTGACAGACAGATGGTGAGATAGAGAAATAGTGAGAGAGAGCGCGAGAGAGAGAGGGACGGAGAAAATCAGAGAGAGAAGAGGCCATAATGCTATTAAGACACAAGGATTTTCTGGAAGTAAAAGAGATAAGAAATCTTTAGTGAGAAAAAAAGGACAACAATGGAACAATTTTGGTTTGGTTTATTTTACGGTATATCAACCTCATGCTGACAAGATTTTTATTACTGGTAATATATATCTATTGAGACTTTTTATGTTTAACGTTCTTTTTATAGATACAAATATTTAAGTAAATGCTCTGTTTATAATTAACAGTATTAAACGACAGTGACCAGCCTGAATGTCCGAGAAATTTTCACAGAAAATCTCCGTCCTCCGACAGGATTCGAACCTGTATCCTATACGGAACCGTCATTTAGCTTGACGTGGCTTTACTGAATGGGCCACAGAGGCGCGTTCGGTTAGCAAGGTCGAATTTACTGTCTTTAAACTTCAATCTTCCATGAATCTTTCACGTACATTCATATCTGCTCATGGCGTATCAAATGTAAACAAATAACGTGACACATTATGAAATGGACAAAGTCCGACAATTATTTTAAGACATGTCATGTTACAGTTAATAATTGTCGGACTTTGTCCATTTCATAATATATATATATATATATATATATATATATATATATATATATATATATATATATATATATATATATATATTGATTTCTTTTACGGCATATCAACCTCAAGGGGTTATTTAATGCCAACAAGATCATTTTTATTGCTGCTAATATTTTTTTCAAAGATGTATTGCTGGTATTAAAATGTTTTTTTTTATATACTTTTATAGTGTTTTAACCCTTTTGAGGGGTTAACTATTTGCTCATAGCTGGGACCCTAACAGGCGCTATCACCCCGGGTCAGGGTGAACTTGGGAACACTAACAATTAAGAGATGGTTCCACGCTCCTCAAAACCTCTTGATTAGAGTCCTTGTTGCTGGATGTAGTTTATCGTCTTACCCAGGACGTGGATGTACTTTATCGTCATACCCAGGATGAATAAAGGAAAGGTTTTCAGGAAGACGGCGACTGACGTTGTATCTTTATTTTTATAGAAGATTGCAGAGAGCGGGGAAGCAAGAAATGGGAAGAGAGTTCCACTGGCGAGAAGTGCGAGAAAAAGAGACTGTTAGAATAGAACTTACGGTTACATCTAACCATTTCAACTGTGAAATAATGTGACCTAATTGCCAATCTAGTAGTACGCTTAAATTCATGATGCTGAAGTGCCAAGGAGGAGAACTTATTAGAACAATTGCTATGGAAATATTTATAGAGAGGTGAGAGGGAAGCCGCGTCACGGAGGTGGGAAAGTGACCGTAGTCGAGATGCCAGATCAGGACCGATAACATTACAGACACTCCTTTAGATTTTATCGAGAATCTTCAGATATATATATAACCTGAGCAGCAGACGAGATATGTCAGTAATATTCAGTTCACCTAAGAATGGTAGATTTATAAATGTGCATGATGGATTCCGACGAAATAAACTGTCTGGCACTCCAGTTCATTTTAATGGAAAACGTAAGCCCAAGAAGGAGTAATGAGTTGCCCTTCTGGAGGTTAGCATCAGCCATATTGATGTGGAGGGGGCATAAATCGTTTTATATGATTAATAAAGGATAGCATTTCCTTTATCGAAGTATTAAAATTTACAAGCCATTTCTTGTCCCAGTTAACAACTTACCTTTGTCCTGGCAGGAAACACCAAGAAAACGAATTTCCTTGAACAGACAGCTCCAAGCGTCATCTTACAAGATTTTGATATTACCGTCTGTAATTACAGCTCGTGAATAAGTACTCAGGCAGCCTTTTATCAAACAAGTTCACCGCAGAAAAGGACGTGGAACATAGAAATAGAGCTGCGTACGGGCATTTTGAAAAGTTAATCAAACGCGCCTTCAACAACAAAGATTCGAACTTAACAACTTTGCAATATGGTTGCGAAACCTGCACGCTATATCGTCGCGACATTAAAAAGATTAGAAGGCTTTCATCTTCAAAAGCTTCGAACATTCTTGAACATCAAATGGGAAGACTATGTGACAAACAGCAAAGTTTGGAAAGAGTGACCCTGTCAAAGCATCGAATCGCTGATCATGAAACGCCGTTTTCGAGGGTCAGGAGGTGTAGCAAGAATGAAAGAGTCAAGGCTTTCAAGTTAGCGAGCTCACTTCAGGAAAAGACCATAGGGCATCTCTCTCTCTCTCTCTCTTTGAAGATTGAAAGACCGACTCAAAGCAATACTGAAAAACAATGGACTTGACATTAAATCGTTTGAAGCGCAAGTACGAGACCCTACCAACTGGAGGTGTTCCATCGGATCGAAAAATTCCGAAGCTACCTAAAGAGTAAAGGAATAAGTAGAACGACAATAGAGAAAGACTCGACGCAATCGACCTCATTACCATACAGTTAGCGCCATCGGTTATTACATGAAAGATTTGGTATATTTAGTCATCAACGCCATCAACATAAAAGTAAGCGATCAGAAAAGAAGACATTAATTTCTTGGATACGATATGAAGCCGACGGCAACAATTATACACTGTCGGTGTTTCATCAACATCGGAACCGATAAAAACATGAGAAAAAGAGGCCCATCGGTGAGAGAGAGAAAAACTTGACAACCTGGTCCTGCAACAATATTACTTTGCAGTCAGTGCCATGCAAGAATTGGTCTACTTAGTAATGAACGCCATCATCACAAATGAAGCGACCAGCAAAGAAGAAATGAAATTCTTGGATATGAGATAAAAACGATGATTTCCAGTTATTGGAAACCACCAGAAGAGAAGGAAGAAATCAAACAACAAGGGAGAAAGGCTGGACAAAATCAACCTCGTCCTTCAGCGAAATTACCATACAGTTAGTGCCATTGGCTCTTCCATGCAAGAATTGGTTTATTTAGTCATCAACGTCATCATCCCAAAGGAAGCGATCAACAAAGAAGAAATTAAATTCTTGGATAAGACATAAAAGCATACGATGATTTTTAGTTATTGGAAACCACCAGACGAGAGAAGGAAGAAGTCATACGACAACAGATAATGATACGACAAAATCAACCTCGTCCTTCACCGACATTACCATACAGTTAGAGCCATAGGCTCTCCTATACAAGAGTTGGTCTATTTAGACACTAACGCCATCGACATAAAGTACGCGATCAGAAAAGAAGATATTAATTTCTTGGATACGATATAAAGCCGACGGCGACAACAATTATACACTGACGGAACCAATAAAAACACAAGAAAAAAGAGCTCCAACGGCTAGAGAGAAATACTTGATAAACTGGTCCTCCATCAACATTATCATGCAGTCAGTGCCATTGGCTCTTCCATGCAAGAATTAGTCTACTTCTCAATGAGACGAAAAATAAAAAAAATTGCAGGTTTTCTGTGGAGACTCTATTCTTTTAAGTATACATAAATTTCTATTTAATCGTAGAATCTAAAAGAAAAATTGTGGAGGATTCCAAGTGAAGTAATTTAATGTCTGTTGCCGGCTGGTGTACACGCTGTGAGATAAACACGTGCGTCTCCTGAAATGCCCACAACAAACATGGCTGATTCGGCATATGAATTCACCTTAAATCATGCCAAAACCAAACGGTCCACTGGATCATGTTTCCTCAATAAAGACTTTGTTAGATTCAGTGATTAAACCCAAAGAGTTATGAGTTCAATACCAGGCCACAGCAGTGGTGAATCAAAACTTGGAAAGTTGAGTTAAAGAGAATTAACTGAGACACTCAGAAGAGGCATGGCACGTGAAACTAGAACAATCTACCCCCATGGATTAAATAATAAAAGTGTTCGTTTCGAAATTTCAATAAACTGAAGAAGGCCGGAGCGTAGAACGACCGAAACGTTGTGAATATGGCATTGAAAATGAGGATAATAGTCCGAATAATGTAAATAATTCAAGTAATCATAATACCTCATCTCGTCGATACAGACAAAATGAACCTTTTACACGGGCGTTGTTTCCTCACCATGGGAACCAATCAAAACATAAGAAAAAGAAGTCTAACGGCAAAAGAGAAAAACTTCTAGCAGTTGACTACTACTTCTATGTGCGGCTGACGAATCTTATATGAGTTGTTCTTGTCCTAAGTATTATCGTTCATTACCAACCATCGCTTGGTTATTCCATTCAGTAACCTTCCCTAAGATACTACGTTTATCTATCTATCTATCTATCTATCTATTTCAATTTGTTCATATCTATCTTTCTATCTATCACAGTCTGTTCTTATCTATCTATCTATCTATCTATCTCACTTTGTTAGTATCGAAATATGTATCTATCGCAGTCTGTTTAGATCTATTTCAGTATGTTCATATGTATCTATCTTTCTATCACAGCCTGTTCTTATCTATCTATCTATCTATCTCACTCTGTTCGTATCTAAAAATGCATCTATTGCAGTCTGTTTAGATCTATCTATCTATCTATATGTTTTTTCTTCACGAAATGCTCATAGAATGTTACGTAGACGTAGAAACGCTACGCATAAAGATGTTTGCCAAAACTGTACGAAGGAAATTAAACGTCGAAATTCAAAGTGAAAGGAACTAATTGAGATAAATAGGATGATTTACTTTTACTTTCACTTTCACTTTCACTCTCTCGTTGTTTTTTCTCTTTCTCTTTCTCGTCTGTTTTTACTGTGCTAAGACAGATAAAATGAACTTAGCCTTTCAAATAACAACACAACAGGAAGCGAAATTCACAGAATGAATATTATCTACTCGGCATCCTTTATTGCACAAAACTTACGCAAAGCTTCTTTTCTCGTCACATTCGCGCACAGACACAAAACAAACGAAGTTTGATCTAAAATATCTAGACTGTTGCTATGGCAACAGAGCTAAAGTATACAGAATGAAGATGCTTGTCATGGATTGACCTTGAGCTCTGTCGCACAGACACAGTAATTTATAACGTTTTCGCTTACTTTTCTTTGTTTATAGCAGACCGTGGAAGGGATGTGTGCAGAGTGTGGTCGTCTCACCACATCACAGAAGTTCTACCAGTGACCATGGCTTGTGCAGCGGTTTGGAACCAAGCACATCATTTCACAGCTCTGAGAACAATCGCATTTCTCAGATCTCGCCCTTTGCGACTTGCTTTTTCCAAAAGTCAAATCCCACTTGAAAAGGACAAGATTTCAAGACGTCGAAGAAATCCAAGAGAATGGGACAAGGCAGTTGCTCGCTATCCCCCAAAATGAGGTTCCAGAAATGTTTCGATCAATGAAAACGACGCTGGATAAAGTGTGTAGCTTCAAATGGAGTGTAGCTTTCGAAGGAGATTACATGCCGAATTGATAGGTATTGTGATTTTCTTTTCATTGCAGCTGTACGGATATTTTTTGATCAGGCCTCGTATGCATGTACATAAATAGAGCGAGCTTCGCGTAAATTCTTGCTTTAAGATTGTCTTTGGTTTTTCGTCACCTGAGATTAAAAAGGCTCCACCTGCAATTTTCGTTATAGCTCGTAGCCTCATCTCTTTGCAATACCCAGTAACCACTGACCCACCATCAACCATGTAGTGAAACACATTTAGCCGGTGAAATGAGGACATATGGCTCCTGATGAAATAAATAAAAATTAACCATCAGGCAATACTTTCGTATGGTTATGAGTGCTGTATAACTTAAGTCAGAGGTCGGCAGCATTTTGAAGAGAGCGGGCCAGAAAGCTATGCATTGTCCCGGAGGAGGAAGGGCCATGATATTAAATGTATTGTTTCGACCTCAAATCGGTCCTGAAGACTGTTTTAGCCTCGAGGGTTAAAGAAGGACACCAAAGTTAATGTTATGCAGTAGAATCCCTCATATCCGGAATCCCGCATATCCGGAATCCCTCATATCCGGAATCCCACATATCCGGAATCCCACATATCCGGAAACCCTCATATCCGGAAACCCTCATATCCGGAATCCCGTATATCTGGACATGATTTTGATGTGCATATTTAAACTATTTGGGTGATTTTAAAAATTCTGTTTTTCAGTAGATGCACTTTGGATAATTGCTTATGCTTTTTTCACCCTAATGGCTTTTATTGGTGCAAAAGATGATGGGAATAAGAGGAAAAGAACAACTTTGGAGTTATCGCAAAAAGTTGGAATTTGAAACAGACTAGACGTTGGTGAATGTTCATTGTAACTAATATGTGTCCTTCGACAGAAATCGAACCTGTATCCTACATAGAACCGCCATATAGCCTGACGTGCTATACCACTTTAGCGAGTAACTGTGCTTAAATGTCAAAGGGCTTGAGACGAACTTTAATGCATTCTTAAAATTGGCCATGTGCCATATTCCGTTGGAGTGGGTGTATGATCAATTGCAAGACTATTTATTTTATGTTACAATTTCGCATAATATTCTCACAAATGGATAGACAACGAACTTTACACACATATATATATATATATATATATATTTAAATTTCAGAGTTTTGAGGTTACACACATCCAGGCTTTGATATTTATACCTTTACACACACACACACACACACACACAAACAAATATATCTATCTATCTATCTATCTATCTATCTATCTCTCTCTCTCTCTCTCTATATATATATATATATATATATATATATATATATATATATATATATATGCATACAGTAGAATTCCTCATATCCGGAATCCCTAATATCCGGAATTTCTCATATCCGGAATTCCTCATATCCGGAATCCCGCATATCCGGATATGATTTTGATGTGTATATTTGAACTATCTGGGTGATATGTAGCTGATTTAAAAAATCTGTTTTTCAGCAGCTTCACTTTGGATAATTGCTTATGCTTATTTTACTCTAATGGCTTGTATTGGTGCAAAAGATGATGGGAATAAGAGGAAAAGAACAACTTTGGAGTTATCGCAAAAAGTAGAAATTTTAAACAGACTAGATGCTGGTGAAAGTTCATTGTAACTAATGGCTTAGTTCAACATAGGAAAATTAACATTGTTTGATATAAAATCTTCCAAAGAAACTATTCTCCGGTGTTCACACTGGCATAATTAACAAGGGAATAAAAAAAAAATCATGATTGTGATGAAACCTGTACTGAAATTGAAAAAAGCTATTGAAAACGTTTTCAGTTTTATGGAAAGAAAGCCAGCATTCAGCTATGACGATTGCAATAACTCCCGCAGTGTTAAAAACGTGTCTTTCGTTAAAAAAATTCAAGAACAAAAGCAAAACGAAATACGGAAAAAGTTGAGAATGACATTAAAATAGGTACCTCCACGAAATCGCTAAAAAATACAGCATAGTCTGATGAAAAAGACGCCAAACTTTATGAAAACAAAATTTTATCGTCTAAATGCTTATGTTTTTATGAAGAGGATAGACCAAATTTTTTTTTTATTATTTTTAAAAATTTTTTCCATCTTTCTAGAATATTTTAAATTTTGATTTAAAAACCTTGTTTCTCTTTGTTGCAACAAGGGGTAGTAAATAACATAGATAATTTTTAGCGCGTTTTTTTTTTGTATTGCACACATTAATTTGGAAAATCTGGCAAAAATAAAAATAGTTGTCAGATGTTAATAAAATTTCAGAAACTATTCACAGATTATCGAAATTATTATATGTTTTTTTTTTTATTAAAGTCATGGCAGAAAGATTTTTTTTTTATATTTATTAACACCCCCATAACTAATTTTATGAAAAACTCTAGAAATTCGAGCCCATCAACCTTAGTGATTACAATAGTTAAAAGCACAAGGCTTTGAAGAATGCAAACCATGTTTTTTTTTTAATTGGACCCAAAGTACCTGAAAATCAGCTCTGAATTGTAACATACAAAACTCAATAAAACAAATATATTATTTAATTTCAAATGCTTTTATTTGTTTTTAGTTGTTTTTATGAATATGGACAATATTTTCTGAAAGCAAAAACTTTTTTCAATGAAGATTGAATTTTTAATACAATTATTTGTTATTTCTTTAATTATAATAGATTTTTACATTAAGTTTTTAAAAATATTATAACATTAGTTAAACGCACCATCAACCTTTCAAAGACTCCATATGAGATTGTCATTGTCTAGCGCTTTGAAAATTGAATCGTTTGGACCAATCAGAAGAGCCACGGTAATTAAAAAATGTAATTTTGTGCTTATAATACTGAAGAGCAACCAGAATACAATTTAGTTGCCTTATTTGACTTCAGCATTGTTCTCCGCTGTTAAGGCCTTTACTTTTGCGAAACACATATGGAGAAGTTAATTTGATTTTTCAATTTCAACTGAGAAGGGTACCTATAAGTATCAGTATCATCTTATGAAATTTAACTACTGCTAAACTTTAATTTATATGATCTTATTTTTATATTAATCTCAGTTATGACATTTTTCCATAAATGAAATATCAAAATTAATAATAAAATGAATGGAAATACAAATAAGACATTAAAATGTAATAAATGTACATAAAATTATAGTATTTTATGTACACTTCTGATAAAATTTCATAAGAAAGGTACCTATAAATTAATTAGATACCTTTTTCTTATGAAATTTAATCTCACTCTTAACAGTCTTATTTTTTAATTTCTTTATATTTTCCATAGAGCATCGTAAACGTAAAGATGAAAGCTAAGTACAAAAAAAAAATGAAAAATGAAATGAGCGCTGAAAGTTTTCCTTAAAAGTAACGAGGTAAATAATTTGTTCACTTAAATCTAAATAATTTCACTTCCTTCCATCCGTAGAAAGAATTATCCTCCCGTAAGTTATCTAAACGTCATGAATGTGTCTTTCGTCACCTGTCAAGCTACGCGAAAGGTTATGACCTGCTTTGTTTTATTTTCAAATTACATTTTTTCGGCACAGAAGCTAAGTTAAGCTTGGTTCAAAATATTTTAAATAAACATTATAATTTCTGATTTTATTAAAATCAGTTTTGAAAAAATGATAATTGATTTTTAGAAGAATATCAAAGTCAGATTTTCATGTTTTTTATCCAATGATAGAAAATGATTGATTATCTGTCCTCTTTTTTTGACAAAAAAAAACAAGATATTTAACGAAAATTTCGGACGTGCTAGGAACGATTAAAAAATGTAAAAAAATACCCCCAAAATACTTTGATCTTTCCTCTTTAATAATAATATGAACATTAGACGATAAAAAATTGTTTTCGTCAAGTTCAGCGTCTTTTTCATCATGCTATCTCTGTTTGTTTACATTTTCGTGGAGGTACCTACATTAAAAGAGAAAGAATCATCATACAACAGCGACTAAAAAATCCTTATTATATTATTTGTTTTGCTAATGATGTGGAAATGGTCAGTTCATTGTAGCGCTCCAATAAGTACATGCCCCTCCTGCTATAATCTGTCTTTACAAGAGCCAGATGAAATCAAAAATGGATGGTTGCTGCTATATCCATATCAAGATAAACTCAAATATATATTCACTCCATCGCTAAAGATTTTGGGAAAATGGCCGGTTCATTGTACCGCTGCAGTAAGTATCAGTGTCATATGCCCCAGTCGACGAATGGGTTATAGGGCGATCATACGCCGACTAGGAGATATATACACTCTCACACCTGTGGAGAGATACAAGCTATCTCTCTCAGATCGTGAGAGTGGACAATTGGTAAACAAAATATTTTTAAGACCACTGTTCGATTGGGATAATCGAACAGTAATCTTTCCCAGGTCCGCTTCGTTTTCAACACGAGTACTGATCCACAATACAAGGATGAACTATAAGGCTTAGCGATTTTTGATAAATAATTTTAATATATACAAATATACATATATCAAAAATAAACGAACAGATAAGTACGAGTTAAAACATCCGACGATCGGATCTCGAACTTATTTTGGGATATCAAATTCGCCGAACACCAAATGGATTCAACTGAACCCGAACATACAAAATACAAGTATGAATTACTATGAATTGAATGCAGAAGCCAACACCCATATACAAAAGAGATGGGAGAGGAGTTACAATTATTGTTTTACATGTGGAAAGGTGTTTGCGAAAAAAAAACATAATATTCATGTGTGTGTGTATATCTTTTCTACTACGGGTCCAAAATGTGATTACTTATCTTTTGTATTCAGTTCTCTCTCTTTTTTTTATATCAATTTCCTTTCTTTCCTTTTCTCGGCACAAACACAATTTCACACACTGCTAGTCTGTAATAGAGGTAAACACTTTCTTTCTCTCTTTGTTTCGTCTTTTTCTTTCCTTCCTTTCTTCTGTAGACGGCTCAATTTGCAACAGGGATGTACACTTTCTTTACGCAGGTTGAATCACCAGCATATATTTTAATCCGCGTCTTCAAATTGGGATTCTCGAACAGGAATATTTCTTTATACTTCTGTCCGGAGTTTCCTGGGTCGAACTGGATAAGTCATCACTATCAAATGCGTCTTATCTTTCCGTTCGTGAACCACTAGCGCCTCGGTTTCGATCTTGCCTTTTCAAAGTCCAGAGAACAACTGATCCTCGAGTGAATCTTTGACTGTCACGTGACTTAGGTTTTGGGCGCGAATTCTAACTTTCTTCCTTCCCCTGTCTAGCTTCTGTCTAGACGTTTTCCTTTACGGGTAATTGGGTCAGTGGACCCTTTTGACCTGCCTTCCCAAAATGTCATAAGACTTCACGTAATCTTTATTCTGTTGCTAGGCGGAAATTAACCTTCATATGTGCGTATATGCGTGTTTAGCTTAACTGCTTTTAATACCCGTCACAATCAGACTATTTATTCCCTGTCATATTCTATCTTTACAAGAGACAGATGAGATAAAAATGGCTTATTACTGCCATATCCATATAAACTTAAACTCCTATACATATATATATATATATATATATATATATATATATATATTCAATACATCGCTAAAGTGTCTGACTCCCCCTGCTATAGACAAGAGCCAGACGAGACCAAAAACGGAGTACGTCTTGTTTCAGTTTTAACATCTACAGTTAATAACATTCTTTATTTATTTCTAACGAGATTTTCCTGTTTCTTTATTCATTGCTTAGATTTTGAAGTGTATCTTTTTTGTTCCAATGGGCATTTTAGTCTCTGCACCACATTTAACCTCCTCTGTTAAAAGACTCCTCAAACGGTATCTGTCTATATTTCTGAGATGAGGCATTATGTACATTATTTACATTATTCGGACTATTGTCCTCATCTTTGTCGCCATTTTATTACAATGTTTCGGCCGTTGTACGCTTCAGGTGGTTGGAATTCGTTAACTTAAGAAATCAGCACATATGCTAGGCCAAAAAAAATCTCCTGAGCCGACCAAGCATAGAAATGAATACAATATGGGAACCAGTAATAAGGAGTACCAGAAAAAATCGATAATAACAACAAAAGTTGCAATATGAGCTCTGGTAAAAGTATGCAATGATAACAGCAAAAATTGCAATATGAGCACTGGTAAAAACGGTTGCTGAAGGCATTAGGTTTATAATACCCAGAAATTCATACACAGATGCCATCATGGACACATGGCACTGTGGATAAAGTGACAGGACCCAAAGAGTGTGAGTTCAATACCTGGTTAAGGCAGTGGAGAACTTTCAGAGGGAAATTAACCGGAGATAAATGATAACTGACATCCATTAAACATGGTACGTGGAACTAGAACAGTCTACCCCAGTGAGAGAAATAAAGGGTTAACTTTGACATTCCAACCACCTGAAGAAGGCCGAAGCGTACAACGGCCGAAATGTTGTAATAAATATGGCTATAAAGATGAGGACAATAGTCCGAATAATGTAAATAATGTACATAATACCTCATCTCAGAAATATAGACAGATACTGAATGGCCGAAACGTTGCAATAAATATGGAGACAAAGATGAAGACAATAGTCCGAATAATGTAAATAATATACTCCTCAATCAATTAAAATTCTGCATTGGTTTGTTGTAGACATCTCCATTCCAGAGTTAACATATTGCGTTTTTAAGTTTGCTGGCATCCACACATTGCCGTTAAATATACTGATTAGTCCTTTCTTCACGTTTTCCTTCTGTGTCTGAAATCAACATGTCTACAATCTGCGTCGGTATGAAAACTGATTTTTCTGTCTGTGGTCAACAATTAAAACGTTTGACAAACAAACACGACTATAGCGTAAATCGTCCCGTTGGGTCTGTTAGTTTTTCAAATTTATATATTATAGACGGAGCGTTTAATGGAGACTGAAGCTCAACCCAGACCGCAAGTAAGGATCGTATATATCCATCGATAAGTTGCCGTGAAAAAGGCCGATTATCTCTATTGCTCCAGTACCTGACTCTTCTTGCTATCTTCTACATTTACAAGAGCCAGATCAGAGCGATAATGGAATTATTTATTATTAGGTTGGTAGCAAAAATAATGACGTAATAATGTCGTTTTCTGACGTTAAAAAATACGTCAAAAAACGACATTATTACGTCATTATTTGTGCACCAACCTAATATTATTTATATGTCACCTGATTCCTTGGGGAACATAGGGCCGCAACAATTCTTCTCTAACGGACGCGGTTCCGGGCGACCCACTTCAGCTCGGCCCATGTCGTGCCGGCTGCCTTCAACACCGCACCAACACTTCTACGCCAAGTCTGTTTTGGTCGGCCAACTTTTCGCCTCCCTTGTGGATTCCAGTCAAGGGCCTACCTGGTGAAACTAAAAGCAGGCTTGAGGAGTGTGTGGCTGATCAATCCCAATGTTCGTTTCTCTCTTGCTTCTTGATTCCCTGGGGAACATAGGGCCGCAGCAACACCTCATCAACGGACTCGGTTCTGGGCGATCCTTTTAAACTCGGCCCATGTAATGCCGGCTTCCCTCACCTCTGCGTCAATACTTCTGCGCCAAGTCTGTTTTAGTCGACCCACTTTTCGCTAACCTTGTGGATTACAATTCAACGGCCTTCCTGGTGACACTAAAAGCAGGCTTGAGGAGTGTGTGGCTGATCCATCCCCATTTTCGTTTCTCTCTTGCTTCTTGATTCCTTGGGGAACATAGGGCAACCACGTATTCAGTCTCCGTATAACTGACTACCAGCATGGCCCGGCGTTGCCCGTGCTTGATCCAAAATTTTTACGATTCATACAACTATTACTTGACTTAAATTATTTTTGCCCTTCCTTGCCTTTAAAGGAGTGCCCTTTGCAGTGCTGATGCTGCTACATGCCTTACTTCTTGCCTATCTTACACTGCGAATTTTTTCTAAGCTCTATACTAAAAATTAAATCTGTTACGAAAAATGAACTAAACAAAAAGAACACAAAACGATAATCTTTAAAAAAAGGACTCGTAACTGGAAAAACCGAATGAAAAAAGAATGTTAACAATAAATACTTTTTCTCACCCAAACCAGTTCTGCGGAATCAGAATCAACGTTGAGTTTAAGCAAGCGAATGAGCCAATTGGAGTAAAGTGCCATGCAGATTTAAATTTTTCCCATTTGTGACGAATGCAGCTATCGATTTTTTTTGTTAGTTAACATTCGTGTCAGTCAGCTGTTGGCTCTCACGCTGGCCAATAGAATCTTCCTGCCTATTCGTGGCAGCCAGCTATAGGCTCTCACTCTGGCCATTAGAAAATGTCCGCAAACTACATGAAAACTGCCGTAGAAGCATGAAAAAATCGATAATTTCCACTATCGATGGGAGTTGCTAAATGCAAAATCGGTCTTGGGCTTCCCGCTAACTTGGAGCATGTGCGTGTAAATTTTTGTGCAAATCCGTCGAAAATTGCGACCGTGCATTCGTTACACACACACACGCACGCACACACACACACACACACATCGTGCCTTTTATAGACAGAGATATTTAGTCCTTTCTTCTTGCTATCCTTTACTACCATGTCTAGGAACTCTTGTAATTTTATTTATGTGCGTCTCATTAGAAGTGTCTTCTGCGTATTTTATTTTGTTAAGATTGCGCCCACCGATAAAAAAAAAAAAAAAAATAAAAATCCCGATAGGAACTCTAGTTTCTTCTTCTTCTTCTTCTTCTTTTTCTCTTTCTTCTTCACATCTTTCTTCTTCTTTTGCTCTATCTTCTTCACATCTTTGTTGTTGTTGCTTTTTCATCTTCTTCTTCTCTTTCTTCTTCTCATCTTTCTATTTCTTCTTCGTCTTCTTCTCATCTATCTTCTTCTTTTTCTCTTTCTTCTTCACATCTTTCTTGTTCTTGTTCGTGTTCCTCTTCTTCTTCTTCTTCTTCTCCGTTCTCTTGTCATCTGTCTTCTTTTTCTCATTTCCTTCCTCCTCTTCTCATGTTTTTCTTTCTTCTTCTTCTACTTCTTCTTCTTCTCATGTTTATTCTTTTTCTCATTTCCTTCCTCATTTTTTCTCTTTCTGCCTTTTCTTCTCTTTCTTTCTTCTCATCTATCTTCTTCTTTTTCTGTTTCTTCTTCACATCTTTCTTGTTCTTCTTGTTCTTCTTGTTCTTCTTGTTCTTGTTCTTGTTCTTCTTCTTCTTCTACCATGTGTCGGTTGCCTTCAGGACATGTGTGTTCATGGCTTTCCAACAGTTTCCTGTCCATTGTAGATCATAGTAAATTTTGCCCTTTTTTTTGTAATATCTTGCCTTCAGCAGTATATCCTGTCAGTGTTAAATTTTCTAAGCCCTCCTTCCTCATTATATGCAATAAAAATTTCTACTATTGCTCCCTGATGCTTAAGCACAAATGTCGCTTTTGTTTCCTAAAACTTCCTTCTTGCTCACATGTTCAGCCCATGATATTCTCAGCTTCCCTTACTTCTGTTACTTCATCTGTGAATACATTGTCCAAAATTCACTACCTTAGAGGAGGTCTAATATTACGCAACAGTTCAGTACACTTTTCTTTGTTGCTAACGATCCCTAGGGATATTAAATTCTGTAAAGACCGTGTATTGATCGGGCGGAAGAGTTTGCAGGTCTAACTAGTTTTAGCTTCACTGAGTGGCCTTGCACCAAGCTAAGTTAAGATGAGTAAGTTTAGACAGGTTTGCCAGACTGAACTATTTCCGAAAACAGGGGGAAGTTCAATTTCGTTATTTGAGACGTTTTGGGCTCTCTGGAAAATTTGCTAATTTAAGGATGTATTAACGAAAAAAGAAGTTATTGCAAAATTGAATACAGTCAGGTTTTCAAATATTGTTCAGTTTTGCTCATTTCAAGTTCTAAGCTTTTAGTTTTTTGTGTTTATTCTTATTTTCATTATTGTCGGTTTTCTTCCCCCCTCTTTATTCCTTTCCATTTTTCTTTCTTTCTTTCTTGAATGTTTATTCAGGCCACGTTATCTTTTATTTTTACCTTTCAGCTTCTCTTTCTTTTTCCTTTCTTTTTTTCCCTTTCTGTTGTCATTTCTTTCTTTCTTTTTCCTTTCTTTTTTCTTCTCTTTCTCGCTCTCTTTCTCTTTCTTTCTGGTTTCTTGTTCATTCTTATCCTTTTAATTCTAATTTTTATCCTTTAGCCCTACTTATCTTTTTTTCTAACTTTTTTCTTTCTATTTTCCTTTCTTTCCAATTTTCCTTTCTTTTCTATTCAT
The DNA here is from genome assembly GCA_963932145.1 of Acanthosepion lycidas. Lineage (NCBI taxonomy): Eukaryota > Metazoa > Mollusca > Cephalopoda > Sepiida > Sepiidae > Acanthosepion > Acanthosepion lycidas. The sequence continues at coordinate 26,568,829 of OZ010613.1, forward strand.
CTTTCTTTCTTTATTTCTTTCTTTCTCTCTCTTTTTCTCTCTCTCTCTTTCTTACTTTCTCTTTCTTTTTTCTTTCTTTCTTCATTTCCGCTCTCTATCTTTCTTTCTTTCTTTCTTTCTTTTTTTCTCGATCTCTTTCTCTTTCTTTCTTTCTTTCCGCTTTCTTTCTTTCTTTCTTTCTTTCTTTCTTTCTTTCTAGTTTATTATTCCTGTTCTTTCTTAACTTTTATTTTTACTTTTCATCTACTCTCATCTTTCTTTCTTTCTTTCTTTCTTTCTTTCTTTCTTTCTTTCTTTCTTTCTCTCTCTCTTCCTTTCTTTCTTCCTTTCTTTTTTCATTTCATTCTTTTCCTTTTCTTTTTTCTTTACTTTTTCTTTTCTTTTTTCTTACTCGATTTCTTTCTTTCTTTCTTTGCTCTATCCAATTTGATTACTTTGCTTTTCATTTTTTTCATATCATTTTATTTTTCATTATATTTTACAGCGTTCTTCTTCTTTTAGCATTTCTTTCTTCTTTCATTTCTTCTTTTTCGTTTCATTCTTTTTCTTTTCTTTTTCTTTTCCTTTTTTTTTCTTTCTTTCTTTCTTTCTTTCTTTCTTTGTTCTGTCTATTTTGATTACTTTTTTCATTTTGATGCATATCATTTTATCTTTCATTATATTTTACATCGTTCTTTCTTTTTTAGCATTTCTTTCTTCCTTCCTTTCTTCCTTTCTTTTTTCAATTCATTCTTTTTCTTTCTTTCTTTCTTTCTTTCAACATTATTTTCATAGAATTTTTCCTTTCGTTTTTCTCTCTTTATTGCTTTGTCTCTTTCACTTTATGGCTATCCGGCAATGTAATTTCATATTTTTTTGTGTCTCTTTTGTGTTCTGAGTCTATCCTATTTTTTTTATTTTGCTATTTTGATTTTGGCTTCACCAATTCTTACGCATCTTCTTCTCTTCTCTAATATTTCTTCTCATCCAACTTTTCGTCCCCGATTTCTTTCTTCATTTTACAAACTTTCATAACACCCCGACCCAATCAAAATAAAAAAAAAGATAGCAAAATTCACGTCATCAATCATTTACCGCCAAATTTTAGAAAAAAAAAAATGCTCCGAGTGAGGGCCATTTTCTTTTCTACTCCATCTTTCTTCTTCGATTTAATTTTAAACAAATTTCATTTATTTTATATTATTCCTTGTCAGTCGTCCTTCCTGTAATGATAAGTCTCTCTTTTGTACACTTCCGGATTAACGCGATCTCATTATTCAATTTGAAAACTGTTGGAGTTTGGGATGGAAAACAGACAACAATAAAAAAAAAAAAAGCAAAAGGCATGAACTCGATTTATAGAACTTTAGAGAGAGAGAGAGAGGGAGAGTTTATATTGTATGCTATATGTATTAAAATAAGATTGGGATTCAAGCACAATAATAATAATAATAATATTAATAATAATAATGTTATATACCGTATCTATGAAGACTAATGCCTATGTCCCAATCCTCATAAATACGTTGGACACTATTGTAAGTGGAGATAATATGCTGTCTAAGTAGCCCACCACTAGCAGTGGTTTACCTACTTCACGCCGCTGGCGAGTATTGTATTTGTTGATGTTATAAAGATTACCATTTCATTTCCAACCTCTGTTTCCGTTCTGGGTATTGCAATAAACAACATCCGCGTCCTGGGTAAGACGATAAACTACATCCAGCAGCAAGGCCTCTGATCAGGAGGCTTTGAGGAGCGTGGAACCACCTCTTAATTGCTAGTATTCCCAGGTCTACCCAGACCCTGACTGGTAGCCTGTCCTGGGTATGACGATAAACTACATCTGCGTCTTGGGTAAGACGATAAACTAGGTCCAACAGTAAGGCCTCTGATCAGGAAGCTTTGAGGAGCGTCGGACCACCTCTTAATTGCTGGGAACACCAGCAATTAAGGGGGGACCCTGAAAGGTCCACCCTGGTGGTAGCACTTGTTAGGGTCCCAGCTATAGTCAAATAGTTAACACCCAAAATGGGGTCAAAACACTATGAAAGGGTAGAAATAGGTTTTACTACCAGAAATACTTTGTAAAAAAGTGATTGCTAGCAATAAGTTTTTGAAGAAAAAATATTACCAGAAATAGATTTTTGAAAGGAAAAAATTTACCAGCAATAAAAATGTTGTCGGTATTAAATAAGCCATTGAGGTTGATATGCCGTTAAACAAAATAAACCAAACCAATCTGAACCAAAGAATACATATTCTATTCATACGAATCTATCCTAAAAATGTTGTCGGCATTAAGTAACCCATTGAGGTTGATATGCCGATAACCAAAATAAACCAAACCAATCTAAACCAAGGAATACATATTCTGTTTATACGAATCTATCCTAAAAATGTTGTCGGCATTAAGTAACCCATTGAGGTTGATATGCCGATAACCAAAATAAACCAAACCAATCTAAACCAAGGAATACATATTCTGTTTATACGAATCTATCCTAAAAATGTTGTCGGTATTAAATAACCCATTGAGGTTGATATGCCGTTAAACAAAATAAACCAAACCAATCTGAACCAAAGAATACATATTCTATTCATACGAATCTATCCTAAAAATATTGTCGGCATTAAATAACCCATTAAGGTTGATATGCCGTAAAACAAAATAAACCAAACCAATCTAAACCAAATAATACATATTCTATTCATACGAATCTATCTTAAAAATATTGTCGGCATTAAATAACCCATTAAGGTTGATATGCCGTAAAACAAAATAAACCAAACCAATCTAAACCAAAGAATACATATTCTATTCATACGAATCTATCCTAAAAATATTGTCGGCATTAAATAACCCATTAAGGTTGATATGCCGTAAAACAAAATAAACCAAACCAATCTAAACCAAAGAATACATACTCTGTTCATACGAAACTATCCTCAAAATGTTGTCGGCATTAAATAACCCATTGAGGTTGATATGCCGTAAAACAAAATAAACCAGCCCAATGTAAACCAATGAATACATATTCTATTCATACTAATCTATCCTAAAAATGCTGTCAGCATTAAATAAGCCATTTTGGTTGATATGGCGTAAAACAAAATAAACCAAACCAATCTAAACCAAAGAATACATACTCTATTCATACGAATCTATCTTAAAAATATTGTCGGTATTAAATAACCTATTGAGGTTGATAAGCCGTAAAACAAAATAAATCAAAGCAGTCTATACCAAAGAATACATATTCTATTCATACAAATCTATTCTTAAAATGTTGTCGGCATTAAATAACCCATTGAGTTTGATATGGCGCAAAACAAAATAAACCAAACCAATTTAAACCAAAGAATACATACTCTATTCATACGAATCTATCCTGAAAATGTTTTCGGCATTAAATCACCTATTGAGGTTGATATGATGTAAAACAAAATAAACCAAACCAATCTAAACCAAAGGATACATATTCTATTCATACGAATCTATCCTAAAAATGTTGTCGGCATTAAATAACTCATTGTGGTTGATATGCCGTAAAACAAAATAAACCAAACAAACCAAAATCCAACCTCCGTTTGGGTTATTCCTCATTCAGCAACCTTTTATATGTTACAACAGATAGTGAGCAAAATCTTGATAACAGCCAAACTGACCAGATACTACGCTGATCCTTGGCAGAGGATGACACATCACTTCTAGGCAAATCACACAGATGCTACGCTGATCCTAGGCAGACAGACACTGAGCAAAATTTTGATCGTAGCCAAACTGCGCACATATTATTTTCATACTCGGCTGAGAGCCAGTGAATGGCATCTCCCTTCTATGCAATGCACACAGATGCTACACCGATCCAGGTTAGATAGATAGTTTTATATACTGTACCTACGAATACTAATGGGTATATGCCAGTCCTCATAAATACATTAGCCACTATTGTGAGGGTAAAATGCTGCCTAATTAGTCCATCACTAGCAGTGGTTTACCTACTTTACGCCGCTGGCGAGTATTGTATTTGTTGATGTTATAAAGATTACCATTTCATTTCTAACCTCCGTTTTGGTTATTCCTGACGCAGTAACCTTTTCTAGGTTACAACAGATAGTGAGCAAAATTTTGATAGTAGCCAAAGTGCCCAGGTATAAAGATTACCATTTTATTTCTAACCTCCGTTTTGTTTATCCCTCATTCCGTATCCCTTTCTAGGTTACAACAACAACAACAACATAATAATAATAATAATAATAATAATAATAATAATAATAATAATAATGACATTTTTTGCAAGAGTTGATGACATTCTGTCTGTTAGGTTAAAGAAAACCACAACACCGACATCTCTGTTGGTTAAGTGCTTTTCGTTTCGCAAAAGGAAAATTGGTCGTCGCCATTTAAAGCCGCCATTTAAAGCCGCCATTTTACAATCAGCGTTTCCCGGTCGTCGCTTCGCGAACGGCGATCTATAAACGAAAATTGCAATATTTTCGATTTTAACAAGGGTGGTAATTTTGAATAAACATCCACATTAATTTCTGCATATAATTTATAAGACGTATATATTGCGTCGACATTATTATTCACTATTATATACCTTATTTTTTAATGTGTTTTTATATGTCTTTTCGTTTTAAACTTTTACATTATTCGAAATCATAGTTTAGAAAGATACCATAGGAATTAATGCAATTGTTTAGTTAGAGCAGAATTTCTCAACCTTTGTAAGCAACGGCCCACCTAGGAGCAAATGAAAATATCACGGCACATTTAGCAAAATTTTTAAAGGGCATACATTCAAATGAAATAAAATCATAGATTTAAAAAAATACACACACAAATAGGAACCTACTTTATTTCAATGTTTCTATTCAGCTATTTGATGATGTGTTCTGTTACGTGGAACCAAATGTAATGACGGATATATATATATATGTAAAAAAAATCCAAATTTAAAAAGATAGACGCTTCTGTCTAAGCCTTTTTGTTAATGTAACTATAACAACAAGAACATTTCGATTTCATTTTTGCTTGAAAAAGTCGGAAGACGAAACGCGTCGGCAAAATCTAAGATCATTTTTCCAATTGTCATTTTATTTATACTAATCTGTCTTGTCCACAGAATTGATCTGGGAATTTAACTACATATATATATATATATATATATATATATATATATATATATATATATATATATATATATATATTTGAATAAATACAGATCACTTTAAGTTTCCATATAAAATGTTATTTCACCATAAGCCTTTTAAAGGTCTCTGGATCATCAGACTTTACTTCCAAAAGTTGAAATGAAAAAAAAATCATATATATATATATATATATATATATATATATATATATATATATATATATCATATTACAGTTCCTAAAATATATGATAACAAGTGATGGAAAAGGGTGTAAATACGACAATATTCAATGCAAAATGCAGGGAGATAGAAATGCATAAATTTTCACCTTTAACGACACATCACGTGTATTCCTAAAGCCTATAGCAAAGATTGCCGCCAGTATAGGGTCTTGATTATTCAAATATCTTCCCTAAATATATCAAGTTTGCTGAGCAGTTCCAACAGATCTTTGTGGCGTACTTTGTCAAATGCTTTTGAGTAGTCTATAAAATATAGGTCGACGCCCTTCTGCATTTGTATCCTTCTTTCTGGTAACATTCTGAGCATAAGTATATCTTAACAAGTGTCGGAAAGCCTCCCTAGCTACGTGCGACAAAGCCACAGTTGCAGCTAAGGCCGCCATTGAGAGAAGCAGCAGCATACTGAAAACTTTCTGTAATATTTGTTACGCAGTTGATCACCATGTTCAACATATATATCTATCTGTGGCCTGGCACTGCCGCGCGCTCTGTTCATTAGAATACGCATGCTGAGTTTTGTTACGTGGAACCAGATGTAATGACGGATATATATATATATATATGTATATATATATATATATATATATATATATATATATATCATCCTTATTCACCGGTCCTAAAATATTAGGTTGGTGCAAAAATAATGCCGGTTTTTGACGTATTTTTTTACGTCAAAAAACGACATTATTTTGCACCAACCTAATATTAGGTTGGTGCAAAAATAATGCCGTTTTCTCACATATGTTACTTTTATATATGATTTCTGAATTAATTCCTTGATATATATATAGCCATATTATATATCATTTTGAAGCGCGTTTTTCGCTCTATGGAATCGTGTTATTCGTTACCGTTCTCAATCTCTTCATTCATTTTTTTTGCAGGCTTTTCGACAGCATGGACAAAATTCAAATTCGCACGATTTTCTTGTTCCAGTTCAAACTAGGCCGAAAAGCTGCCGAGACAGCTCGTGATATCAATGATGCGTTTGGCCCAGGAACCACTAACGAACGTGTGGCTTAACGGTGGTTCAAGAAATGTCGCAATGGTGACAAGAGCCTCGAAGATGAAGACGGTCGAGGCCTGCCGCCTGCGGTTGATAACGAACATTTGAAAGCCTTAATTGAAGCCGATCCTCGCAAATCCACACGAGAAGTTGCTGTTGAACTCGAGGTCGACCACTCGACAGTCGTTCGCCATTTAAAGCAAATAGGGAAATCAAAAAAGTTGGATAAATGGGTGAACGACAATCAAAAAAATCGTCAAAAACGACATTATTTTTGCACCAACCTAATATTTTAGGAACGGTGAATAAGGATGATATATATATATATATATATATATATATGCATAAATTTTCACCTTTATCGACACATCACGTGTATTCATAAAGCCTATAGTAAAGATTGCCGCCAGTATAGGTTCTTCATTTTTCTAATATCTTTTCCCAAATATATCAAGGTTGCTGAGCAATTCCATCAGATCCTAGTGATATACTTTGTCGAAGGCCTTTGCGTAGTCTATGAAACATCGGTGCACGTCCTTCTGCATTTGTATTGCTCTTTCTGATAACATTCCGAGCATAAATATCGCGTTCCTTAGCCGCCATATCTGGTCTGGTGCTCCTGCTATTCATCTCGAGGTTCTTGACAAAATCTAAAGAACGGTCTGTAATGAATTCGATTTTGATTTAGTATATCGACTTTCTATCGTCTTTTTTCTCATATCTTCATGGCAACTGCTCTGAGGATTTCCCGCTAATGCCTCGGTTACATGAATTTAAGCGCGCTACTAGATTGACACTTAGGTCCCACCCATTTACTGTTGAAACGACTAAATGCAACGGCCACTTCTATTTCTTCTTTTCGTTTCTTTTCTCATACTTCTTGCCTGTGGAACTCCCGTTTACTTGCTTCCCTGATAATCCAAACTTACAGCGCCTGATATTCCCAAGAGGTCACCTATCTAGGTACTGACCTGGCTCGACGTTGCTTAACTTGGCTGATCGTACGGAAACGATAACCGGAGATTCAGCTTGTCACAAGGATGTTAGTCGAAAATTGTTACCCACTGGACGTTGTCAATTGTCATTCCTGCCAAGACTGAGGATTTTAATCGAAAATATATAGTTCGAAGAAATGTCCTTCTGCTACCTCCGGGCATTGACATGGTTAGCACTGGATTCGCTATGGTCTGGTGCCCCTGCTAGTCATCTCGAAGGTCTTGACAAAATCCAAAGAAGAATATGTGATGTAATCGAACCTGACTTGACATCTCGACTGCAGTCACTTTCTCACCGACGTGACGTGGCTTCCCTCTGTCTTTTCTACAAATAGTTTCATCGCAACTGAGCTTTTTTTCCTTGCTGCCCTGGCACCATGTATTGAAGCGTGCTACTAGATTGGCATCTAGGTCCCATCATTTTATTGTTGCAATAACTAAACGCAACAGCCACTTCTACTCCAACAGTTTCTTTTCTCGCACTTCTCACCTGTGGAACCCTCTTCCGTTTACTTGCTTCACTGATAACTAAAATCTTTAAAAAAATAAATGTAACGTCAATCGGCATCTTCTGTCTACTTGAACCCTGTTCCTTTTTTGTCTTTTCCTAAATCCCCCTCATTCTCAGTCTTTAACTCCCTGTAACCACAGATGGAACTCCCTACCTTCCCTGATAAATACAATTTTCAAAAATTTAAATGTGACGTCAATCGCCATCTTCTGTCTACTTGAACCCTGTTCTTTTATTGTCCTTTTCTAAATTCTCCACATTCTCAGTCTTTAACTCCCTGTAACCCCAGATGGAACTCCCTACCTTCCCTGATAAATACAATCTTCAAAAATTTAAATGCAACGTCAATCGCCATCTGCTGTCTACTTCGACCCTGTTCCTTTTTATCCTTTCCAAAATCCTTCCCATTCTCAGTCTTTAACTCCCTTTAACCCCCGGTGAAACTCTCTTGCTTCCCTGATAAATACCATCTTCTAAAATTTAAATGCAACGTCAATCGCCATCTTCAGTCTTCTTGAATGCCGTTTATCTTATGTCCTTTCCTTAATCTCCCGTTACTCTGCCTTTTCTCTCAGTTTCACTCTCTGTAAACCATCCCGATGTGTATTAGTGGTACTCCCGCCTTGCTTGGGGTGAAATGATTTAAATAAAACCATGGCTATCTAATTTCAAGGGGATTATTTATGTGAAATATACAATAATTTTATTCTCTTATATGGATGTCATGCATGTCGGGAAAACTGTTAAAAAAATAACTAAACTGTCAGAGATATATGACCACCTTCTCGGAACATTGGCTAAAATGGATCTGAGCGAATGAACCCTGTGGGTGCTGGCGATGACCACACTTCGAACCTCGTGGACTGGTGCTATATAATCCCAAACAAAGAACTGTACCAAATAACAGAAATTACATTTCTCGAGGACTTCCAACGGCGGTGACAGCAAAAATGGATAGCTCATATAATTAACAGAGAAAATAGTTGCGTAATCACAGGCGGACCAATGCAGCGTATCAGCAAAGACAGCCCTTCTTCGAAAATTCTGAACTGGTTTTTACAGAACAGCAAACAAAGAGTTGTGACAGATAATGGAAACCACCTCACTTGCGTACGTACAACAGCAGCAACAACTAAAACGTGACTCGAAGAAAAGAATAATGACATAATCAAGATGCTGATATTCCACATGACTTCAAACAAAAAGTTAGGAAGGAAACTGCCATCAAAAATACGCCCTGGTTATGAGAATAAACTGAAAAATGGCTTTTTCATGTCAAGCGAAACCAAAAACGAAACATTCATTGGTTACAGAAAATACAGACAGCAGAAGTCGTGGAAAAGAACTTTGGCAGAAAGCAACGGTCGATTTATGAGCTACTGGCAAATATATATATTTTGAAAGCTATTTAAAGAAAAATCGGAAATCAGGTTTTCATATCTATCTATCTTTGTTTATATCTATCTATTACTGTCGATATGCTTCATTTCATATCTATCTATCTATCTATCTATCTATCTATCTATCTATCTATCTCAATCTGTTCATATCTATCTATCTATCTATCAAATTTGATCAACGTATGTAGCATAATAACTTTAATTTATATTAAGTAGGTATATTTTGTTGCGTTCAGTTTTTCTTCTTTACGGGGAAATAATGAACGCTTCCGAAATGGCGGATGGATCCGTCATTGATTCGATCTTGACAAGATTTCAGTCCAATCATTGCCAGCTATATAAAATTTGCAAATTCATCGTCGATCTGACTCTGCATGCTACCAGCCATTGCAAACATCGGCTCTGCTCCATTGTAGCTCTCTCTAATTGGATCGATCATAAATTTAAGTGAAAGCTAAACGCTAACCCCAGCATGTCACCCACTCATAGATCTAATTCTGAAACCTCTTCTAGGGCATATTATATTGATAGGTAAAGGTTACTTCAATTTTGCCTCGACAACGGAACATTTTAATCAATAAGAACTTTACATTATAGAGACAGGCTAAAAGCATATTTATCCTGATTTGAATTCGTTAATACATATATATATATATATATATATATATATATATATATATATATATATAGCGAGAGAGAAAGATAGGTTAGATAGATAGATAGATAGATAGATAGATAGATAAATATGAATGAAATGAAGTAGAAAGACAGACACTGACTGATAAATATGAACGAACTTATATAGATGGATATATATACATATATATGTGTGTGTGCGTGTGAGTGTGTGTGTGTGAGTGTGTGTGTGCATATACATGTATATGCATAATTATGGGATACGCACTCACACACGCATGTATATATGTGTGTGTGTGTGTGTGTGCATATATATGTAAATATATATATATATATGCATATGTCTGGATATGCAATACACACATACACACGTACCAATATATATATATATATATATATATATATAGCAAGATAGATAGATATGAATGGAATGAGGCAGAGACAGAACGTGATTTGAATTGATAGGTTGATAGACATGAACAAACTTAGATATATATGTGTGTGTGCATATATATATATGTATATATATACGAAATACACACACACACAAACACCCGCCACATTTATATATTTTTCTATTTTTTATTTTTATTTATTATTATTTTATATATATATATTATAATATGTTATATAATAATATTACCCCGAAGATAGGTAGGTAGCTCCTTAGTCTTTAGGATTTTCATTTTATTTTTATATTTTTATTTGTTTTATTTTATATATGTATATATATTTCTCTCTCTCTCTCTCTCTCTCTCTCTCTATATATATATATATATATATATATATATATATATATATATATATATATATATATATATATATATATATATATATATATATTTATTAAAGACATTTTTTTATGTTTAACATTCTTTTTATAGATAAAAGTATTTAAGTAAATGCTCTGTTTATAATAAACAGTATTAAATAACATTTACCGGCCTGAATGTCCGAGAAATTTTCACAGAAAATATTCGTCCTTTGACAGGATTCGAACCTGCATCCTATACGGAACCGACATTTACCTTGACGTGCCTAACCGCTCGGCCACAAAGGATCGTTTGGTTGGCAAGGTCGAATTTACTGCTTATAAACTTCAATCTTCCATGAATCTCGTACATTCATAACTGCTCATGGCGTATCAAATGTAAACAAAAAAAAAACAACACAAAAACATAATAAATGTCTTCAATAAATAAATTGTCGGACTTTGTCCATTTCTTAATGTATGATGTCATTTGTTTTTTAATGTATCTTAATGTATGACGTCATTGTTATTTAATACTGTTTATTATAAACAGAGCATTTACTTAAATACTTGTATCTATAAAAAAACGTTAAACATAAAAAAAATGTCTTTAATAAATAAATTGTCGGACTTTGTCCATTTTTTAATGTATATATATATATATATATATATATATATATATATATATATATATATATATATACAGAGAGAGAGAGAGAGAGAGAGAGAGAGAGAATTTATAACACAAACATGTTATAAAATCACTACAAAAATAGCCATTTTGTTTCAACATTCCCGGTGTCTTATCAAGTGATGATGTTGAATGCAAAACAAATATATATATATATATATATATATATATATATATATATATATTATATGGTGATATATACCTGACACCCCTACCTCAAGCAAAACAGTGACTCCTTGATAATGAAAAACAAACCCTAGAATACACCTTCAAAACTATAAATGAGTGAAACATGCCTTTACATTCCAAAAACCGCCTGAGGATGAGTCTGTCACCCGGTAGTTAAGGTTTAATATTGAAATTAAACCTGAATACTGCTGACCAGTTTCGAAACATAGTAATTTCTGTGGAGCGATGGAATCATATTTTTAAAAAATTATAATAATAATCTAGGCTCGACTTGTGTATCGAGCACTTTTTAAAAAAATAAAAACAAAATTAGTGAAGAACTTCGGATCATCAGTATTTCCTATTATATCAATACACACACACACACAAACACACACACACATACACACACACACACATATATATATATATATTTATATATATATATTTATATATATATTATTTATTATTTCACTCAGTCAAGACAATAAAGCCATTAAGACGCAAGGCGTTACTACTTGCGGGAGAAAAAGAAAAGAGAAATCATTATTAAGGAAATAACTGCTGTGATAAATATGGCAACAAAGATGAGGACAATAGACCCACTAATGTAAAGTATGTGAAAAAAGTATTCGTACAATGTAAATTTCAGAGTAAAAAACATTCAAATTACTTTAATACTTTAGATTATACACGTGGAATATTCTAGAATGTTCCAATAATATTATCAGTAGTTATTTTTAGCCTAAAAATACAAGTAGAGCATTCTGTAATTGATATTCGTGCAAGAAGGTTTTCATCATGGCAAGAGTTAAAAAATTGAAAAATCCGCAAAAAGAACTGAGGGTTAAGCTCTGGAAAGAAAGTAAAATTTACAGGAAAATCTCAGACAACCTGAATATTCCATTGATTCATAAATTGCATGGTATGAAAACTCAAAACTTTGGAAAACCAAAGAACAGGTGCCCCCACTGAAGATTTCTGCAAGCTGTTCGAGGAAATTAAACAAAATCCAATGGTTACTCGTCAAGAGTTGCAGGATGATTTGCTTTTATCAGGAATCTGTGTCACTAAACGGACAATAAGCAATTAAATTCATAGGAACAGTCTAAAGTCACGCTTTCCCTCAGAAAACTCCACTGCTATTGAAAAGACACAGAGATGCCAGGTTGAAATTCTTTTGTGAAGATAAGAATAAGGACATATCGTATTGGGAAAGAGTATTATGGACAGAGGAAACGAAAATTGGGTTGTTTGGAAACTAGAAATACTAGAAATCATGTATGGAGAAAAGATGGCGACGCCTACAAACAAAAGAACACAGTTCCAAAAGTGAAATTTGATGGTGGCAGCATCATGGTTTGGGGATGGGTTTTCCAACAAGATAATGATCCTAAGCACTCTGTAAAATCTACGAAGAATTCGCATGCTAGAAATAATGTAAATATCCTGAAATCGCCAAGTCAGTCCCCAGATTTAATCCCAATCGAGAATCTGTGGAGTTATTTGAAAATTCAAATCCAATCAAGAGCTCCATCATCTTGGAGCTGAAGACTATATACGAAGAAGAATGGGGCAAAATACCAACTAAATTTTGCAAATTATTAATCGAGAACTAACAATAAATTAAAAATTAGTATATGTACAATAGTCCGAATAATGTAAATAGTCTACATGGCACCTCTCAGAAATATGGACAGGTACTATTTTCACGCATTAAAATGGGATTTATTTCTATTAAATCAATGTTGTTTTTACCTGTTTTCTATGCATATTTAGTTATTATGCATTAGTTATATGTAAATATGTTTATTCATTAGTTGGAAATACAATAAATTGAAATTTGTATCTGTACGAATATGTTTCCACGTTTCCTCCACAGTATTTTTTTTAAGTATTTCACCCCAATCAAGGCGGGAAGCCACTAGGACGCAAGGGGTTACAGAAAATTTAGAGCAAGGTCAGATAGGAGTGATAGAAGAAAGGATGAGGGTAGTGGATAGATCAAGGGAACTGGAGATGTCGATTGACATTACACTTGAATAGCTGGAGATTATAGCTCACAGAGAAACAGGAAAAGGGAAGGGAGTTCCACAGGCGAGAGGTGTGAGACATGAAGCTATTAGAGTAGAAGAGACGGCTACATTTAGGAGTTTCGACAGTGAAGGGATGAGAGCGGGATGCCAGCCTCGTATGGCGCTTGAACTCATGACGTCTGGGAACCAGCGAATACAGCTCCTCGGAGCAATTTCCATGGAAGTATATGTAGAACAGAGAGAGGGAGGCGACGGCGCGTCTGTGAGAAAGTGACTGTAGACGAGACAGGGCAGGGCCAATTACATTGCATATCCGACTCTGGAGCCTATCAAAAACCCCGAGGCAAACAGAAGCGGCACCAAACCATATATGGCAGCAATACTCCATGCAAGGGCGAATTGTTATTTTGTAGATCTGGAGGATCGACTCCGGGGAGTAAAACTTCCTGGCGCGACTCAGGGAGCCAACTATCCTTGCAGTGGACAAGGCAATTGACTCAATGTATTTATTCCATCTCAGGTCATATATATATATATATATATATATATATATATATATATAATTATTTATTTAAAAATATGATTCCAACACGCTACATAAGAGTTCTCATGTTTAAATAAATAATTATATTTATGCTCTACTTTTGTATCGAGCACTTTTAAAAAAAATAATAACAAAAATACTAAAGAACTTTGGATTATTTACCTACCGAGTTCTTTTTCCATTTCCTATATATATATATTATGAAATGGACAAATCCCGACAATTATTTTAAGACATTTTTATGTTTATACATTCCTTTTATAGATACAAATATTTAAGTAAATGCTCTGTTTATAATAAACAGTATTAAACAACATTTACCGGCCTGAATGTCCGAGAAATTTTCATAGAAAATATTCGTCCTTCCACAGGATTCGAATCTGTATTCTATATAACCGAACGATCCTTTGTGGCCGAGCAGTAAGGCACGTCAGTCTATATGACGGTTCCGTATAGGATACAGGTTCGAATCCTGTCGAAAGATGAATATTTTCTATGAAAATTTCTCGGACATTCAGGCCTTTAAATATATATGATAGAAACTACGCCATTTCTCAAGTAAGGGTCGTCAATGACTCGCCTCCTTTCCTATTTTTTATTTATATATATATAATTTTGGGTAAAGAAAGTACTTTTTAAGGATTTTAAAAATATTTGGAAGTATTTTCTGATTCATGGCGCAAACTTCATTTTATGTGCGAAGGCCATCTTCAGGCCATGTGTTCAAGCATGTCGTCACGCGGTGTTGACCTATGTGTTCACTATTTTATTAACACACACTGTATCCCCGATACAGAGTACTTCCCCCATAAGTATAGCATAACATAAACCTATATTTTTACAAACTTCACATACACCCCACCCCACAAAACAAACGAAACAATCAGAAGTTTTAACCGAAACGATCAACAACGCTCCGGGAGACATTCTGACGCCGAGGAAGACGCTCTGCTTTGTCATCGTGGAGAATAAACAGATACATTTCGATGGAAGAGATTGCTAAAAGTTTGAATATATATATATATATATATATATATATATATATATATAATATATATACGTATATATATATATACATATATGTATATATAGACATATATATATATATTTATGTATATATATATATATATATATGTATGTATATATATGTTTTTTATGTATATCAAAGAAACTTATCAAACAAACGGAAAAAAAGAAAGTGACGTTTCACATACGGCTTGCCTACAAGCTGGATTGTTCATAAAAATTTTCGATTCTCAAACGTCGAAGTGCAGTTGAAATGCACTGAAACCAAGTTGCATCTTTGTAGTGAGTAAAATGGTTTTGTCTATATGATAATATTATAATATATATATATATATATATATATATATATATATATATATATATATATATATATACGAATTATACGAATTTCCTAACCAGACGCTTCCTCTGTAGCTAAATAGTATAGCACATCAGGGAATATGACGTTTCCATGTAGGATAGAGTTTCGTGTTCTGTCTGAGGACATATATTCCATGAAATTTCTCGGACATTCAGGCCGGTAAATATGGTTAATACTGTTCATTGTAAACAGAGCGTTTACTTAAAACAATAAATATATTAAAATAACTGTCGTACTTAGTACATTTCATAATATATGGTGTCATTTGTTTATACTAAGATTAGCTTTGAGCATATATGAGCGTTCGGGAGAAAGCGGCTGAAGTTTGTACTTGTAGTAATTCGATCTTGCTAACCGGACGCTTCCCCTGTAGCTACATAGTATACCACGCCAGACTATATGATCTTTCCGTGTAGGATACAGGCTCGATATATTCGTCCTTGGACAGGATTCGTACCTGCATCCTATACGGAACTGTCATTTACGTCATTAGGACGAATATTTTCTATGAAAATTTCTCGGACATTCAGGCCGGTAAATGTTATTTAATACTGTTTATTATAAACAGAGAATTTACTTAAATACTTGTATCTATAAAAAGAACGTTAAACATAAAAAATGTCTTTAATAAATAAATTGTCGGACTTTGTCCATTTCGTAATATATATTTCACATAGAAATTTTAACAATAGAACATTTATTTAATTACCTATTAGAAACGTTCCCGTCAATCAAATATAATTCTTAACAATGTGTATACAAATAATTCCTCCATTCCACCCCTATCCATCAAATCAAATATCCTCTAAAAGTTAGTGCCTGCATGAACAATTAAAGCCCCATTCTCTGACCAAAATGGCAATATATCTGCATCCAAACAAAGGTGTTGGTATGAGAAATCATTTCAGTCCGTGCTTCTCAAAAAACTACGTATCCCACATAGAAAACGCGATATTTAAACAAGTCTCTAAACCCAAAATATATGTCCGCTACGTAGACGAATATTTCTATTTTAGCGAAAAACAGACATAAATTGACAATTTCAAAACCATATTTCGAAAAAACAAAAAAAAAAAAAAAAAAAAAAAAACTGTCTTTAAGTTGACCCCTGAACTAAGTTAAAAAAAGATATTCCCGTAGAATACAGTAATAACACATTTCCCATTTTATCGAATATAAATCAAACACTAGCAGAAACTCTTGCCACCTGAATGCCCACTAGAAAATAAAATGAAAGTTATAAAAAAAAAATTCAAAAGAGAGAATACGCCATTACATTTTCTCGTCCATTTTTTCTTAAAGAATCAAATAACGTAAAACGGACACTTCTCAAAAACTGGTTTTCCTAAGCATCTCATCCATCACTAGATTAGACAACTTCTATTTCTTAATAATAAAGATATTGAATACACAGACAATACAACAACATTAACATCTTCTGCAAAAACCACATTCATGTCACGTCCTGGGTATGACGATAAACTACATCCACGTCCTGGGTAAGACGATAAACAACGTAAGGCCTCTGATCAGGAGGTTTTGAGGAGCGTGGAACTACCTCTTAATTGCTGGTGTTCCCATATCCACCCTAACCCAGGGTGGTAGCACCTGTTAGGGTCCCAGCTATGGGCAAATAGCCGACACCCAAATTTCTATAAAAAAGGTTTTAATACCTGAAATACTTTGCAATAATAATAATAATAATAATAATAAAATATTACCAGCAATAATTTTTGAAGGAAAAATTATTATCAGCAATACTTTGAAAAAAAAAAAAATTTCCAGCAATACAAACAGCTATACATTCTTTCAAAAAATATTGCCAGCTATAGATTTCTTCAGGGAAAAATATTTACAAAAAAAAAAAAAAAAAAAATGTTAGGGTCCCTGCTATGGGCAAATAGCTGACAACGAAATATATAACGATATATATATATATATATATATATATATATATATATATATATGTGTGTGTGTGTGTGTGTGTGTATATATTAGATTGGTGCAAAAATAATGACGTAATAATGTCGTTTTTTGACGTTAAAAATACGTCAAAAAACGACATTACTACGTCATTATTTTTGCACCAACCTAATATATATATATATATATATATATATATATATATATATATGTATATATATATATGCAAACACCTATTAAAGAACAGAGATTCTACAACCAAATTTAGTGTTGACTGGTTCACCGTGTTGTCCCGGTTTCACTCCTTATTTCATTAAAAAGTTTTGGAGGCATTTTACATCGGGTCCCGTAAGCCTTCTTTGTGTAAACAACATGAGTGTTTGTTGGGACTCGCTGTCATTTGTGTCTAGTTCCTTTTGCTATTGTTTTTTTTTTTTTTTTTTCACAACTTCCTTTTATTTTACATTTTTCTGTGTTGATTTTAAATCTTCCGTTGAAGCCTGAAGAGCGGGAGCGAAACCGGTTGCTTCGCCCGTTTTTAATATGTCTCGTAATATTAAGTTTTAGACTTTTATTTCGATCATTAAATTTTGTACCTACAAAAATATCTTTAAATATATATATATGCATATAAATATATATAAATATATATATATATATATATATATATATATATATATATATATATATATATATATATATATATATATTGAACAATAAAAATATTCAAAAATCAAAATCTTCCGACATACTGGGTTGTATATTAATATTCTTGTGTATAAATAAGTTTTAATACCAGAAATACTTTGTAATAAAAAAAATAATATTACCAGCAATAATCTTTGAAGGAAAAATTATTATTAGCAATATTTTAAAAAAAAAGAACCTGCAATAAAAACAGCTATACATTCTTTGAAAATATATTACCAGCTAAAGATTTCTTCAGGGAAAAATATTTCCAGAAAGAAAAACCTGACCAGCAATAAAAGTTTTGTCGGCCTTAAATAACCCATTGAGCTTGATATGTCGTAAACCAAACCAAACCAAACCAAACCAAACCAAATTCCTGTCAACTATAAGCAAGAGGAAATTTTTCCTAGAAATATCATGAAGAAATGCATAATCCCAGTCGAGCCGAACAAGAAAATAAAATTGTCTATTACAAAAAATTTAAAACAGCTAAACTTACCATAAAAAATAACATCACACCGGCAAAATCAAAACTGCCAAGAACTTTATTTACGAGTTCAAATGCCTCTTTAGGAACTGTGTTCCTTATCAAACCAAACTCATAAATAATTACATTGGTCACACTACTACATACCTATCAAAACGACTTACATTACACCTATCCGACCACAGCTCTATTAGGGCTCATTTAAACACACACACGCACACATACCAAACTCTATCGGAAGCATACTAGTAGAAAATACAAGTATAATAGCCTCATCTACACATGAAAAAATTGTTTTAAAATAATGAAGGTACTAATAAAAAAGGAAAAACCAAAACTTGATAATTTTAACTAGGAAGGCAAAGTAGTAATCTTGTTCAGAAAATAAAACATTATACACGCCTATATGTATGTATGTATGTGTAAATATAAATATGTTATTGTCTATGTGTGTATACGCATATGTTTTTGAACATAGATATATAGGTCCTTCCTAGATTAGATAATCGTTATATTCGTTTTGTTTTTTTACATGTTTCTATTTGATTTGTAACCTGTAGTCGATATTAATTTTGTCAAATTTTCTTAATTACACGGCGGCTCTTTCAATAAATGTCCTTCAGTTTTAGTTTTCCCCGCCCCCATCTCTCTCCCCGACCCCTTTTTCTTTCCTTTTCTTTTCCACTCCCTTTCTCATCTTCTGATCTTTAAGATTAGATCGTCTATTGTGTGTGTATGTCACCACAAAATGTAGCCTTTCCGGTTACATCTTTAATGTATTAGACATCCGACAACATTCATATTTCTCTCACTTAAACCGTCTTTGACTCACCTCTCTAAAACTTCTTTTTGTTAAATTTTAATCCCCCACCTTCTTTTGTCTGTTATTCCTCTCTATTGCTCTAACATTCGTCCCGGACTTTCATACTTATACTTTCTCTAAATTTTATTTTTTATTTCCGGAGTTGTTTTTTTCTGTTTTATTTTTGAATTTGTAGGTCTGATGAATTGGATCGTATTTACGATTCCAATGGAATAAATTATGACCATGGAATATTAGTGTTTAAGCCTTTTTATTATATCCTTACTCTGTCCCGGACATTGAGTTCTACCTGGATTCTATCCTCTTGGAATTAATTTTTATACAAATATATATGTATGTATGTATGTATGTATATATATTTAGATATTTTAGATATATGAAGCATATGTATGTGGATATTTACCACTAATATTACATGAACTTTTGTGTGTAGTTTTCGTTTTTCTTTTTTTTAACATGAATTTTGGTCTCTTTTAAGTTGTTATTTAAGATAAGAGCTGGATTGATTCATTCTGCTCTGAATTCCCTTGGTCATTTTGACAGTTTTATTGGTTCCTGTGTCTCTGTTAAGTGTGTGTGCGTTATTTGGTTCTTAGGGAGTGAGTGAGTATGATGTGTGTAAGCGTGTATATTACTATGGGGGGTGTATAAGTGTGAGGACTCAACACGTCCGCAAGCATGTCTAACTTGTGTGGGTGAGAAATGTGG
>OZ010613.1:26596468-26718968 GCA_963932145.1 Acanthosepion lycidas
TAAGCCTTTTTATTATATATATATATATATATATATATATATATATATATATTTAATATAATTTTATCATATAGAGAAAATTACATATTATTCGCTACAAAGATGCAACTTGGTTTCAGTGCATTTCAACTGCACTTCGACGAGTGAGAATCGAAAATGGTTAGGAAAAATCCTTATCACTCTACTATCCGTATCGAACCTTCTTTTGGATTAATGGTGTGAACTTTGGAATTTATATATTACTTTCGTTCTCATGCATCATATATATATATATATATATATATATATATATATATATATATATCCGTGTGTGTGTATTTGTATACATGTATAGAATTAATATATTTATTTTTTTTATCCAAAATTTACGTTAGTTATTCAAAAAGAATAAACCGATTTCTTCAGTTCTCCCAAATCGTCATGGAATGAGTTAGTGACCATTTGAAAGAGGAGCTTTCTTAGTTTTAAATGGCTGTCACAGCGGCGTTGTAGTCGCGTCGTATCTCCAGCAATGTTCAGTTGTTTGTTTACCCCCGGAATGGCGAGTCCTCAGCAAAAGGCGATCTGCGTACTCGGGTTCGCGAAAGTAAATACGACTGTCACAGTGCAGTTTACTTTTCGAAAGGCAATTCGACATTAATCGGCCCTCTTTTAAGAAAATTCGACGGTGGTATAAAAAGTTTCAAGAGTGTGGGTATCTGTGTAATTTAAAAAGTATAGAACAACCACGCGCTTCCGAGGAACAAGTGGCGAGAACCCGTGCCGCGTTTGTGGGGATTCCACGGAAGTCCCCATATTGAGCTAGCTGTGAGTTTGCGAACTTTCAATCCAATCTGGCGTGTGCTAAGAAGACGTCTACATTCGAAATCTTACAGACTACGCCTCGTTAAGGCATTTGCCAAGACCTTGCTCTTTGTATTTGGACTACAACTTCCCCAGACTTCACCATGTGTGATTTTTTTCTTGTGGGGCTATGCAAAAGATGGCGTTTATGTTCCACCGCTACACACTAACCTCGATGATCTTAAACATCGAACAACAGCGATCAACTCAGTGATATGAGATATGCGTCTAGGAGTAATTCTCTTATAGCATTGATGTTACCCGTGGTGCAGGTGGTGGCCACATTGAACACTTGTAAGACAGGAAATAAAAGTTGATTGTGAGTTGAACACTTGTGACTTGGCTAGAGTTTTAAATTGCTTGTCCTTACGAAAATATTGCGTAATGAAATCGGCTCATTCTAAAAGAATAAGCCAGTATATTTGGGCAGCAACCTTTCATTTAAACATCTAGTTGATAACGCCAATGGTGGACACAGCAGACAGACATTTTCTCTTGATGCATTTTCGGATTTAGAAAGTGTTTGGACGCTTCGACATGATCAAGCCATTGAGCCGATCGTTTGGGATTATCTTAAAAGGATTAATTTCTAATCCCGAATCATCATTCGATCAAGAAATGAATCATTCAATTATTTCCAATCGTGTAAATTATAGATTGGTAATATCAACAGTAAACAAGAACAAGAATTTAAATATCTTGGAGGTGTTTTAGCAGAGGACAAAAAAAAGCGACATTGAAATCCAAAGACGAAAGCTGCCTTCTATTAGCTAAGCAAAGTATTAAAAATCAGGAAACTTTCGTTAGAAACAAAGAAAAGGTTTGCTGTATTAATTCGTTTGTTTACTTGTAAAATTCTGGAAAATAGACCGACGTACTTCTAGAAGTTCCTTGGAATAAGTCGTGAGGCCAGAATTTACATCACCGTGGTTGTAAAATATTGTAAAGCATACCGATTTAGATTTCGCGGGTTGCTGTATTAATTCGTGGAGTCAGTACATTCCTGTACTTGTAAAATAGTGTGAAGTAGACTAATGTATATTTCGTGGTTCATTTTTCTAATTCACTTAGTACACTCCTGTGATTGTAAAACGAACGCTGGACTATCTCCTCACAGAAGAAGAAGAGATTTGGACCCACAGAAATGTGGTTCTACAGGAGGATGCTGAGAATCCCATGGATCAAACTTGTGAGTAACAAATAAGATGACACGTACACTGAAAGTGAGAAAGAATCAGTTGAAATTCCCATTGGACTTAACGTGGAAAGTTGGTTTGGAACAGTTCATACACACAGAAATAGATTGAAGGCAAACTGAGATAGAGGGAAACAACGGTTACCCTACCTAGCATGCTTTAATAAATGAATGTCAGTACAATTCTGTGCTTGTAAAATTTTGGAAAATAAACCGAAGAAGTTAAACAGGTTCCTTGCACCTATTCATGAAGTCTTGTACATTTCTGTGTTTGTAAAATATTGGAAAATAAACTGAAATAGTTACATAGGTTCCTTGCATTAATTATTGAAATCAGTACATTTCTGTGCTTGTAAAATTTTAGAAAATAAACCGAAGTAGTTATAAAGGTACCTTTCATTAATTCTTAAAGTATCTAACGTGGTAACTTGAAGTAATTCAAGAAATTTGTGCATTTCTGTGCTTCTAAAATTTTGTAAAGTAGACCGACGTAGTTCTCGTGGTTCCTTGAAGTCATCAAAGAAATATGTACATTCCTGTGCTTCTAAAATTTCGCCAATCAGACTTCGTCGTCGGCTCTACTAATTAATGCAATAACTATATTCCTATGCTTATAAAATCTCTAGAATATAGGCCGACATAGTTTTCGTGGACCGTTGTGCTAATTTAAGACAACTGTACATTTGTTTACTTGTAAAATTTTGGAAAATAGCCCGGCGTACGTCTAGAAGTTCCTTGGACTAATTCGTGAGGCCAGAATTTATATCCCCGTGGTTGTAAAATATTGTAAAGCATACTGACTTAGCTTTTGTGGGTTGCTGTATTAATTCGTGGAGTCAGTACATTCCTGTACTTGTAAAATTGTGTGAAGTAGACTAATGTAGATTTCGTGGTTCATTGTACTAATTCACTTAGTACACTTCTGTGCTTGTAAAACGAGCGTTTTATTCATTTAATTTTGAGTAACGATTAATGGTTTTCATGTAAATGTTTTCCTGGAAAAAAAATATGTATATTTTAGTTGACATCAATTTAATCACATTTAAAATTTGTAAATTTATTAAAATTGCATCTCTTTTGAATCGATTCACAGTTTTATCTTTTACATTTACTAATCATTAATTTCAATTTTGACTTTCTCTCTGTATACCAGCGATCATTATTGATATTTCCTAAGCGTCAATTAGAGAAAAACAATGACACAAGTGTTAAGCTCTTACTTGTTTATCGAAATATTTAGACTTAAACACGCATAGTTGGTTGATTTTATGACATATTAACTTTAGCGGAGTTATCTAATGCGGAATTTTATTAGGCTAAGCAATACGATTTAAACTCCAGCCTATTTGTAAAACTTTGTCGGGTTTAAAACTGAATCTATTGGTAAACATTGGTCGGGTTTAAAACTTATACTGGTAAATATTATTCTGGTTTAGACTTGAGTCTATGTGTAAACTTTGACCGGCTTTAAAGTTGAGTCTATTGGTAAACATTATTCTGGTTTAGACTTGAGTCCATGTGTAAACTTTGACCGGCTTTAAAGTTGAGTCTATTGGTAAACATTATTCTGGTTTAGACTTGAGTCCATGTGTAAACTTTGACCGGCTTTAAAGTTGAGCCTATTAGTAAACATTATTGTGGATTAGACTTGAGTATATTGGTAAATAAACTCAAAATAAATCGGTTTTAAACTTGATCCTATTGCTAAACATTGGTAGGGTTTAAACTTTAGCCTATTGGTAAACATTTATCCGCTTTAAATTTTAGCTAGTCGGCAAACATTGGTCGGGTTTACACTTAGTCTACTGGTAAACATTCAGTTAGATATATGGGATGCGTTATACACGTTTAGGCGATTATGTATCTTTTGATACATGACTGATGGGGCAGATGTTTTTTTCCCGCGGTAGGTTGCCATTTCTTTCTGCGGTAGACCAAGGTTAGAGAACTCTGTCAGTACTGTTATTTACTCATAGTTGGGAGAAGAGGAGGATCCATACCTTTCCCAAGGGTATTATCACGTCAGTCAGTTATGTGCCATGTGTGATACACGCTTAGGCGATCATGTATCTTTCGATATATGACTGACGAGGTAGATTTTTTTGCTGCAGTAGGTTGCCATTTCTTTTTGCGATAGACCAGTTGCTATCAAAGTCTATAGAACCCAGTCTGTCCTGCTATTTACCCATTCCTTTCCTAACGGTATTAGCACATAAGTGAATGTAATGGATCTGACTGGAATTTGAATTCCTTAATCCGAACCTCTATTACTCCACCGTGCCTCCATTAGATGGGCTTAAAGTTGAATCTATTGGTAAAAATTGGCCTGAATTTTACTTGAGTGTATCGATAAACATTAGTCGGGCTTGAATTTGACTGTATCGGTAAACATTCCGTTTAGGGTTGAGTTTATCGATAAAAATTGACCTGTTTAAACCTGATCACATTGTTAAATATTGGTTTGATTTAGATTTGAACCTATTGGTAAAAATTGGTCCGAGTCATATATTTATTAAAATGAGAGAAAACGCAAACATTTTTCGTTGTAATGTGGATTTTTTTTGAATATTATGGTTTATTCTCCATAATTTTGCTACACGGGTTTCCGTTCTCGCGACCGTCATCAGGCAAAGCGTGGAGATTTCCACATATTATTAATTTTTTTTTCTTATGTTTTTCGAAAAACATAAGAAAAAAATTGATTTAAATTGATTTTATTTGATTTAAAAAGAACTGATCCGACGTGCAACTTCTGTGATAATAGCTGCGACATTGCTCTATTTATTGAACAATTTAGTTCATGCCACATCGACTAAAAAAAAAACTACTACAACAAAATAATTCTCCAATTACCATATTAGTAAAAAAACGCACACTTTTAAATTTTCAAAAAATTCAACCTTAGCGTTGCGACCGCACGCTCCAAAATTTCTTACAATTAACAACAACACATTTCTAAAAAAACATATTTCGATTCATATCAAATCTTTCGTGTCCCGTTATTATATATATATATATATATATATATATATATATATATATATATATATTAGAAAAGAGAGAAACCGCAAAACACTAAGTTGTTTATGACGAGTGGTGATGATAGATGTGTTGATGAGGGATGTCTTCCTATGCCTGTACCAAACCTAATGGTTTTATTAGCTAGAAATTCACATTTGTCAACAGTTCAGAAAAGAATTCAAGGCTAACTAACGAATACAGAAAACGAAAAATGGGACATTAAAAAACATCACGAAAATATACTATCTTTCAAAAATTTAATCCATTTATTTACCTGAAGAATGTCAAGAGACCAGAAACTCGTGTAGCAGAAATATAAAGAATAAAATATAATATACATATCCTAAAACAAATCCACATTATAACCAAAAACGTTTGCGGTTTCTCTCTTTTTTAAAACATATTTTTCTCTTGTTGGAACAACTAAAACCTTTTCCATATATATATATATATATATATATATATATATATATATATATATATATATATATATATTAAGACATTTTTATGTATATACATTCTTATATATATATATATATATATATATATATATATATTTAGAAATAGATTTTTCTAGGATCTTAACCGTAGGTTATAAATACTAATATTAAAATTATATTAAATATAATTTTTTTCGAGCTACGTGAGTGTCTTTTTTATCGTTTCAAAAAAAAAAAAAAAATCAGGAACCCAATACCACTGTTGAATAAGGTGAGGTTGATAGAAGGAACTGGATGTTTTATATAGAGACCCTTTCCCAACCCACGACGCTCACGTGTATTTAAATTATACAGTCAAACATGAAGAAAATTTAACAACACCCACACACTGGAAATGACTAAAGAAGTGTCCGAAAGCTCTTGGCACAATGGACTATACCCCCCACCCATGGCAGATGAGGTGACTTACAACAGCTGCATCTAACCTCGGCACCTTCCCAGTGATTTCTCAATATTTTTCTATTTGTTGCAAGTCATGTCAGCACCAGAAAAAACTTTCGGATTTTGGAATTTTCGTATAAATAATAATCAACCTGCACATGCAGTTATGTGTGTTTATTTTGCCAATAAACATTAGCACGCATAGACCTGTATGCACCTGGAGTTGTATTTTCTATGCTTCTACCAAAACAAAAATCTTGCGGCGAAGAGAACCCCACTCTCTCACGCTATTTGCACCTCCCCAACTTCCGCGAGGGATTGGCATGACATTTTGACACCCTGTCGTCTTCCCGCGCGTGTTCATCTGCCAGTGACGTGTTCACACACTCAAATGTATTCTTCGTTTGATCTTTTAATTCTTAATTAAACGAAAACGGTCTGAAGTTGGCCGGGAGGCGATTCCGTTGGTGGGAGCGAGCATGAACTTGGTTCAGAGTTGCAACTGGTGGTGTGCCTTGCGTTCAAGCCTTGCTGAATATATTTACTTCGTGCCAAATAGAAAAAGGAAAAAAAAAAAAAAAAAAAAAACTAGGCTTAATGCTGGGTTATGGCGGAGTGGGGGGGGGCAGATATTTTATTTCTCATTTCTTTTCTTTAAATTTCATATTTTTTCTTTCATATTTTTGAGGGAGTCTTCTTTTTCTTTTTTGATGCATTTCATTTTTTTTTTGTGCGGCCACTAATAATAAATTCACCAGTAATCTTTTCGCTTTTTCGATTTTCTTTCTTTCTTTCTTTCACTCTTTATTTCTTTCTTTCTTTCTTTCTTTGTATTGTTGTCTTCTTTCTTATTCCGCCTTTTCTTTCATACATCTTTTATTTTCTTTCTTTTTCTAAATTTTCGTATGGATACTTTTCCTCTAATATTTTCTTTTCCTTTCTTTCTTTCTTTCTTTCTTTCTTTCTTTCACTCTTTCTTCCATTTGTTTTTTCAGTTGTTCTATCTTTCTATCTTTTTCCTTTCTCTTTCCTTCTTTATATCATTCTTCCTTTGTTTTTTTTTTCGTTTTCTTTCGTTTATTCTTTTTTTATTTCACAACTCTTCACCTTTCCTTGGCTGAGTATATCTTTTCTTTTCCTTTTTTCTTTTCCTGCTGTCTTTTCTAGTTCTCCATATATCTACGAAATATTTTCTTTCTTTCTTTCTTTCTTTCTTTCTTTCTTTCTTTCTTTCTTTCTTTCTTTTTTACTCTAAAACTGTTTCCTTTGCTTTCCAGAGTATATCTTTTCTTTTTCTTTGTTTCTTTGTTTGTTTCTTTCTTTTATTCATTTTTACTCCAGAATTCTTTTTTATTTGCTTGCCAGAGTATATCTTTTCTTTTCCTTTTTTCTTTCTTGCTTTCCTTTGTCGTTCTCATTATATCTATGAAATATTTTCTTTCTTTCTTTCTTTCTTTTCTCTTTCTTTGTCACAGTATTTCTTTTACCGTCTTTCCTTCTTTCCTTCCTTCCTTCCTAGTTTGATGGGTTACCGCTTGGAAATACCAGGGACATTTTATGACAGACAAATTATCCTTGGAAATCCAAACATACACTCCCCTCGCATAGTATTATCTTTCTTTTATTCAAACTGATGACGCCAATGAGAACAAAAACTTTTTCCGGCGAAATGCGTCTTTGAATAAAAAATTTTCACTTCGTCTCATCATTTTCACTTGTGTTACTAATACAACAAATGTACCATAAAATCTTTTTTACATTGCAAATGATTTTATAAGAATGCATTGTTAATGATTTTAATATAAGAATACATTGGAAATGATTTTACTATAAGAATGCATTGGAAATGATTTTACTATAAGAATTCATTGGAAATGATTTTGCTATAAGAATGCATTGTAAATAATTTTATTATAAAAATGCATTGGAAATAATTTTATTATAAAAATGCATTGGAAATGATTTTACTATAAGAATGCATTGGAAATGATTTTACTATAAAAATGAATTGTAAATGATTTTACTATAAGAATACATTGGAAATGGTTTTACTATAAGAATGCACTGGAAATGATTTTACTATAAAATGCATTGGAAATGATTTTACTATAAGAATACATTGGAAATGATTTTGCTATAAAAATGCATTGGAAATGATTTTATTATAAAAATGCATTGTAAATGATTTTATTATAAAAATACATTGGAAATGATTTTACTATAAGAATGCATTGGAAATGATTTTACTATAAGAATGCATTGAAAATGATTTTACTATAAGAATGCATTGGAAATGATTTTACTATAAGAAAGCATTGGAAATGATTTTACTATAAGAATGCATTGAAAATGATTTTACTATAAGAATCCATTGTAAATGATTTTACTATAATGAATGCTTTATAAATGATTTTGGTATAGGAATGAATATTAGAAATATTTGTTCCAGTGGATATGGATAGTATTTCCTGAAAAATTGTTTAAAAACTGATTTTATAAAATTCAAGCGACAGCAATGCTAACTGTTCCGTTAAATATTGTCGAATATTTCCAGTATGGTAACGGCTATCCTCGCCCTTACAGCTCCCATATACATATATATATATATATATATATATATATATATATATATATATATATATATATATATATATATATATATATATATACGTGTGTGACTTTGTGTCTTTGTGTGTGTGTTCAGTGTATGTGCCATACTTTGTTGTTATTTTGCTACATATTTGTGTTGTACAATACACAACACATTTCGTGTTAATGCTGATGGCTTAGTCATATGTATTTAATTAGATCTACATTCTTCGTGTCATTTCTTCTTCTTTTTTTTTCGTATTCATTTGTTTCCTCTTGCTTCAGGTAGAGAAACAAAACAACGACAAAAAAAAAAAAAAATAACTGGCAAAAAGTGAAACGTGAAAGAACGAGATCTTATTAGTTTTCTCGCGTGAAGTAATAATCCCCGATATATTCCTCGTTAGATATTAATGTCTTTATTCTGTTTCATTTTTCTTTATTATTTTTTTTCTTTTTAGCACAAAGCAGACAGAAACAAGTGCCACGATTCCTCCGTTTTCAAAAACATTGCTTCCTTTCTTTTTTTTTTCTTTTTTTTTTTAATTAACAGATTTTTTTTCCGGGCTGTGTCGAAGGAAAGTTACCGAGCCTGGGCAAGTGTCAAGATTTTTTAGTTTTTTTTTTTGCCATCAGCTATGATCACTGAAATCAGCCTGATCCTATACATACAAAATCTTTGTCTTAATCCATAAAATATATTCTTAAACGCATGCCTTTAAGTAATCAATACTCGATAAAAAAAAAAATAGATAACAGCGGCGAAACATTTAATTTCACGTTTAACCCCAAAATAATCATTTCCGGCAAAACCTCGTACGGATGAGCAAACATTGGAATACGAGGCTGAGTCAAAACGTAATGCAATTTGATTTATTATTTGAAAAATATAGGAACACGCTCAAACATACCACGATACAGCTAAGCATCGTAGGTTCGCTTCCCTATTTCTAAACATTGTTACAATCGCTTTCAATGACAGTTGTGCACCGACCAATAAGGGCTCTTATCTCAGCGGCTAAAAAATCATCTGGCTAATTATGTAGGTAAGTCATTAGAGCAGCTTTCATTTGTTTATCGGCAGCTGACTTATGTATCAACATTTGCTCATATCTATCTATCTCGTTCTGTTCATATCTATCTATCTATCTATCTATCTATCTATCTATCTATCTATCTTAGTCTGCTTATCTATCTATCTATCTATCTATCTATCTATCTATCTATCTATCTATCTATCTATCTATCTCAGTCTGTTCCTTATCTATCTATCTATCTATCTATCTATCTATCTATCTATCTATCTCAGTCTGTTCCTTATCTATCTATCTATCTATCTATCTATCTATCTCAGTCTGTTCATTATCTATCTATCTATCTATCTATCTATCTATCTCAGTCTGTTCATTATCTATCTATCTATCTATCTATCTATCTATCTATCTATCTATCTATCTATCTCAGTCTGTTCATTATCTATCTATCTATCTATCTATCTATCTATCTATCTATCTCAGTCTGTTCATTATCTATCTATCTATCTATCTATCTATCTATCTATCTATCTATCTATCTATCTCAGTCAGTTCATTATCTATCTATCTATCTATCTATCTATCTATCTATCTATCTCAGTCTGTTCATATCTCTACTATGTCAGCTAATTTCAATCTTTTCATGTCTATAGTTTTTCTTTTCTCCTTTCTATCTCGGCTTGTTCGTATATATATATATATATATATATATATATATATATATATATAGAGAGAGAGAGAGAGAGAGAGAGAGAGATAGAGACAGAAAGACAGACAGACAGACAGAGAAAAGAAAGAGAGGGAGGGGGAGAGACAGAGTAAAAACTGTAAAATCGACCTTGCTAACCGACTCATTCCTCTATGGCTAAATTGGTAAACCCCCGTCAGGCTATATGACGATTCCTTATAGGATACAGGTTCGATTTCTGTCGGAGGACGCATATTTTCTATGAACATTTCTCGGATATTCAGGCCAGTAAATGACGTTAATACTGTTTATTATAAACAGACCATTTACTTAAATATTTGTATCTATTAAAAAGAATCTATAAACATAAAAATATCTTAATACATATATATATATATACTAGCATTATGACCCGGCGATTCCAGTGCTTGATTCAAAAATCGTACGACTCATACAGCTATCACTTGACTTTTTTTTGCCCTTCCTTGCGTTTAAAGGAGTGCACTTTGCCGTGCTGATGTTGCTAGATGCCTTACTTCTTGCCTATCTCACACTCCGAATTTTTTCGAAGCTCTATACTAAAAATTAAATCTGTTACGAAAAAAGAACTAAACAAAATGAACACAAAACGATCAGCTTTAAAAAAGAATGTTAACAACAAAAACTTTTTCACACGTTGAGTTTAAGCAAGCGAATGAGCCAATTAGAGTAAAGTGATATGCAGATTTAAATTTTTTCCACTTGTGACGAATGCAGCTATCGATTTTTTTGCATGCTTGTTAACATTCGTGTAAGTCAGCTGTTGGCTCTCATGCTGGCCAATAGAATCTTCCTGCCTATTCGTGGCAGCCAGCTATAGGCTCTTACTCTGGCCAGTAGAAAATGGCCGCAAACTACATGAAAACTGCCGTAGAAACAGGTAAAAATCGATTATTTCCACTATCGATGGGAGTTGGGAAATGCAACGTCGGTCTTGGCCTTCCCGCTAACTTGCAGCATGTGCATGTATATTTTTGTGCAAATACGTCGAAAATTGCGGCCGTCCATTCGTTACACACACACGCACATCCTGCCTTATATATATATATATATATATATATATATATATATATATATATATATATATATATATATATATATTATTCCTCAACGTTTGCATGATTTGGAGTTTTAAGCACGATCCAATCTTCCTGTGTTGAGTAGAAACCGACCGTTACATAACTGATATTTGGCTAACACAATCCTCGCAAATTCCATATATTATCCGGGGATTATTGGTTAAAATATGTATATTGTATTTGAAAAAGACAGGATTAACATTTTATATTAAAAATAAACGTGGATTAATGGTATTTTTTTTTATAAACTTATGTTAATGTAGACGGTCTTAAAAGTTTATAGAAATATTTTGTGTTTAAAAAAATGTTTTAAATAAAAAGTAACGCATTAGTCTTTCTCACTCATTTTTTAAGCTTTAAACTGATTCAATAAGTTTTTTGTTTTTGTTTTTGATAGCAATGATGTACATACAAGATTTTGTTCGTGGTAGTGATCGGCACCTGCGTTGGTAGATAATGTATTTTTTTTTTTGAATCTCAAAGATTATGTAGCAAAAGAAAAGAATGGGATCAAAGAAAGCGAACGATTAAAGAATGGCGCATATTTTTTTCCATTTTGAATTTGAAAGAAAGTCGGGGAGCAAATGATAGAATGGAAAACTGAAAGAAAGAAAAGGGGTAAAAAGGAAAAGAGAAATACAGAAATAAATAAATGAAGAAAGAGAGACCGAAAGGAAGAACGAAAGACGAACTGAAGTAAGGAAAGGATAAATGAGAATGTTCGAAAAGAAAGAAAGAAAGAAAGAAAGAAAATGTTGAAATAAACAGAAAAAGAAGAAAAGCAATAAAAGATAGACTAATAAAAAAGGGAGAAGTATAAGAATGAAAGAAAGGAAGATAAAAAGAAAGAAACAAAGAAAAATACGAACAAATGAAAAAAGAAAGAAAGAAGGAAAGAAAGAAGAAGAAAGGAAAAAAGAAAAGAAAAAGGAAAAAACTGCAAGTGTTGAAATAATCAGAAAAAGACGAAAAGCAATAAAAGATAGAAAACGGAGAAGAGAGAAGTACAAGAATGAATGAAAGCGTGACAAAAAGAAACAAAGAAATAAGAAAAAGAAGAAGAGAAGAAGGAAGAAGTGGAAAAAGAAGAAAAAGAAGAGGAAGAAGCAGATGAAGAAGAAAAAGAAGAGAAGGAAGAACAAGAGGAAAAAGAAAAAAAAGAAGATGAAGTAGAAGAAGAAGAAGTGGAGGAGGAGGAAGAAGAGAAAGAAAAATCAGAAGAAGATGAAGAAGAGGAGGAGGAGGAGAAGGAGGAAGTAGAAGAGGAAGAAAAAGAAAAAGAAGAGGAAGAAGCAGATGAAGAACAAGAAAAAGATGAGAAGGAAGAAGAAAAAGAAAATAGAAGAAAAAGAAGATGAAGTAGAAGAAGAAGTGGAGGAGGAGGAAGAAGAGAAAGAAAAATCAGAAGAAGATGAAGAGGAGGAGGAGAAGGAAGAAGAAGAGGAAGAAGAAGAAGAAAAAGAAGAGGAAGAAGCAGACGAAGAAGAAGAAAAAGAACAGAAGGAAGACGAAGAGGAAAAAGAAGAAAAAGAAGATGAGGTAGCAGAAGAAGAAGAAGAAGACGAAGAAGAAGAAGAAGAAGAAGAAGAAGAAGAAGAAGAAAAAGATATTGTTAAAATTCCCGTCGTCAATAATGAATCCTGGTAGAATTTCTCATTCTCTCAGAAACGCCCCACTAAAAAAAAATCTATTACTTCTGCAATAATATCTTTCGTTACTTTTCGGATACGTCACTGAGTAGATATGAACTTTCGGGAAAATAGAACGAGAAGCATTGCGCTTGAAGGCAGTATTCAGCCTGGCCTTAATCGATGATAACATTCGCAGCCGAATCTGTTAAAAGCACGTCGGATCTAACGATGGTTTCTTCTACGAAAGGGCACCCAGTTTCGAGTCCTGAGTGAGGGCGCATCTACTACTTGAATAAGGTTTCTCGAATAATCAGGTCAGTAGACGAGAATGATTGATACTGTTAAAATTGTTGGCTTCAATAAGGAATCCTGGTAGCACTTCTAATACTCTCAGAAACGCTTCACTATAAATTTTGGATAAGTCCGGCGAGAAGATATCTCCATGTCTTACGCCGCTTTCTAATTTTGTGTATTTACTGAATTTACTTTCTATCCATATGCAGGCGTTTACTTCCAGTATGAATCCTGGATTGTTTTAATACCTTTCCCAGAGAAACCAAGCATAAGTAGCATTCTCTAATGATTTCAGCTGTTTTTGTGTAATCTAGTTTGCTGGCTAATTCTAAATCTTAGAATTGACAAAACAAAGCCCAACTAGACACGATACACGAGTGGTTCAATTAGTTTCAACATCTTAGCTCAGTAGGGGTTAATTAAAGTAAAGAAAGTAGAAACTTCATCATCATCATCTGAACTTTTGTAATCGTAGCGGGGGAATCCGAATGCAGAAGCCATATTGAATCTCCGCCACAAAGGTCGATCAGAGACAGCCATCAGTTATTCTGGTACATTCATTCTTCGCCATTGCTTTCTTCGTCATTGCTTCATCCTCCTCCTCCTCCTCCTCCTCCTCCTCCACACACTCTCCTTGTTTCTCTTCATCGTTTTCTTGTCCTTTTCTTCTTCTTCTTCCACACTTTCTCCTTGTTTCTCTTCATCGTTTTCTTGTCCTTTTCTTCTTCTTCCACACTTTCTCCTTGTTTCTCTTCATCGTTTTCGTGCCCTTTTCTTCTTCTTCTTCCACACACTCTCCTTGTTTCTCTTCATCGTTTTCGTGCCCTTTTCTTCTTCTTCTTCCACACTCTCTCCTTGTTTCTCTTCATCGTTTTCTTGTCCTTTTCTTCTTCTTCCACACTTTCTCCTTGTTTCTCTTCATCGTTTTCTTGTCCTTTTCTTCTTCTTCTTCCACACTTTCTCCTTGTTTCTCTTCATCGTTTTCTTGTCCTTTTCTTCTTCTTCCACACTTTCTCCTTGTTTCTCTTCATCGTTTTCTTGTCCTTTTCTTCTTCTTCTTCTTCTTCTTCTTCCACACTTTCTCCTCGTTTCTCTTCATCGTTTTCTTGTCCTTTTCTTCTTCTTCCACACTTTCTCCTTGTTTCTCTTGATCGTTTTCTTGTCCTTTTCTTCTTCTTCTTCTTCTTCTTCTTCTCCTTCTTCTTCTCCTTCTTCTTCTTCTTCTTCTTCTTCTTCTATTCATATATACTACTCCTCAACGTAACCTTGTACCTCGAGTGGACAACGGGGCTTGTACAAGGTGAACCTTACTGTAAACATATATACACCGCCATGAAAATGTTTTCAAATGCAGCCTATAAAGAAAAATGATGCCGACAATTGTCTTGAAGAATCTTCACATTTGTTTTCCCAGAACAACTGTTCTGGTGGCATCGTTATATAGAGACTGGATGACTTGAATAATTCCGTCATCTACAGTGAATTCCTTATGGATTTACCAAAGACCGTCATGCCATATACGACACAAACGCTTTCTTGAAATCGATAAATGTATGGAACACTCCTTCAGATGTTGCAGGTGTTTCTCAACGAAGATCCGACAATTCAAAACCTGTCCCATTGTAATTCGTCCGGCTTTAAAACCTGCTTGTTACTCAGATAGAAATTCTTCAGCCTTGGATTTCAAACGATTCAATATGATACGGAGCTGTACTTTACTAGTATGATAGATCAAGCTTATTGACCTGTAATTTTTTCGCTACCCTCCTTTCTTTAGCAGTGGCATTACCAAGAAACCCACTGGGTATTAAACCCAAAAAGTGCCCCCACTCAAAGAAGTTTTTGTGGTTGAATAAATTTATGTACAAATACCGAAATTTTGATTTGAATATCGCTTTGAAATGTAAAAAAATTGTTAGGTTATAGTATTACCTACCACGTGAAAGGATCGTCTAATATGGTCATACTCTCTATTCTAATCACTCCCCAAATAATTTGATCTTGTGCCATACTTAGAAAACACTGAGAAAATATGAAAGTTGAAACAAACAATAAAAGAAAGAAGTAAATATAATCGAGTGGAAGTTGGTGAGATGAAACAAAATCGTAGACGGCGTGAGAAAGAACGGCCATAATTGCTGGCGCATGCGCAAACATGTCAGGCAAAAGAACAGATGAGGAAACACGACGTGGCGTTCAGTGGGAAAAATCGCCGGGACACCAAACGCATTTTACATTTTGATAAAAGAAAATAAATAGATAAAATTGTGATGAAAAAAATAAAATAAAATAAAATAAATGAGTCACTGAGACGGCATCGACGGAAAATAAAATGTAATCAAAGTAAATGTCGAAAAGTCACTGAATACGGCAAAAAAAAAACAAAAAAGAAAAAAAAAGAACAAAAAAAAAGATAACTAGAAATAAAACAAAAAAATGTAAGTGAGTCAACAGCGTGAGAGAAAAAGAGGAAGAGAATAACTTCTTCAAGACGTCACAGGTAGATTTTATGATACTTTGAAAACTTTCACTTTTGCATCTATCTATCTATCTATCTATCTATCTATCTATCTATCACAGTCTATTCATATCTATCTCAGTTTATTCATAACTATCTATCTATCTATCTATCTATCTATCTATCTATCTATCTATCACAGTCTATTCATATCTATCTCAGTTTATTCATAACTATCTATCTATCTATCTATCACAGTCTATTCATATCTATCTCAGTTTATTCATAACTATCTATCTATCTATCTATCACAGTCTATTCATATCTATCTCAGTTTATTCATAACTATCTATCTATCTATCTATCTATCTATCTATCACAGTCTATTCATATCTATCTCAGTTTATTCATAACTATCTATCTATCTATCTATCACAGTCTATTCATATCTATCTCAGTTTATTCATAACTATCTATCTATCTATCTATCTATCTATCTATCACAGTCTATTCATATCTATCTCAGTTTATTCATAACTATCTATCTATCTATCTATCTATCTATCACAGTCTATTCATATCTATCTCAGTTTATTCATAACTATCTATCTATCTATCTATCTATCTATCTATCACAGTCTATTCATATCTATCTCAGTTTGTTCATAACTATCTATCTATCTATCTATCTATCTATCTCAGACTCGTCATTATCTATCTATCTATCTATCTATCTATCTATCTATCTATCTAATACAGTATGTTCTTCTCTCTCTCACTCTCTCTGATATACATAGACACACTCCATCTCTTTCTCTGTCCATATATATATTTTGATATGAGGAGAGAAATATATATATATATATATATATATATATATGATCTATCTATCTATCTATCTATCTATCTATCTATCTATCTATCTATCTAAGACTTCAATATCTATCTATTTATCTATCTCATTCTGTTTCATTTCTATCTATCTATCTATCTATCTTCGTAAGACTACACTATCTATCCATTTAAGTCTTCAATTTCTAAAACTTCAATATCTATTTAACTTTTCACTTTCTCTCTCTCTATATATATATTTATCTATCTATGTAAGACTTCACTAAGACGTCACTAAGACTTCAATATGTATGTATGTATCTGTTTCTATATTAAGACTTAAATATATATCTATGTACGTATGTATCTATCTACTATGTTCTTACATTTACAGACACAGATACATAGATACATACTAAACACACACACACAAACACACACACACACACACACACACATATATATATATATATATATATATATATATATATATATATATATATATATATATATATATTCACCCAAAGACTAGGTTCAATCATGTGTAATGGTTGGCTGGCGAGTTGCATATTATGAGTTTATGTAACATATAGATAGAGGGAGGCTAAGATTATAGTGTTCTCTGAAGAAACTTCCTGGAAGTCTGTAGAACAGAAGGGAATAATTCTGAGGAAGAAGCTTTCTGTGTGGAGCCACCCTCTTACGAAAGTAAAGCGAAGGGGAATGGCTCCGTGTACGTAGCTTGGTGGCTCCTAGCTGTGAAAGTGGGAACAGGTAGAAATTAGGAATGGTCTTCGTTTCGCTATAGAGTAAAGAGAGACCGCTAACGTTTCATTTGTAAGAAAGCAGTTATATATATATTTTTTGTATGAATGATTCATGAATTTATAAGTTATAATTGCACCTTTAATTGAATTAAAATAACTGATCCAACGTGCAACTTTCGGATAATAAGTGTGACATTACTGTAATTATTGAACAATATAGTTCATGCCATATTGACGGAAAATCTACCAGTAAAAAAGAATTCTCTTATAACCATAAAATTTAAATTCAAACTCAGCGTTGCGACCGCACATTCCAAAACAATAACACATTTCTCATAGCATTTTTTCGGATTACATCTGCATTTTCGTTGTCCTCTTATTACCGAGAAGTAAAACAAGAACAAAATCTACTTCCATACCTGATGATATCTGTAGGAACAGACGAAAGATTGTGTAAAAAATTAAAAAGACCTTATTTATAAACAGGGATCATATCATTCATGTACAGGTTCGGGGTTGGTGTATCTTATTTATGTGTTTGCGACGATGTATTCTCGCCATTTAAATCATTAACCTCTATATTTGTTTTTTGTATGAATGTTTCATGAATTTATAAGTTATAATTGCATCTTTTAATTGAAATTAATATATATATATATATATATATATATATATGTTAGCATTCATATATATATCTTTCTCTCTCTCTCTTGCTTGATGTCTCTCTCTTTCTCTTTTTAAACGTTATTTTTAGTGGATATATATATATATATCGTGGACTTTCCTATCGTGAACGATAAATGAGGGTCAGTAGTGGACGATGCATTTCGTTTTACACTTACACATGCTAGCAGGGGCTATTGTGGAGAAAATCATATAATGGAAAGACATATTTAATTTGTACTTTCTTAAGTTTGATACTAGCCCAGCCTTGCTGCTGACAACAACGCCATACTGACAGATGAATTTTGTTAAAGCAGGATTTTGATGCCGTCTCTGCTTCAGAGCTTAACGAAGCTGATTACGGTGCTTTACTCTATTGTCTTCAAAACCTTTTAACTTAATGAAATATGTCTTACGTTACCCCTTTCGGTTGGATGCTTGGATCTCCCATTTTTTCAGCTCAAAGTTGAGACGTTTTAAGTTGTCTTTCAGTTAGTCTTTGAGTGGACGTCCAAACTGAACGCTTGGAATCTGGTAGTTGTCCATACTGTTACGGTTTTTTTGGATATATATGACTAGTGAGACAATCCAAATGACTCAACTTCCTTTATAGTCTACCAATAGAAGCTTAACCAATCAGAAGCCGCAGAACATTGTATTCGTCGTGTATAAAGGTGGCCATCTTTGTTTACCCTACCGGAAGGACCAGTGCTAACTTGACAGCCGAAGAGAATAGAAGGAAGAACTACGCTCTGCTAAGATATCCACTGCGAACCTGAACTACGCTTTCCTACTGTCTCCGAAATATTCACTGCCAACCTCTGGATTCTATACTCGAAGACGACCGTCATGAAAAAGTCTAACACATACAGCACCTTTTTTGGAAGCCTATGCTCATCCATTCTCACAACATGACCGGCATACCTAAGTTGTATGTTTCTTAGAATGGCTTCAATGCCTGTGATAGTGTAAAATTTCTTCAGTATTGCCCAATTCTTGACCCTGTCAAGCCATTTTATATCACATATGGCACGAAGACAGCGCATGTGAAAGGCGTCAGATTTATGCGCTTGTGGTAGAGGGTCCAGATTACAACACAATAGAGAAGGATTGAAAGAACGACTGATCTGTATGTATCGATCTTTTCTCTGAGAGACAAATCTTTGGTGTTCCATAAACTATGTTTAAGATTACGCTGGCCTTGGCTATTCTAGATTGGATTTCACTGTCTATTTTTCCATCAGAAGAGAATCTTCATCCAAGATATGTAAACGCCTCAACAATTTTTAATGCCGGGCCATCATTGAATAAGGAAGGATTTATGAAAGATGGATTGCCTGATAATATATATATATATATATATATATATATATATATATATATATATATATATGCGTGTGAAAATATTGTAGAAAATAGGAAAGAAACTGTTTTGGTAAATAA
This sequence comes from Acanthosepion lycidas, assembly GCA_963932145.1. Classification (NCBI taxonomy): domain Eukaryota; kingdom Metazoa; phylum Mollusca; class Cephalopoda; order Sepiida; family Sepiidae; genus Acanthosepion; species Acanthosepion lycidas. Next base: position 26,615,925 of record OZ010613.1, read on the forward strand.
TCCAAAGTTCCCAAAAAGTTTCGCTTGAAGATGGAACAGAGCCTACTTTAACTCAAGTTAATTCAAATATTATATTGAAGTTTTCGGCTCTTGTTTTGAAACATGAGACCTCTTATGTAGCATGTTGGAATCATATTTTTAAATAAATAATTATATATATATATATATATATATATATAGTGATAGAAATTATTAGCACGATTTGAGATAATTATAATTAAGTAATTCATCGAGTCTAGAAGAAACCTCATCAGAATGCAGAAAGCACTGGACGGCCATTTTGTCCCATATTTGGAACTACATCAGCAGTGCGCATCCACTATCAAGAATTGAAATCAGGAAAACGTCATACCAACTGTACCAAAGGGCCTCGGTGCTAAAGAGGTAGCGAATAAGATTCGATACAGCGTCGCTCGATCACATATTCCGTGGTGGAACTCATCCGAGTTTCATTTACCGATAGGACCCACGAGCCACGACTACTATCCCCAAGCCGCTCCATCCAGAGCATTAGACGCCGGTTCAAGCAAGGATATACAAGTGATAGAAATTATAAGGAAGATTTGAGATAATTATAATTAAGTAATTCATCGAGTCTAGAAGAAACCTCAACAGAATGCAGAAAGCACTGGACGGCCATTTCGTCCCATATTTGGAACTACATCAGCAGTGCGCATCCACTATCGAGAATTGAAATCAGGTACCAACGGGCCTCGGTGACGAAGAGGTAGCGAATTAGACTCGATATAGCGCCGCTTGTTCGCATATTCCGTGTTTCCTTTACCCATAGGACCCACGAGCCACGACTACTATTCCCAAGCCGCTCCATTCCGAGCATTAGAAGCCGGTTCAAGCAAGGATTATATTAGGAGGATTTGATAATTATAATTAAGTAATTCATCGAGTCTGAAAGAAACCTCAACAGAATGCAGAAAGCACTGGACGGCCGTTTTGTCCTATATTTGGAACTCATCAGCAGTGCCCATCCATTACCGAGAATTGAAACCGTGAAACAGTTATGTTATCATGCAAACGTCATACCAACTGTTCCAACGGGCCTCGGTGATGAAGAAGTATCAAATCAGACTCGATATAGCGCCGCTCATTCACATATTCCGTGGTGAAACTCATCCTATATCCTATGACGTTACAAAAAAAAATATATATAAAACTCAAACAACAGGGACTAAAGGTTACGGACTTTATTAAAAAAAACAAAAAAAAACTACTCTAATAAACAACGTTTCCTATGTCTACACCTACTTTTTTGTCAAGTCGTGGTTGTTTTTGGTTTTAGCGATAAATTCTGTTCCATAATTTTCCTTATCAGTCGGCAACGCCTTGACGATCCGTTTAGGTGAAACCTAGGTAGGTTTGCATGGCTCCTTAGGATTATCTTAGGTTTTGCTCTACTTCGTGCATTGAGCACTTTACGTAGTTGCCTTTTACTCGTTTTGGAGGTTTTTTTTTCTTTGGACTTTGAGCTTGAACTTTGGACGATTGTTTAATGATCTTGGATCTTTCATTTTTTTCTTTTTACATTTTTCCTTGGGTACCGATTCGTTCTTCTACATGTCGAATTATCCAAGGTTTTTCCAAGCGACTTCCACCATATATATATATATATATATATATATATATATATATATATATATATATATATATAAATGAAAGGAGGATGGAATAAAAATACACTGTTCGTTTACTTTTTAAAAAACTGCTCAATACAAAGTAGGCCTAGATATTATTATAATAATTTTTATTATAATAAATTACAATAAAAACATTTTACAGTGCTAGACAAAAAAATTCATGTTTAATATGAAACGCTTTTTTGCACAAACTCCTTGGTTTTATGTTTTTCAAAAGTTCGACTGAGATGGAAAGACGTGCAGCTATCCCAAGATATGCTTCGTATCTGAATGGAGTTGGAAAAGTCTTTGCATTTTATGCAGACAAAAAAAATGTGGATGCGATTATGGTTTAAAATGCAGTGTGACCAGAACCGAATGTGTTGTCTGGATATATTCTGGCAAACAATACTGTGCATATATATATATATATATATATATATATATATATATATATATATATATATATATATATATATATATATATATATATATACTCACTGAAAAGTGAGTTCGATCCTCACTAGATGTCCGATATTTTCGGCCTTGTGCTACATCTAAGCTATGCTTGGAAAATAACTATATATATATATATATATATATATATATATATATATATATATATATATATATGTATATATAATTTCGACAATTATTTTAAGCCATTTTTTATGTTTAGACGTTCTTTTTATTGATACAAATATTTAATAAATGATCTGTTTATAATAAACAGTATTAACAACATTTATTAGCCTGAATGTCCGAGAAATTCTTATAGAAAATATGCGTCCTGCGACAGAAATCGAACCTGTAACCTATACGGAACCGTTATATCGCCTGGATGAGCATCGCGCAGATATGAATGCACGAGAGAAAATCATGGAGAATTGTAGTTTAAAAACAGTAAAATCGATCTTTCTGACCGAAGCGCTCTTCTGGGGCTCAATTGTTAAAAGCACGTCGGCGGAGCCTTGTACGGGTTCCTCCCCGCCCGAAGGCAGAGAGTTCAACCGATCACCCGATCAGCCGGTCGCCTGATTTCGAGCTGAACTTCCTGCTTCCTCTTGAGGCGCAGTATTTCTTACGTATGTAATAGTCCATTGTACTATTATGGGTAAGGTCCCATAACACTTACATAATATCAATCCTCCTATATGGCAGTGAATGCTGGTCAATCTCCTCACAGATGAAGAAGAGACTTGAGGCAACAGAAACAAAGAAAAGGGTGCTGAACGGTTATATAATATCAGTCCTCCTATATGGCAGTGAATGCTGGACAGTCTCCTCACAGATGAAGAAGATACCGGAAGCCACAGAAATCTAGTTCTGCAGAAGGATGCTGAGGATACCGTTAATCAAAATAAACGCTTGTATTCTCAATAAGTTCCCTTTTTATCATTACACCCCAAGCAAGATATTAAAGCTACTAACACACAACGGATTACTGAGTGGATAATCTCTTACTCGTCTCTTTTAGGGGCCATTTCTCTAGGGGGTTTTCTTGCTTTACTGACACCTAAATTCCTCAATAATATAAATGCAATGCCAATCGACATTTTTTTAACTTCCTGTAACCTGTTCCTTTCTTGTCCTTTCTTCTTATTAAAGTTTTCTTTTTCTCTTTCACGCCCGGTAAACCCTTGAGTCGTGTTGTCTTTATCGCCTTGCTTCGGAAGGAAAGATTAAAAATAAATTGACTTGGTTTCGCGCCAGATCTTTATAACAGATATGAGTTCATCAAAGAGATTATTATTTTTAAGAATATGATCAAGGCGGTTTTTTATCAGAACTCTATTTCTGTTCAATGCATTTCATCGTTTTTGGAGGTTCATTTTTGGAAAATGTTTAACACCTGTCAGAAGTTGGTTATTCTCGGATACTATCCGGTTCCACGTTTTCTCCTTCTAGGATCTTTTTTGCGTAACGTTACAATTGAACTAATACATTTTTTTTGTTTTCTTTGCCTTCATTTTGCGACCTAGCCAGACTTTCCACATGGAAGTAATTTAGCATGTACTATGCATGACATGGATATAATTTTTAAGCAGTTCAGCGTAAAATATTCCAATTGCTCCTAATTTAAAATTCATAGTGGATTTCAAGAAGCTATTTTTACGATAACATATTTTAAATATATATTTAAAATAAGTACATGTATATTCGCAGACATATATACATATGCACGCACAAACATATATATATATGTCTGTGTGTGTGTGTCAGTATATGCATGTATATGTATATGTATATATATATATATATATATATATATATAAATATACAAATATTTATAAACTTACACATGCTCATACTCAATATATATACACACACACACACACACACATATATATATATATATATATATATATATACATACATATATATATATATATATATATATATATATATATATAAATTAACACACATTTTGAATATATTGATTCATGTATGCACCTGGATATATTAATGTGTTCATTCATATATATATATCTATATCTATCTATCTATCTATCTATCTATATATATATATATATATATATATATATATATATATATATATATATGTATGTGTGTGTGTATTATACATATATAAATGCAAAAATATTTCTACAATTACACATGTTCATACACACACGCATACACACGCACACACACACTTTTATATTATAATATATTGATTCGTACATGCATACGCATGCACACACTTATATACATGTGAAATACAAAAATATATATATATACGCGTATATATCATAGATATATATCAAATACTAATTTATCCGTTTACAAATTTTTATTAATGTGTTTAAATATATATATATATATATACATATATATATATATATATATGTGTATAAATATATATATATATATATATTTATATATATATATGTGCGTGTGTAAATACATGTATATGTATGTATGTATATATATATATAAATATAAATATCTATCTATAACTATATATATATATATAGTTATTATTTATTTGTCTAACTTTCGCTTATCTTGCTTTTTATAACATCTGCCAAATTTTTAGACTAAAACATTCGTTGTTGGAGACGTTAATATTAGAAAGGTATAAAGTTTATATGAAAACGTACGATTGGTTTTCCGCATTTTAATTTCGACTATCTATTTTGAAATTTTGCTTAAAGGTAATTATTTTTGTTTTCATAATTTGCTTTTGGCTTTTTTCTTTTTCTTTTCTTTTTTTTAATTTCCCGTCCTTTCTTTGCCTCTTACCTAACCTAACCTTTCTTATCATTTCAAATTCGGTTTTGGCTTCTATTTTTTCCCGTTCAGTCGTCTGCTTCTTGATTTTTGCTTATCAGACATTTTCTTTTTCCGTCTTCATTTCTTCTCTACCACGGTGTCTTTTATTTTTTTTCGTCTTTTTAATTTTTATCTTTTTATTCTCTCTCCACTTTCACTCCATCTATTTTTAAAGTATTTTCCTTCTCTCGCTGGCTGTTTCACCGTCATGGGTAAGACGTTAAACTACATCCGCGTCCAGGGTAAGACGATAAACTACGTCTAGCAGCAAGGCCTCTGATCAGCAGATTTTGAGGAGCCGGAAATCATCTCTCAATTGCTGATGTTTCCAGGTCCACCCTAACCGGGGGTGGTAGTACCTGTTAGGATCCCAGCTATGGGCAAATAGTTAACTATTACTAGCAATACTTTTTTGAAAAAAATTATTACCAGCAATACAATTTTGAATGGGCAATGTTACCAGAAACAGATTTTTGAGAAAACAAAATATTAAGCAATAAAAAATGTTGTCGGCATTAAATAATCCATTGAGTTTGATATGCTATAAAACAAAATAAACCAAACCAATCTAAACCAAAGAATACATATACTATTCATACGAATCTATCCTAAAAATGTTGTCGGCATTAAATAACCCATTGTGGTTGATATGTCGTAAAACAAAATAAACCAAACCAATCTAAACCAAAGAATACATATACTATTCATACGAATCTATCCTAAAAATTTTGTCGGCATTAAATAACCCATTGTGGTTGATATGTCGTAAAACAAAATAAACCAAACCAATCTAAACCAAAGAATACATATACTATTCATACGAATCTATCCTAAAAATGTTGTCGGCATTAAATAACCCATTGTGGTTGATATGTCGTAAAACAAAATAAACCAAACCAATCTAAACCAAAGAATACATATTCCATTCATACGAATCTATCCTAAAAATGTTGTCGGCATTAAATAACCCATTGAGGTTGATATGCTATAAAACAAAATAAACCAAACCAATCTAAACCAAGGAATACATATTCTGTTTATACGAATCTATCCTAAAAATGTTGTCGGCATTAAATAACTCATTGAATTTGATATGCCGTAAAACAAAATAAACCAAACCAATCTGAACCAAAGAATACATATTCTGTTTATACGAATCTATCCTAAAAATGTTGTCGGCATTAAATAACCCATTGAGGTTGATATGTCGTAAAACAAAATAAACCAAACAAATCTAAACCAAAGAATACATATTCTATTCATATGAATCTATCCTAAAAATGTTGTCGGCATTAAATAACCCATTGTGGTTGATTTGTCGTAAAACAAAATAAACCAAACCAATTTAAACCAAAGAATACATATTCTATTCATACGAATCTATCCTAAAAATGTTGTCGGCATTAAATAACCCATTGCGGTTGATATGCCGATAACCAAAATAAACCAAACCAATCTAAACCAAATACGAATCTATACGAATCTATCCTAAAAATGCTATCAGCATTAAATAACCCATTGAGGGGTTGATATGCCGTAAAACTAAATTAAACCAATCCTGCTCTTTCATGAGTTGTATTACATTTTCATTTTTAATTCCTCCTCCTCTGCTTTTTTCCTTGGAATTTCGTTGTTAATAATCTTTTTAATTTTCAAATTATGTTCTTTATAATCTTTCTTAATATTTTTTTTTCCACTTCTTGCCATTTTCTTCGTTTTTCCCTGAACATCTGTTATCTATCGATTCTATTAAATGCTACCTTTTTTTCAAATTCTCTTCCGCTTGCTTATACAATATCTCTTTTTATCCCCATTTGCTTTCTTCAATTTTCTCCTCATTTTAATACCAACCATCTCTTTCAAATTCTTTTTCCTTAATTTTTTTTTTTACAAATACCCTTTCTCTTTCTGCATTAGATTTCTTCCTTTTTCCTTTTTCTCTTTGCCATTTCTTTTTTTATATTTTCTATTTCTTTCGCTTCTATTTTTAATTTCTTTACCTCTTTTTCTCGATTACGGTCTCTATCTCCTTTTCAGTCTAATCTTCTGTTCTATCTTCTTTTCTTTCTCTTCCGTCTTCACTTTCTTTTTTTCCTTTCTTTTTCTTCTTGATTTTACCATAAAGATTTCTCTTTCTTTCCATACTTCTCCAAATTATCTTGCCATTTTTCTTTCGCGTTTCTTCTTCTTCTTCTTCTTCTTTTCTTCTTCTTCTACATTGTCTCCTCCTCCTCTCCCTTCTTCTTCTTCTTGATGTTAGCATATAGATTTCTCTTTCTTTCTACAGTTCTCCGAATTATGTTACCATCTTTCTTTCGCGTTTCTTCTTCTTCTTCTTCTTCTTCTTCTTCTTCTTCTTCTTCTTCTTCTTCTTCTTGATGTTACCATAAAGATTTCTCCTTCTTTCCATACTTCTCCAAATTATCTTGCCATTTTTCATTCGCGTTTTTTCTTCTTCTTCTTTTCTTCTTCTTCTTCTTTTTCTTCTTCTTTTCTTCTTCTTCTTCTTCTTCTTCTTCTTCTTTATCTCATCCTCCTCCTCCTCCTTCTTCTTCTTCTTCTTGATGTTACCATATAGATTTCTCTTTCTTTCTACAGTTCTTCGAATTATGTTACCGTCTTTCTTTTGCGTTTCTTCTTCTTCTTCTTCTTCTTCTTCTTCTTTTTCTTCTCCTCTTCCTCCTTCTATTTCTTCTTCTTCTTCTTGATGTTACCATATAGATTTCTCTTTCCTTCTATACTTCGCCGAATTATCTTGCCATCTTCCTTTCGCGTTTCTTCTTCTTCTTTTTTTCTTTTTCTTCTTCATGATGTTACAATAAAAATTTCTCTTTCTTTCCATACTTCTCCAAATTATCTTGCCATTTTTCTTTCGCGTTTTTTCTTCTTTTCTTCTTCTTCTTTTCTTCTTCTTCTTTTCTTCTTCTTCTTCTTCTGTGTCTCCTCCTCCTCCTTCTTCTTCTTCTTCTTCTTCTTCTTCTTCTTGATGTTACCATATAGATTACTCTTTCTTTCTAAAGTTATCCGAATTATGTTACCGTCTTTCTTTCGCGTTTCTTCTTCTTCTTCTTCTTCTTCTTCTTCTTCTTGATGTTACCATATAGATTTCTCTTTCTTTCTACAGTTCTCCGAATTATGTTACCGTCTTTCTTCCGCGTTTCTTCTTCTCCTTCTTCTTCTTCTTCTTCTTCTTCTTCTTCTTCTCCTCTTCCTCCTTCTTTTTCTTCTTCTTCTTCTTGATGTTACCATATAGATTTCTCTTTCTTTCTATACTTCTCCCAATTATCTTGCCATCTTCCTTTCGCGTTTCTTCTTCTTCTTCTTCTTCAACATCTTCCTCTTTTTCTTCTTCTTTTTCTTTTTCCCCTCCCCTTCCTTCTTTTTCTTCTTTTTCTTCTTCTTGATGTTACCATACAGATTTCTCTTTCTTTCTATACTTCTCCGAAATATCTTGCCATCTTTCTATCGCGTTTCTCCTTCTCCTCCTCCTCCTGCTGCTTCTTCTTCTTCCTCTTCTTCTTCTTCTTCTTTCGTTCTCTGTCCATCTGTTTTCTTCACTCGTGTCCATATTTAACCCTCAAGCCAAAAATGCCGAACAATGATCGATTCCTGCTTTCTTCTTCATTTAATTGTGCCCCATTTCATTCTATTCCAATTTTTTTTCTATGTCAAAGTTCAAAGAGCGCCAACGGCTGCATCGATCAATTCTAAATGGAATGGTGGGAGTGTAGTGGGGGGGGGGGCGAATTCTTGCTCTTTTTAAAATCTTTATCATCATCATCATCACAACAGTTTTACCAACAGGAATATCAGCATCGTAATTTAATTTCTTTTGCGAAGCGTTGTTTAGATAAATAGAATATAAGAATTAGCATCGTTTTATACTAGTGCTCTCAGCATTTGAAGCTTTTCAAGAGACTATTATTTTATTATTATTATTATTAATTAATTTATTTATTATTATTATTTATTTTCTTTGATTTCTGGCGTTTACACATTTCTTTCCGGGTCCCGCCCAGGGACCTAAGGTTAGAAATGGCATCATGACATTTTCCACTGACAAAAAAAAAAAATTACATAGATAAAGCCCTTCGTAAAGTGGGGGCTGTACTTGTCTGAACAATTTTTTGTATCTCCTTGAGGCATGGACTTCCAGGAATCCCATCAATTAGTCTACTGCAATCTTTTCCAACCAGTCCTAGGTCTCCAACTACAACAGGGATTGTTGATGATCCCATATGCCACATTTTCGAGATTTCTATTTCAAGGTCCTTGTATTTTGACAGCTTTTTGAATATCTTCAAAGATACATTGCAGTCAGCAGGGACTGCCATATCAATAAGGAGGCATTTTTTGTTTTGTTTGTGGTCTTTAATAACAATATCTGGGCGGTTGGCTTTGATTGTTCTGTCAGTGTGTATTGTGTAGTCCCATAGAATTGTAACAGGTCCTATCTCCGTAACCGGATCTGGGTGGTGTTCATTATTATTATTATTATTATTATTATTATTATTATTATTAATATTATTATTATTATTATTAAGTTTGAAATTTTTGACCGGAAATATGTTTATAACGCAAAAGAGAAATCTGTATATTGTCCAATGAAAAATTGCGAATACAATTTATCAAATATTTCTCTTACGTTCTTTTGTTTCTTCCTTCACCAATCGCCACATAACTTTTTTTTATGATGTCTACCTACATCCCTTGACCCATTTTTTCAATTTCTGTTCATTCATTCCTTTTCATTATCCTCTCTTTTCTCTGTTAGAGGTTTCTGCGAGGTGGGATTCACGACGCAAGTCGAGCAAGTCAAATTCACGACGCAAGTCGAGCTGTCAAAGCTATCTACTTATATGCCATTCACACCAAAACCGGCGTACGCTCAAAGGGTTTTTGGGATTCGTTGATTCTTCATTTTTCACATTAATTCCAATAAGATATTTTTGCTTTTCAAATTTGGAGTATTATCCACATTCTTGGGAGTAGTTACAGGGATTCCTCTCCCTTAAACTCCATCCTATTTTACTTTACATCTCGCACCATCACTCCACACCGGCAGTGTCAAGTTTTCTCTCTTCCTCCTCCTTTCTCAGCAATCAGCCCATCACAAGGGCAAGCATAACTGTCTTTGTGAAAAATCTAATTTTTGAAGTGTGAGGACGGAAGTGCATAGCTTTATTCTAGTCGTTAATTTTCATACTATTGATTGCTCAAGGAAGAGATAAAATTATTTCTCAAACTGCTCGTTAACGACAAGATCTCTCTTCATGACTTCGACCATTAAAAAGGGTCCGTTCCTTGTTTACATTTATCCAAATTACTCAATTATTTTCTGTCAACGACAGCATAATTCAGACCTCTCTCTCCCTCTCTCTCTCTCTCTCTCTCTCTCTCTCTATCCTGCTATCGATATTAGTTTTCCTATATTCTGAAGGAAGAGATAAAATTATTTCTCAATTCCTGGACTTATCTCTGTCTAGCGAAAATATAAACTAGATCACCTGCTCGTCAACGACAGGGTCTCTTTTCATAACTTCGGGCATTAAAAAGGGTCCTTTCCTTGTTTACATTTCTCTAAGTTCCTCAATTAGTCTCCTATCGGTATTAGTTTTCCTATATTCTGAATGAAGAGATAAAATTATTTCTCAATTTCTGCGCTTATCTTTGTCAAGCGAAAATATTAACCAGATCAACTGCTCGTTAACAAGATCTCTCTTCATTACTTCGACCCTCAGTGAAGAGATAAAATTATTTCTCCAAATCTGTTTTGTTCCGTATGCCAGAATATCGATAGATAAAAAAAAATCTTTATGACAGAAGAAATCAAGACATTCCATCGATTTACACAATCTTACTGCCATTTATTGCCATATAGAAGTATGAATATTACGTAGCAGTTTAGTATGTTATGTTTTAAACATAATTTTCACGTTTCTTAATACTTTGTTTAACTTTGAAAAGGCATATTTTGTTATTAAAAATCTACTTGGATTACTCTGTCGCATTTTCCATTAAGACTACCTAGATAGTTAAATTTCGGCAACAGTTGATTTGGGAATCCGCGCCGTGGAGTAATGGCTCGTAAGCTTGTCTCACTAGAACAATTATGACTGAAATGTGAGTTCGATCCACACTAGGAGCCCCATAATTTCGAGCTTGTGCCACATCTAAGCTACGCTTAGAAAATCACCATATATTAATAACAATTTGTTTAAAAATTACAACAGTAACAACAAAAAGACTGATGGTAAGCAAATACCGATATTTTTCGGAGTTACTTTTAAACTTTCTCCTAAGTTTAGTATTTGGTTATTTTACTTACTAAAGATGTCAGCCGGCCTTCTGAAATCACAGACTGAACAAATGACGTTATGATCTCTGATCAAATAAGCAAGTGATTGATCTTTTCCCCAAAGGGGTCCGCGCTCACTTAAACTCACATATAGAAGAGTGATTTCAGCGCATGCGCCAGTCAACGTCAGCTTAATTCTCAGCCTTGGTGAGATGACATGCAAAACAGCTTCGATTGTATTCATTTCTCGGCAAAGCCTATCTTTTTTGGACATCAACGCCTTGAGTCCAACATCGACGATCGGTTCTCGTTACAGAAAATCCGCTTGATTGGTTGGTATTATATGGGATAAAGTTTTCATTTCTGCGATAGGAGAAACGGGATGAATAAAACGATGCCAAACGGGAGAAGGAAATATATATATATTATGTTTTAAAAAAAAGAAAAAAAGGACAGTAAAAAAACAAACAGTGGGAGAAAGAAAAAAATGAAAAAAAACAAAACAAAAAAACAAATTAGAAATACAGTTGCTAAAACGGATCGAAGGGTAAAATAAAAAAATAAAAAAGTGGGAGAAAGAAGAAGAAAAATAAAACGAAAGAAAATGAGAGCGGGAACGGAGGGTGAGAGTGAAGTGGAGAAGATGAAGGAATTGAGAGAAAGCGAGAGAAAATGGAAGAAGATTTCAGCAAAACAAAGAGAGGGTGAAGACGAATGGGAAATGAGAAAAAAAAAAAAGAAAGATAAAAAAATAACAAACAAAAAAAATCAGAACGGAAACATGAAGAAGAAATACATTAAAACGAGAGGAAATAAAAGCAGCAGCAGCGACAGAAGAAGAAGATAAAAATAATATTATTAAATCAGATGAAAGAAGAGGCCAAGAAGAAGAAGAAAAAGAAGAAAAAGAAGAAGAAAAAGAAGAAGAAAAAGAAGGGAAGAAACGGGAAAAGAAGATGGTAAGATAATTCTGAGAAGTAATAAAGAAAGAAAGTGAAGGCTATATGGTAAAATTAAGAAGAAGAAGAAGAAGAAGAAGAAGAAGAAGAAGACGGACAAGAAAGATGTGAAGAAGAAAGAGAAAAAGAAGAAGGAGGAGGGAAGAAACGCGAATGAAAGATGACAAAATAATTCAGAGAAGAAGATATAAAGAAAATGAAGAAGCGGAAAAAGAAGAAGAAAATAAAATAAAAATATTATTACATCAGATGAAAGAAGACGGGAAGAAAGGGAAAAAAGAGGGTAAGCTAATTGTGAGAAAAAGTAATAAAGAAATAAAGTGAAGGTTATATGGCAAAATTAAGAAGAAGGGAAGAAACGCGAAAGAAAGATGGCAAAATAATTTGGAGAAGAAATGAAGAAAGTGAAGGGTTTATGGTAGCGTCAAGAAGAAGAAGAAGAAGAGGGTGGTGATGATGAAGACGGAGAAAGCAGAAGAAAAAAAAGAAGAAAGACTTGATAGTGAGGCTGTAGAAAGATTAAAGAAGAAGAAGAAGAAGAAGAAGAAGAAGAAGAAGAAGAAGAAGGGAAGAAACGGGAAAGAAAGACAGTAAGAATTCTGAGAAGAAGTAATAAAGAAAGAAAGTGAAGACTATACGATAAAATGACGAAGAAGAAAAAAAGAAGAGGAAGGAAAAAAAAAGAACAATAACTATAACAAAAAGAAGTAGAAGAAGAAGAAGAAAAATAAGAAGAAGATAAAGAAGAAAAAGATGATGAAGAAGAACAAGAAGAATGAGGAGAATGCAAGCAAAAAGGATAAATAAATTGGCGGCGAAAAAGAAACAAAGGAAATTTTCTGAAGATTAAGAAAAAGAAGACGGCGAAGAAGAAGGTGCAGAAGAAGAAGAAGAAGAAGAAGAAGAAGAAGAAGAAGAAGAAGAAGAAGAAGATGGCGAAGACTAAGTTGCAGAAGGTAAGGCACTAGTGAGGTCAAAGCAAAAGAAGAAAAAGAAGAAGAAGAAAGAGAGGGTGGTGATGATGAAGGTGTAACGGAAGTAAAGAACAAAAGGAAGAAGAACAAGAACAAGGAGGAAGAGGCGGAGGAGAAGGTTAGGCTCTATCTACATCGAAGAAGAAGAGGAAGAGGTTGGTCACAAGGAAGGTGTAGAGGAAGTAAAGAAGAAGAAGAAGAAGAAGAATGTGGAGAAGGTAAGGCTCTAGAAAGAAGACGAAGAAGAAGAAGAAGAGGCATGTGATGATGAAAGTCTAGAGGAAACAAAGAAGAAGAAAAAGAAGAAGGAAAAGAATGTGGAGAAAGTAAGGCTATAGAAAGAAGACGAGGAAGAAAAAGGAGGAGGAGGAGAGGGTGGTCATGATTAAGGTCTAGAAGAAGACGAAGAAGAAGAAGAAGAAGGTGGAGAATGTGAGGCTCCAGAAAGGTCAAAGAAAAATAACGTAGGGAGTATGAAGGTGGAGAAGTAGTAAAATTGAATTTGGAAAAGTAGGTGGAAAAGAAGAAAATGTGGGAGAAGCAAAGAAGAAGAAGAAGAAGAAGAAGAAGAAGAAGAAGAAGAAGAAGAAAAGGGTGGAAAATGCGAGGGGATAGAAAGCTCAAAGAAGAAGAGGGTGAAGATGATGAAGGTGTAAAAGATGGTGTAAAATAAAGAAGAAGAAAAAGTAGAAAATAAGGAACAATACAATGGCCGAAAGATATCTGATTAAAAACCAAAACACACACACACACACACACACACACACACACACACATACATACACTCACACACACACACACAAAATAATTAAATTGCGTTGCTAAAGAAAAAGAGATGACAAGAGATGACAAAGAAAGCGATGTCTCTGGAGATAAACGGTAAATAATCAAAGAATTAATAAATGAACAACACAAATACAATGGCACCCATACTGGAGAAAGGAAATCTTGCAGAGATCGGAAAAGACCCTCAGCGATTCTTTTTCGGGTCAGCTGATGTAACGAAAGATGCGGCAATTGGAAAAAGCTAAAGATAATTTTTCATTTATTTTACAGCTTGTCTTTCTGAACATTATTTGAAAAAAAAAAAAAAATCACAATAATTAAATCAGTAGATCTATTTGTGAGTTCAAATCCGTATTTTTTTTTTTTTTTTTTTTTCTTCTAGCTTTTTCCTGATTTTTATTTTTCATCTACTTTAAATCAAGATTGTCTTTATTCGTTTTCCTTGCGTGTCTACGCTTGCGGTTCAGTGTATTAAATGTAATTTCGAGCCTTCGTTTTAGGTGATGGCAAATCAGGGGAGATAAGCGAAAAGAACTCAAGTTAAAAAAAGTGGACACGGGGGTGGGGGCGGGGAACAGAAAGAAAATAACAGAAAAAAGTGTGATAAAGAGAAAAAGATGGAATGAAGTGCAGAAAATAAAAAAAAAATTATTAAAAAAACAAAGAACAAAAAAAAAAAAAACGGAGAGAAATGACCGGAAGCGGAACTACACGATGGCAATTTTAAAAGAATGACACCCGTTAAGGACGGTTAGGAAGGAAGTATTGAATTAAGTGACTTAAAAGAGAGGCTAAACGGAAATAGGAAAATATAAAATTGATGATCATGTACGTAGAATATAGATGTACAATAATAATAATAATAATAATAATGATAATATATATATATATATATATATATATATATATATATATATATATATATATATATAGATAGATAGATAGATAAGAACAGACGGAGATAGATAGATAGATAGATAGATAGATAAGAACAGACGGAGATAGATAGATAGATAGATAGATAAGAACAGACGGAGATAGATAGATAGATAGATAGATAGATAGATAGATAGATAGATAGATAAGAACAGACGGAGATAGATTCATAGATAGATAGATAGATAGATAGATAGATAGATAGATAGATAGATAGATCAGAGTCTGAGATAGATAGATAGATAGATAGATAAGAACAGACGGAGATAGATAGATAGATAGATAGATAGATAGATAGAAAATGAAATAGTTGAAATAAATCAGAAAGAAAGAGAACAGATATATAGAGGAAGAGAGATAACGAAAGGATTGATATATATACATATATATATATATACATATATATATATATATATATATATGTATATATATATATATATATATATATATATATATATATATGTATGTGTGTGTGTGTGTGTGTGTGTGTGTGTGGATAGATAGATAGATATGAACCAACTGAGAGAGCGCTACGAACTGTCATACATATATATATATATATATATATATATATATATATATATATATATATATAGAGAGAGAGAGAGAGAGAGAGAGATATGAACCAACTAAGAAACAGGAAGAAATCCTCATATATATATATATATATATATATATATATATATTATGATTTTATCATATAGACAAAACCATTTTACTCACTACAAAGATGCAACTTGGTACGGCTTGCCTACAAGCAGGATTGTCCATAACCATTTTCGTTTCTCACCCGTCGAAGTGCAGTTGAAATACAGTGAAACCAAGTTGCATCTTTGTAGTGAGTAAAATGGTTTTGTCTATATGATAAAATTATAATAAATAAATAATTATCGCTCTACTAACGGTATCGAGCCCTCTTTTGGATTAATGCTGTGAACGTTGGAATTTATATATTACTTTCCGTCTCATCGCATCAGATATATATATATATATATATATAATTGTTCATAGTCTATATAGTATTGATTAAATTTTTGAAGTGATTATAATGTGATTATATCTCAGATCACACAATAACGAGAAAACAGTATTTTGAATAAAGATTATTACGAGTGTAAATAAATTTCGATTCTTTTATTGAAATTTCAAAGGTTTGTTCAAAGTCAATTTCTTTGCATTGATTAGCGTTTGATGTGCCAGCAATAATGCATTCGAGAATAATGATAATAATAATAATAATAATAATAATCTGAAATGCATATTCTGTGATACAGATACACAAAGACAATTGACCATCTTGTCTCAGGTTGTACAGTTTTAGCATCAAATGAATTTAAATCTCGTTATTAGAAAATATGCAGCTTTTACGGTAAGAAAACAGCAAGAGACTGGTACGATTAATAACCCAGACCCGGTTACAGAGATAGGACTTGTAACAATTTTATGGGATTTTGCATATACACACAGACAAAACAATCAAAGCTAATCGACCAGACATCGTCATTAAAGAACACAAGAACAGATTGTAATTTCTTCTTGAAGAGCTTTATTTATTTAAAATGTGTGTGACCTTAGGTTGTTTTTTTTTCATTTTATTTTTACAAAAATGATCAGTTGAAAATAACATTAAGCCATTTCTGACCTTCGGTAAGGAAATGTGTATACATAAGAAATCAAAGGAATTAATAATAATAATAATAATAATAATAATAATAATAATAATAATAATAATAATAATAATAATAATAATAATTCTTGTATCAGGTTGCACGATATTGGCACCCACTGAATATAAAACCTGCAGGACAGAGTGGGCCAATATCTAAACTGGAAAATTTGCAACTTCTACGGGAAGGAAACTGAAAGAAACTGGTATGAACACCACCCAGATACGGTTAGGGAGATAGGACCTGTTACAATTTTATGGGACTATACAATTCACACTGACAGAACAATCAAAGCCAACCGCCCAGATATTGTTATTAAAGACCACAAACAAAAACGGTGCCTCCTTATTGATATGGCAGTCCCTGTTGACTGCAATGTATCTTTGAAGATATTCAAAAAGCTGTCAAAATACAAGGACCTTGGAATAGAAATCTCGAAAATGTGGCATATGGGAACATCAACAATCCCTGTTGTAGTTGGAGACCTAGGACTGGTTGGAAAAGATTACAGTAGACTAATTGAAGGGATTCCTGGAAGCCCATGCCTCAAAGAGATACAAAAAATTGTTCTGACAAGTACAGCCCACACTTTTCGAAAGTCTTTATCTATGTATTTTTTTTTTGTCAGTGGAAAGTGTCATGCTGCCATTTCTAACCTTAGGTCCCTGGGCGGGACCCGGAAAAAAATGTGTACACGCCAGAAATCAAAGGAAATAATAATAATAATAATAATAATAATAATAATAATAATAATAATAATAATAATAACTGTTGTAGCTGGAGTCCTACGATTGTTTGGAAAAGACACCAGTAGACTAATTGAAGGGATTCTTGGAGGTCCATGCCTCAAAGAGATCAAGGGAAATAATAATAATAACAATAATAATAATAACAATAATAATAATAACAATAATAATAATAATAACATTAATAATAATAACAATAATAATAATGACAATAATAATAATAATAATAACATTAATAATAATAATAACAATAATAATAACAATAATAATAATGACAATAATAATAATAACAATAATAATAATAACAACAATAATAATAACGTGTCAAATAACATGAATGCGATAAGAAGCTTATTTCCTATGGGTGAAGATGTACACATACTACAGCTGTAAAGTAACCAAAAAAGAAAGCAAAAGCAAATACAGAAATGATGGCAAGATAATCCTCTTCAGTGTCAATGTACTCTGCCTATACTAAGCAAGCGGATATAGAGAAACACATTAGTGGTTACTAGAAATTACCAAGCACATATATTGAGCAATTGTGTTGGTCCTAAAGGCCTACGTAATAGATATCCATAGACAATTGACCATCTTGTATCAGGTTGCACGGTATTGGGACTCACTGAATATAAATCCCGGGTTGATATACTGGGCCAATATCTGCATTGGAAAATATGCAAATTTTAAAGGAAAGGAAATTGCGAGAAATTGGGTTGAATATCACCCAGACCCCGTTACAGAGATAAGACCTGTAAGAATTTTATGGGATTGTAAAATACACCAAGACAGAACAATCAAACCTAATCACCCAGACAACGTGATCAGAAACCACAAGAGCAGAATGTGCTTTCTTATTGACATGGCAGTCCCCACAGATTGTAATGTATCTTCGAAGAGCTTTTTTTTTCTTTTTTTTTTTTTAAAAAAAAACTCTCAAAGTACAGGGACCTTGAAATCTAAATCGCAAAATATGTGGGACGTGAGGACGTCAATAATTCCAGTTGTAGTTGGAGTCTCCAGTTTAACTGGAAAAAAAGTTCCTACAGACACATTGAAGGGATAACCTAAGTCTTAAAGAAATAAAAAAAAGGTCCTCACAAGTACAGCTCACATATTACGAAGAGCTTTATCTATGTAATATGTTTGTAATATGTTTCAACTTTTTTGGAGGTTTCTTTTTCCTCAAAGATTGCTCAGTGGAAAATATGCCATTTCTGACCTTAGGTTTGTGGTCGGGACCCCGAAAGAAATGAGTATACACAATCTAAATCAAAGGAAATAAAATAATAAGATATGTAGATATAATAATAATAATAATAATAATAATAATAATAATAATAATAATAATAATAATAATAAGGTTTTATCCAGGACCAATGCTTGCTAACTAGGAATTATCAAGCATATATACTAAAATATTGTGTCAGCCCAAAATGCAGATTCTGTGATAAATATCCAGAAACGATTGATCATCTTGTATCAGGTTGCACGATATTGGCACCCACTGAATATAAAACCCGACATGACAGAGTGGGCCAATATCTGCACTGGAAAATCTGCAACTTCTACGGGAAGGAAACTGAAAGAAACTGGCGTGAACACCACTCAGATCCGGTTACGGAGATAGGACCTGTTACAATTCTATGGGACTACACAATACACACTGACAGAACAATCAAAGCCAAACGCCCAGATATTGTTATTAAAGACCACAAACAAAAACGGTGCCTCCTTATTGATATGGCAGTCCCTATTGACTGCAATGTATCTTTGAAGATATTCACAAAGCTGTCAAAATACAAGGACCTTGAAATAGGAATCTCGAAAATGTGGCATATGGTAACATCAACAATCCCTGTTGTAGGATTGCTTGGAAAAGATTGCAGTAGACTAATTGAAGGGATTCCAGGAAGTGCATGCCTCAAAGAGATACAAAAATTGTTCTGACAAGTACAGACCACACTTTATGAAGAGCTTTATCTATGTAATTTTTTTTTCTTTGTCAGTGGAAAGTGTCATGATGCCATTTCTAACCTTATGTCCCTGGTTGGGACCCGGAAAGAAATGTGTAAACGCCAGAAATCAAAGAAAATAAAAATGATAATAATAATAATAATAATAATAATAATAGACGTATAAAAAATAATAATCATTATTATAATTTCAACTTTCAAAAATGAGACACCTGAAGACTTCAATAATTCCAGTTCTAGTTGGAGCCCTCGGTTTGAATAGAAACGGTTCCGATAGACTCATTGAAGGGATAACTTGTAGCCCATGCCTTAAAGTAATACCAAAAAAATTGCTCTCACAACTACAGCTCACAGTTTACGAACAACTTTATTTATGTAAAATGAATGTGGTCTGAGATTAAAAATGTCGTTGGAAAATGTCATGAAACCATTTTTAAACTTAGGACTCTGGTTGGGATCCGGAAGGAAATGTGTATACACCAGAAATCAAAGAAAATAATAATAATAATAATAATAATAATAATAATTTATTTACCTCGTCAGTAGGGCAAGTGACCATCAAGAAGTATTTTTCCGGTTATATGTATATGTAGCTACTGATATTTTATTCAAACTATCTTCTACTGAATTCTATGTACAAAAATTGATATCGCATCTGAAATATCTTCAGTAAAAAAAAAATATTTACCCACCCCGCCCTGTTTGGGGGTCGGTAAATAAATGATCAATGTGTAGTGAAAGTTTCCCGAGTTTTGGGTATAAATATAGTAGAGTATAAGTTTCTCATCTACCGTATCCTTGTTAAGAATAATAACAACAACAATTATGTTAATATAAGGATTTATAATAATTTATAATAAATATTAGAGAAATAATAATAATAATAACCAGCAGCATGGCCCGGCGTTGCCCGTGCTTGATTCAAAAATCGTACGACTCATACAGAAATCGCTATCACTTGACTTAAAATATTTTTGCCCTTCCTTGCCTTTAAAGGAGTGCCCTTTGCCATATTGACGTTGCTACATGCCTTACTTCTTGCCTATCTCACACAGCGAATTTTTTCTAAGCTCTATACTAAACATTAAACCTGTTACGAAAAAAGAACTAAACAAAATGAACACAAAACGATCAGCTTTAAAAAAGGACTCGTAACTGGAAAAACCGAATGAAAAAAGAATGTTGACAACAAATACTTTTTCACACCCAACCCAGTTCTGCGGAATTAGAATCAACATTGAGTTTAAGTAAGCGAATGAGCCAATTAGAGTAAAGTGCCATGCAGATTTAAATTTTTCCCACCTGTGACGAATGCAGCTATCGATTTTTTTTGCATGCTAGAATGCTAGTTAACATTCGTATCAGTCAGCTGTTGGCACTCACGCTGGCCAATAGAATCTTCCTGACTATTCGTGGCAGCCAGCTGTAGGCTCTCACTCTGGCCAGTAGAAAATCGCCGCAAACTACATGAAAACTGCCGTAGAAGCATGAAATTTTTTTTTATTATTTTCACTATGGATGGGAGTTAAGAAATGTAAAGTCAGTCTTGGCCTTGCCGGTAACTTGGAGCATGTGCATGTAAATTTTGATGCAAATCCGTCGAAAATTGCGGCCGTGGAATCGTTATACACACACACACACATACACACACACACACACACACATACACAGACCCTGCCTTTTATAGATAGAGATAATACGAAACGGTATTTCTGAAGCGAAAAAAAATGAATAATTACATTCTTGTGTATAACCATCCATATGTAATTTTTTTTCTAAACTTGTATCAAATGAAAATCTCAATGTCGTGGATATATTTCACTTAAATGTTTAATTTTTCACAATATTGAAGGATAGAAATGATATTTAGCTACAGCGTGTTTCTTCTAATTTCCGGTACAAAATTATTTTCGAATTTTCCGGTGAGTCTGTTATCCGCCATGCGTGATACACGTTTAGGCGATCATGTATCTTCCGATACATGACTGGCGAGGCAGATTTTTTTTCCTGCTATTTCTTTCTGCGGTAAACCAGTTGCCATCCAAGGTCTTAGAACCCGTCTGTCCTGCTATTTACACATAGACGGTGGAGTGGGGGGAGAAGATGAGGATTCATACCTTTCCCAAGGGTATTAGCACGTCAGTCAGTCAGTGATGTGCCATGCGTGATACACGCTTAGGCGATCATGTATCTTTCGATATATGACTGACGAGACAGATTTTTTTGCCGCAGTAGGTTGTCATTTCTATCTGCGGTAAACCAGTTGCCATCAAAGGATGTAGAACCCGGTCTGTCCTGCTATTTACCCATAGATGTCGGGTGAGAAGAAAAGTATTCACACCTATCCCAATGGTATTAACGCGTCAATCAGTCAGTTATGTGTCATGCGTGATACACGCTTAGGTGATCATGTAGATTCCGATACATGACTGACGAGGCAGATTTTTCTCGCAGTGGGTTGCCATTTCTTTCTGCGGTAGACCAGTTGCCATCCAAGGCTATAGAACTCGGTCTGTCTTTCGGAGAGAAGAGAAGAGGATTCATACCTTTTCGAAGGTTATTAGCACGTCAGTCAGTCAGTTATAGGCCATACCTGATACACGTTCAGGCAATCATGTATCTGTTGATACATCAGTAACAAGGCAGATTTTTTCACGCAGTAGGTTGCCATTTCTTTCTGCGGTAGACCAGTTGCAGTCCAAGGCTATAGAACCTCGTCTGTCCTACTATTTACCCACAGCTGGGGGTGAAGAAGAGGATTCATACATTTCCTAAGGATATTAGCACGTCAGTCAGTCTGTTATGTGATACACGCTTAAGCGATCATGTACCTTTCGATACATGACTGACGAAGCTGAATTTTTCCCGCAGTTGTTTGCCATTTCTTTCTGCGGTAGACCAATTGCCATCCAAGGCTATAGAACCCGGTCTGTCTTGCTATTTACCCATTCCGTGGGAGGGAGAAAAGGATTCATACCTTTTTCAAGAGTATCAGCACGTCAGTCAGTCAGTTATGTGCCATGTGTGATACACGCTTAGGCGATCATGTATCTTTCGATACATGAATGACGAGGCACATTTTTCCCGCAGTAGAACACAGTCTGTTCTGCTATTTACCCATATGTGGGGGCAGCGAAAAAGAGGATTCATACCTTTCCCAAGGGTATAGTACGTAAGTGAATGTAATGGATTTGACTGGAACTCGAACTCGGATCTCCGATTCCTCAATCCGCTATCCATTACCCCATGTCTAAATAGACATACGCGTTTATATATTTTAAGGTGTTTTCTGCATGATATGACTTTATTATATTTCGATATATGAATAAAGTATAAAAATTCAAAATAATTTATTCTATCATTAAGAATGAAGAGAGAATTTTTTTTAAAGAGAAAAAGACAACAATCTTTATCTTGTGAGCAAAACTGTTCAAGTTTTGTAAACATTGTTAAAGCCAAAATTCCTGAAAATCAGATAATAATTTTAATCAATTACGGTGAATTTCCTGTCTTTGATGCTGTAATAAGAGAACTATATGGAAGCAAGATTTATTCTCATATTTACATTTCCCTCATTATGATAACATCGTAGTTCACGGAGAGTACAATAGCTGAAATGAGAAGGGATGACAAAAATGGTTTGTTCTCACAGAGACTTTTATAAAACTGGAGTATACACAAAACAAAATATACATATATACACGTGTCCCATGTATATCATATATCTACAAAGCAAGCGGAGAACGGACAGATATGGTCTTACATATAATATGGTGATTCTTCTGTGTTTCTGGAGAAGCCATGTTTAGGAGTCCAAATTCAAAGCGCTTCGTATTCATTTACCATGACTCAGGCGAGTATTATATTCCGCGCAAAGGGAAAGAGCGAATCTTAGGCTTTCCCACACTGAAGTTTGTGAGCCAGAGTTTCTTTCAATATCTGCTGAAGATATATTACCAAAGGGAAATGACCCTGTGGTCTTGTAAACTGTTAGGCGAGGTATATTAAGCCTTATCCTGGGTCGTGTGTGTGAGGAAGCGGACTAAAAAAGAGCAAACCTTTGAGATAGCTCCTGTAAACCGACTGAATGACTGGCCACACTCGTCCCTGTATTAAATGACATCACTAAGCAGCTGTCACCTGACGCGTGTGGCTATCTCGAGCAAAGGGAGATAATCGACTTTTTCATCCCGACAAGACAAAAGACGTCCAATTACGTTGATTCTTAAAGGAGGCATATCAAATGATTTTATAAATAATTGCTGTCAACGAGACTTTGTGTTTTATCATCTGTTGTGCTGAGTGTATTTGCAATTCTGCTCTTTCAAATAAAAGTTGTTTTTTTTAAAGCTGAGTAAAAATTTCTGACAGCGTGTACTTGTGTATAAGACGACCCAATCTTTTTCGCCTTTAACTTGTATTCAATATTTCTCGTACTGTGCGCCAGAAAATACGTTATGTAGCAAAATGTGTCACTCTAATGGTGACATAGTTTCATAACTCGTATTTGAAATAGACGCCCAATTTTTATTTTTACTTTAAACAGTGTTTATTACGGCTATCGGTTTGCGTATTCGAGAAATCTTAACAGAAAAATGCGAAGATTTCTCGAATAGGCTGATAGGAGCAATACACACTGGTTTAAAGAAAAAATAAACATGGGCAGTCTATTTCAAATACGACTATACACTATAATACCGCTTGAAGACATAAACAAAATCTCAGATTAAAAATAAATTCATTAATTTTTAGAAAGAACCACAAACCCCACCGTGGCAAAGTGCTAGACCAGAACTAATAAATTTCTTACAGTAAAACAACCAATAAGGGGGGAATTAACCGGAAAAGAGAGTCCTATACATTTTTATTTTTATTTCTCGTCGCGTTGATAAAGAACGCAGACGTGTCCGAAAATTCCGAAGTTAAAATCTTTAAAATCTTTCTCTTTGTGCTTTGGTTTAGTCAAAAGGCCTACCAATAAAAAAGTACTTCTTATTAGACTTTTTTCAATACTATTTTCATTAACCGGGCTAGTAAATCTACACACAAACACACACACACACTCACACACACACACAGTGGGGGTAATGTGCTGACTACGTAGTCCACTACTAGCAGTGGTTTACCTATTTCGAGCGGCTGGGGAGTATCGTATTTTGTTGATGTTATAAACATTACCATTTCATTTCGAACCTCAGTTTTTGATATTCCTCATTCGGTAACCCTTTCTAGGTTGCAACAAAATGATTTTAGTTTAAGAATGTATTGGAAATTATTTTACTATAAGAATGTATTGGAAATGATTTTGCTATAAGAATGCATTGGAAATGATTTTACTATAGGAATACATTGGAAATGATTTTGCTATAAGAATGCATTGGAAATGATTTTACTATAAGAATGCATTGGAAATGATTTTACTAGAAGAATGCGTTGGAAATGATTTTAATATAAGAATGCATTAGAAATGATTTTACTATAAGAATGCATTGGAAGTGATTTTAATATAAGAATGCATTGGAAATTATTTTACTATAAGAATGTATTGGAAATGATTTTAATATAAGAATGCATTGCAAATGATTTTAATATAAGAATGTATTGGAAATGGTTTTACTATAAGAATGCATTGGAAATGATTTTACTATAAGAATGCATTGGAAATGATTTTAATATAAGAATGCATTGGAAATGATTTTAATATAAGAATGCATTGGAAATGATTTTACAATAAGAATTTATTGGAAATGTTTTGACTATAAAATGCATTGGAAATGATTTTAATATAAGAATGCATTGTAAATGTGTTATATATGAATACTAATAAGTATGTTGCAGTCCTCTTAAATACGTTGGATACTATTGTAAGCGAGGGTAATATGCTGTCTACGTAGTCCACCACTAGAAGTGGTTTACCTATTTCGAGCCGCTGACGAGTATTGTATTTTGTTATGTTATAAAGATTACCATTTCATTTACAACCTCCGTTTTGGTTATTCCTCATTCAGCAACTCTGTCTACGTTACAACAATATATATAAAGATTTTTCGAATAAGCAGGGTGATAGGCCCAATTAGTGTAATACACACTGGTTTAAAGTAAAATTAAAAATGGGGCGTCTATTTCAAATACGAGTATCCACTATAATACCGTTTGAATTATTATGCCCAAGAAAATACAATATCTCTGCTCTCACGGGTCATCCGAAAAAGAACACAACTCGTATAACATTCTTCATTTATATTTTAAAGTTTGTTTAACGGCATATCAACTCTTCATGGGTCATTTAGTGGCGAAATTTTATTTTCTTCGACTTTTTCTTGTGTAAACTCTAGGGTAAAAAAGGGAAGATTCAGTATGCAAATCAGAAGTACTGCTAGTCTTGGCCAAATAAATACCCCTAAAGACTGGATAGAGAAAGAGTCAGCAATTTTCGTACAACGATAGGTAGCGGGGTGTTTGTATGTGTATGTGTGTGTGTGTGTGAGAGAGAGAGAGAGAGAGTGTGTGTAAGGGGGAGAGAGAAAGAGAGAGCGACAGAGAGATAGAGAGAGAAGAGGAGATAGATGGAGAGGGGAGAGAGAAAGATAGAACGATAGAGAGAGAAAGAGAGAGAGACGGGAGAAAGTGACGGGAGAGAGAGAATGGGAGAGAAAGGGAGAGAGGGGAGGAAGTGAGAGTGTGAGAGAAAGATAGCGAGAAAGAGGGGAGAGAGAAATAGTGAGAGAAAGAGAGATAGAGAGAGAGAGGGGGGAGAGAAATAGTGAGAGAAAGAGAGATAGGGGGGAGAGAGATAAAAATAAGCTTACACATCTGAGAAGAAATATTTTAAAATGAAGAAATAAATGAAACGAAATGTTGAAAATGGCTGATAACAAAGTAAAAAAAAAAGTTAAACAAATACAAAAGTCTTTCGAAAAATACAATGATTACAAATGGCAGTTTTACAATGTCTGAAAAGTAACAGTGTCGCAAACAGTGTATTACAATTCCAAACAAAGAAACTACATCGTTTCTCCTTCAAAGTACTCCCCACCCCTCGAGTCCAATGCACTTTTCCATTCCTCTCTGTGACGCTTCTATGCCTTGCTGGGAGGATTCTTCTTGCATGTCCATCGTTGCAGCTCTCTCGAAGGCCTATACGCCTTCAAAACAGGTTTCCTTATGATCTCCTTCAGCTTGCAGAAAAGAAGAAAGTCACACGGAGCAAGATCAGATGAAAAGTGACATTCTTCCAGTATGGCGATGTTCTTTTCTGCTTTTCTTGCCGGATGCCCAGGGTGCCGTAGTAGTTGCATTGTCGAAAGCCTATACACCTTAAAAACAGGTCTTCTTATGATCTCATTGAGCATCGGGAAAAGAAAAAAAGTCACACGGGAAAAGATCAGGTCAAATAGAGTTTATTCCAGCACGGCGATGTTCTTGGCCATGAACTGCCGGATCCTCAAGTCGTTGTGAGCAGGTGAATTTTCGTGGTGAAGCAGCCACGATTTGTCCTTCCACAATTCTCGTCTCTTCTCGTGCACTGGAGATCTCTTTGTAGACTTGCTTAGTTGATCTCTGGCTCTGTGGCAAGAACTCAATGTGAAAGACACCTCTCCTATTGAAGAACAGATAAGTTCTGTTGCTTTTCAGACAGACCTCGTGCATCAAATCGATGCAGGAAATCGATCAACGCTTCGCAGGGCGTCGCAATGGATTAGCAACATTAAGTGTGGATATCGGCAGCAATGAAAGGATTAAAAAACGGCTAGGCGGAAGGAGATTAACGACGACTTATGTAAATCAAATAAAGAGTGAGCTATTTAAAGGATTATCAAAGATAACACTTATCCGGGAGATGGGGAATCGCCATACAGACCAAAGAAACGTTAGCAAGCCACGATGAGGGAGTCCCTCAAGTATTGTGGCATTCCCTATTCCAGCTGCGAAGAGTCTGCTGAGGACCGTTCTGTCTGGCGCTTCTTTATAATGTCCGGAATGTGTCTGATTTTGAAGAGAAAAGGATCAGGGACAAAGAACAGAGTCACCAGAAAAGGAGAGATCGAGTGGACCGCGCCTCTCGCCCTGGTTCAGACCCCAGCATCTCTTGTTGGTATTTACTAGCCCCCAACAACCGCCCACGATGGTAGATGAGGCACAAGGCTCGTAGGCTCGGCTAAAAAATCTCTGTAGAACCCGCATAAACGGGATCAGGTTGGTCAAACTTCCCGTACGAGACTCTGCCCTTCGACAGAGCCTTGTCCGGATTCCTCTCTATCCGAAGGCAGAGAGTACGACAGTCTAGCTCGAACAGATCCCAGCTAGAATCAGTTTTTTCAGGTCAAAAATCAGATTCATTAGTCATCTCCGCAAGTGATATATTAGTGGTCAATATATATAATAATGATTATATATATATATATATATATATATATATATATATATATGTGTGTGTGTGTGTGTCTGTGTGTGTGTGTGTGTGTGAAAATATATAGAAAATAGGAAAGAACTGGTTAGGTAAATAATGCAAAGTTCTTTAGTATTGTTATTATTTTTAAAATAAAATATTTTCTACTTATATTTTTAAAATAAAATATTTTCTTGTTTTGAAACATGATAACTCTTATGTAGCGTGTTGGAATCTATGTATATATTTATATATATATATATATATATATATATATATATATATATATATATAATTAAGTAATTCATTGAGTCTGAAAGAAACCTCAACAGAATGCAGAAAGCACTGGACAGCCGTTTTGTCCTTTTGGGACCCATCAGCCGTGCGCATCTACTACCCAGAATTGAAATCCGAACAGGTACGAGGCAAACACTGTACCAACGGACCTCAGTGACAAAGATGTAAAGAATTAAACTCGATATAGTGCCGCTCGATCACATATTCCGTGGTGGAACTCATCCAAGTTTCTCTTTTACCCATAGGACTGTGTCCCCTAGAGCTACGACTACTCTCCCCAAGCAGTTCAGTCCATAGCATTAGAAGCCATTTCAAGCAAGGATATACAAGTGATAGAAATCAATAGGAGGATTTGAAATAATCATAATTAAGTAATTCATCAAATCTAGACTCGATGAAGTACTTAACTACGAGTATTTGAAATCCTCCTATTTCTATCTATCTATCTATCTATCTATATATCTATCTATCTATCTATCTATCTATCTATCTATCTATCTATCTATCTATCTATCTCCGTCTGTTCTTAACTATCTATATATCTATCTACCTATCTATCTATCTATCTATCTATCTATCTATCTATCTCCGTCTGTTCTTATCTATCTATCTATCTATCTATCTATCTCCGTCTGTTCTTATCTATCTATCTATCTATCTATCTATCTATCTATCTATCTATCTCCGTCTGTTCTTATCTATCTATCTATCTATCTATCTCCGTCTGTGCTTATCTATCTATCTATCTATCTATCTATCTATCTATCTATCTATCTATCTATTTCAGTCTGTTCATATCTATCTATCTATCTATCTATCTATCTATCTATCTATCTATCTATCTATCCAAGAGGCTAGAATCCAGGTAGAGCTCGATGTCCAAGACAGAGCAAGAATATAATATAAAAGGCTCAAACACTAATATTCTATGGTTATAATTTGGAGTCGTAAGATTAGTGATTGACCCTTATATATATATATATATATATATATATATATATATATATTTGTGTGTGTGTGTCCCTTATATCTACCTTATCTATGTCTGTCTATTTATCTGTCTATCTATTTCATATTGCTCATGATCTAATTCTGTTCATCCTTTCTATCTCTCTCTCACTCACTGACTCACTCACTCTCTCTCTCTCCCTCTGTATATATATATATATATATATATATATATATATATATATATATATATATATATATAATTCTGTTCATTATCTATCTATTTATTTATCATTTTATCTATTCAAATCTATCAATCTTTCTATCTATCTATCTAGCTAGCTGCCTATCTCACTCTTTTCATTATCTATCTATCTATCAATCTATCTATCTATCTGTCTATCTATCTATATATATATATATATATATATAGCTGTTTATCCATCTGCGCCTGTCTATATGATATAGCTAAATCCAACTACGTATCTTTCCTCATGTATAGCTCACTAAAGTAACGGACAGTAATCGCAAATATGTGTTTGAATGTTTCCACTTAAACTTTGAAAAGAAAAGCGTGAAACAAAAATCTTGAAGAGGTCAAAGTTAAAAGTTTATTTCAGTCCACCGAGGATATCGAAAGGCAATCTCTTGGCTCAACATCTCACAAACAGGAAACACTAATAAAAATGGCGTCTGGGAAGAGAAATGGCACACTTGGGAGAAATCCTGTCGCGAGAATCTCCCGAGATTTTCCGTGAATTATTGGTCTGGTCCGGTCTGCTCCAAAAGGATAGACTGTGTGCGTTGCAACATAAAAAGTGATGAAGGAGATGTGTTCATATAGGTTAATTACAGTTAACAAAGGATTTTATAGAGCGGAAGAAAAAGAGATCGGAGGGGTTTCTGGGAACAAATTGATGCCGATGACCTTTTGAATTTAAAGTTAGGAATTCCGCTTATTTATTTATTTTTGCTATTTAGAATTCACTGCCTGGCAATATAATTAATGGCTTGATTATTCAGATAGTAATTAATTATTCAAATATCTATATTATCATTTCTCTCAATATGTAAATATTAATCCAGTCCATCCTTCAAATCTACAAATCTACCATTTGTTCTTGCATTGAATACTGTTGCCGTATATAGTCTGGTACCCCCGATGTTCATCTCGAGGTCCTCGACAAAATCCAGAGACGGATATGTAATGTGATAGGTCCTGATCTGGCATCTCGTCTACAATTTCCCTGTAAAGTTTCTTATGGTTAGTTTGTACATTACTTACATTATTCGGACTATTGTCCTCATCTTTGTCGCCATATTTATTACAACGTTTCGGCCCTTCAGTATCTGTCTATATTTCTGAGATGAGGTATTATGTACACTATTTACATTATTCGGACTATTGTCCTCATCTTTGTCGCCATATTTATTAAAACGTTTCGGCCTTTCAGTATCTGTCTATATCTCTGAGATGAGGTATTATGTACACTATTTACATTATTCGGACGATCGTCCTCATCTTTATCGCCATATTTATTACAATGTTTCGGCTCTTCAGAATCTGCCTATATTTCTGAGATGGGGTATTATGTACACTATTTTCATTATTTGGACTATTTTCCTCATCTTTGTTGCCATATTTATTACAACGTTTCGGCCGTTGTACGCTCCGGCTTTCTTCAGGTGGTTGGAATGTCGAACTGAACCCTTTATTTCGCTCACTGGGGTAGACTGTTCTAGTTCCACGTGCCATGGTTAATGGATGTCAATTATCTCCTGTTAATTTTCCCTCTGAAATTCTCCAGTTAGCCGGGTATTGAACTCACACTCTTTGGGTTCTGTCACTGGATCTAACCAACGCCTTCATCCACTGTGGCATGTGTCCTCAAGTTTCTTATGGTTAGTTTGTAATATCGACAGAATGCTTTTCATAGTTATATGTGTCTTTAATTGCACTTTCTGTTTAAGGATATGCAATGTGACCGGTTCTGACCTGGCATCTCGACTCCAGTTACTTTCTCACAGACGTGCTGTGGCTACTCTCTACCTTTTCTACAAATATTTTCATGGCAATTGCTCTGACAACCTACTTTCATTTGTACACCAACTGCATGAAATTAAGCGTGATACTAGGTTGAGATCTCGGTCCCACCGTTTTACTGTCGAAACAGTTAAGAGTAACCACATCTTCTACTCAAAAAGCATCTTCTCCGGCACTTCCCGACAGCGGAACTTCCTTCCTCTTACTTGCTTTCCTGATAGCGATAATCTTCAAAGATTCAAATGTAATGTCAATCGACATCCCGATCCGCGTCCTTCTCTATATTCTTTCCTCAAACACCCCTCTTTACTCTTGCTCTCACTCTCTGTAACCCCTTGCGTGCTAGTGGCATTCCCTCCTTGCTTGGGGTGAACTGCTTAAAAAAAAAAATCCGCTCAGATTAATACGTCGAAAAACCTGCCCAAACTTCCCTAGCTACTCTAGATAGAGTCCAAAAGTGAGTACGTGCAATTTCAGGTGACAAACTATTCTCCAGTCTGCAACCCATTTCTCACAGAAGCGAAAAGATTAATTTCTTGGTGGCTGTAAAAAATTGATTGATTGATTACCACCCCCACCCCGCGCTGAAGAGGGTCTCACATGAGATTGAAAAATCATTTGAAAGAACATTTTAGGGGGAATTTTTCTTAATCAATTTTCTACTGTCACAAAGAAATTCGGGGACGTGAAAGGATTAAAACTAAAATAAACAGACATAATACTTCTAAATTATTTAACCAAACAAGCTTGAATGAAAATATACTGCCTATATATATATATATATATATATATATATATATATATATATATATATATATATAGTCACCTACAGTCACCCAATATATATATATATATATATATATATATATATATATATATTCAGGCATGTTAATACCTCATCTCAGAGATATAGACAGATGTAGAAAATTGATTGTGAAAATTAACATTTTCATTCGAATAATTTTTATTTTCCCAAGTACTTTCAATCTTATCTAAAACCATCTTCGGTGGGGTTGTTGGTAATTAATTAAACGATTTTCAACAGACAGAAATTAATTCGGGGATATGAAAGAAATAAAACTAAAATAAATACACATAATACGTCTAAATTATTTAATCAAACAAGCTTGACTGAATATATACTGCCTATATATATATATATATATATATATATATATATATATATATATATATATATATAGCATTAATTTGAAATATTGTTTTTGATCCTAAAATTGCTGTTTTTAAACGGTGACAGGGATGGATAGATAGATATGGACAGAGTGAGATAGATAGATAGATAGATATATAATATATCTATCTATCTATCTATCTATCTATCTATATATATATATATATATATATATATATATATATATATATATATATATATATATATATATATTAAGACATTTTTATGTTTATACATTCTTTTAATAGATGGTATTTATCAATCCACCCACGGGAATCGAATGTGGCACAAGGCCTTTTTAATGTGGGTTTCTCCGAGCCCGTAGGCCCAGCCAAAAATAAATAACCATCCAAACCCCCTGAGGGGGGCCAGTTCCGTCAACCTCCCCCAACGCAACACTACCCTTCGGCGGAGCTACGTCAGGGTTCCTCCCTGCAAGCAGAGAGTTCGACAGACACCCGACCCGGCAGCTCACAAAGCACAGATACTACACTTTGATCCTAGCCACCGGGCCGAGCGGGTATTCTTTTTATCGATACACATATTTAAGTAAATGCTCTGTTTATAATAAACAGTATTAAACAACATTTACCGGCCTGAATGTCCGAGAAATTTTCCGAGAAAATATTCATCCTCCGACAGGACTCGAACCTGTATGTCTTAAAATAATGTCTTTGTCCATTATATATATATATATATATATATCTTGGTTCCTGAAAAATTAATTTCAGTTGAGCTCTCTTCGGAGGAGGTGGTGGGTTTGTAAGCAGTGACTATTATAGCTGATATAGCGAGACTCTTCGGGAAAAGCGAATTGAGACACTGTCGGTCACTGTGTGTGTTTATCTAAAATTAAATACGCTAAAATTCACCTTCATCCCTGTCGTGCGCCGATTCACTCGGGTTTCGATCCTAGCTAGAGGCAGCCGGATGTCTAGCCACACTGAAGAGCTGCAATATTGTCTGTGGATGACTCTCTCTCTCTCTCTCTCTCTCTCTATCTATCTATATCAATATATATATAGTAATGAGGAGGATTTGATAATTATATTGATTGATTCATCGAGTCTGATAGAAACGACAGGAAGCACTAGAAGGCCGTTTTGTCCTATAATTGGGACTCATCAGTAGTGCATCCACTACCGAGGGAATCGAAACCCCGACAGTTAGGTTGGCAAGCGAACACTATACCAACTGCTCCGCCGGGCCTCGGTGACGAAGAGATTGCAAATCAGACTCTAAGAAGCGCCGCTCACTCTCACATTCCGTGGTGGAACTCAACTGATATTCTCTCTGACCATAGGACTGAGCCTCCTGGAGCCACGACTACTCTCACCGAGCCGCTCCAACTGGAGCATTAGAAGCTGGTTCAAGCGATGATAAACACACATAGTAATGAGGAGGATTTGATAATTATATTAATTGATTCATCGAGTCTGATAGAAACCTCAGGAAGCACTTGACGGCCGTTTCGTCCTATATTTGGGACTCATCAGCAGTGCGCATCCACTAATGCTCCAGTTGGAGCGGCTCGGTGAGAGTAGTCGTGGCTCCAGGAGGCTCAGTCTTATGGTCAGAGAGAATCTCAGTAGAGTTCCACCACGGAATGTGAGAGTGAGCGGCGCTTCTTAGAGTCTGATTTGCAATCTCTTCGGCACCGAGGCCCGGCGGAGCAGTTGGTATAGTGTTCGCTTGCCAACCTAACTGTCGGGGTTTTGATTCCCTTGGTATTGGATGCGCACTGCTGATGTGTCCCAAATATAGGACGAAACGGCCGTCAAGTGCTTCCTGAGGTTTATTTCATACTCGATGAATCAATTAATTTATATATATATATATATATTATATTATATTATATTATATATTATATATTATATTATATTATATTATATATATATATATATTATATATATATATATACATTATATTAGCTCCTGAATTAAATTTAATTCCAGTTGAGCACTCTATGGCTGAGATATGGGTTTGTAAACAGTGACTATTATAGCTATATAGCGAGACTCTTCGCAATCCGAATTGAGTCACTGTCGGTCACTGGGCGTGTTTCCAAAAATAAATACGCTAAAAATCCACCTTCATCCCGACCGTGCGCCGACAGCTTAGTGGTAGAATATCCCGAGGCAACCGGGTGTCTAGCCGCACTGATCAGCTGTGATACAGCGAAACAGTCTGTCTGTGGATGGCACTATATATATATATATATATATATATATATATATATATATATATATATATATATATATATATATATATATAGTAATTAATCGAACCCTGAAAAATCTTCAGCAGAATGTAGAAATTAATTACGAAATTACTAAACGGCCGCCCAGTTTACTCTAAATCCCCCCCAAATTTCTTCACTGTATATCCTTGCTTAACCCAGCTAATGCTCATAAGTAGCTGTTAACCCTCAATAAGCAGATCTGGTTCTTGGGCACTGTTCCGACGTTATCCGTATACTTGGATGAGTTATCGCTGCAGAACTGAGTAGTGGCGCTATATCGAGTCTGGTTTGTGCACGATTTGTCACCGAATCCCGTGGCACAGTTGATATGTCGTTTACATTGTATCGAAATGGTCCGGGTTCGATTCTCGGTGGTGGATGCGTACTGCTGATGAGTCCTAGATTGTACGAATCGGCCGCCCAGTGCTTTCTGTTGATAAATTGCCATATACGATTACTCTATATCCTCCTTCCCGCAAAATTCTTCACTTTTCCTTATATATATATATATAAGGTTGGTGCAAAAATAATGTCATTTTTGGCATTAAAAATACGTCAAAAAATGACAATATTTTTGCACCAACCTAATATATATATATCGTGTCAATTTCTAGTTTCAACATATAGTCAATTCTCGATCAAATGTTCTCAAATTGTACCAAAATACGTAAGAAATCACACCTTATCTCAATGAGTACCTGCTACAAATCTGGAAGTGCCACTGTTAATGACGGTGTGCTGTTGGAATGGCCATCATGTTCACCTGATTTGACACCTTGTGATATTTTTTTTTCTATGGAGGACAGGTTTATATCCCCCACTTCCTACAAGCCTAGAGGAACTTAAGCAGAGAATCACTGTAGGCACGGGAGAATGTTACGCAAGACATGCTACAGCGTGTTTGGCAGGAGTTCGACTACCGATTTGGCGCGTGTCGTGTCACAGGCGAGGCGCATATTGAATATTTGTGAAGCTTTGCATATCGGTTTGGAATTTCGATAAATAAATCTCTTGCTGGTCCACATGAAACCTATTTAATTTTTAATTTCGTTTGCCTGGGACAAGTAGTTACTCAGATATTCACATTTTAAATGTCAATTTTAGGGAGACACCCTATATATATATATATATATATATATATATATACATATATATAACGCTTCATAGTCAGAATTGAATTTGAATTAAAATGGACTCCATATACTTATAGAGAAAATTAAAAAAAATATATGCAGAGCTTTTAAGAGTAAAATAAATAGACCAGCCAATCACACTACCTGGGTTTCAACCGTTCGTTTTTTTCAGGCGGAATTGAGCCAAATCACCTTAAAATACCGAAATGTTGAAACGAAGGTAGCGTGATTGGCTGATCTAAAATTATATATATATATATATATATATATATATATATATATATATATATATATATATATATATATATATACATACATACATATATATATATATATATATATATATATATATAGAAATGGACAAAGTCCGACAATTATTTTAAGCACATTTTTATGTTTATACATTCTTTTTATAACACAGATATTTAATTTATTTAATACTGTTTATTATAAACATAGCATTTACTTAAATATTTATGTCTATAAAAATAATGTATAAACATAAAAATGTCAATATATATATATATATATATATATATATATATATATATAGGGTGACCCCAAAAAACGGGAATTTTTGAATTCCGTATTGCCAGACATGAGCAAATGGCAACATTGCGACACGGTGACCTTGAGCGAGTAAATATTTCGATGAAATTCACAGTCTCCCAGCTGAGATGTTGCAGCAGTCAACGAGGAATCTCAACAGCAGATTTCAAGAATACATTCGTACAGGAGGACGCCATCTACAGGGCGTAATTTTAAAAAAATGAAAATTCCATCATTGTTTCTTAAATGACATCTTTTAAGGTTTCAATTACTATGAATAAAATATTTTTCTTCCATCACTCTTGGTGTTATTGGATTGCTAAAAATGGCCCGTTTTTTGGGGTCACCCTATATATATATATATATATATATTAAAAACAACAGAGTTTTTTATATATAGGGCTGAATATTAAAAATATCATAATAATATTAAAAATGTAGCGTTAATAATATCATATGAAAGATTACTTTACTTTTATCAATGTTATCCCGACTTCAAAAAGAAAAATTGGAAACATCGTTTAGGACCGGAACCCCGTAAAGATTGGAAATTTTATCAGGAAACTTCGAAGTCCTGATAAAATTGATATTTCAAAGTTAAGTAATCTTTTCATATAACATTATATATATATATATATATATATATATATATATATATATATATATATATATATATATATATATATATATATATATATATATATATATATTATGTTGGTGCAAAAATAATGTCGATTTCTCACATAGTAACATATGTGAGAAAACGACATTATTTTTGCACCAACCTAATATATATATATATATATATATATATATGTATATATATATATATATCATCGTTAAAGACGCGGGCAAAATGTGCGCATCCCAAAACCGCACCAGGATATGACTGATTCCTTCTGCTATGAAAATCGTCGTTTGTAAAACCGGTTCTCTATATGGCTAAGGCTCGAACGCAGATCGGTTGCTTTGAAGGCGAGCGGAAAACTACCGGTGTCGCTGCGCATTCCTAGACAGATCAGTCTGAAATAAGTTTACATCAGGCGGGAAATTGAGTGAGAAATTGGTAGATATGAACAGACTGAGATAGACAGTTTGAAAAACAAACAAACGTGACTGATGGGTTTCACGTTTCCCACCGGAGTTTGACGAAAGCGACGTTGTACTCCATCAATTAGTTTAAGGCTGGCCGTTCGCTGAGGCTCCCATCGACTCATTGGCGGCGAGGGAAGTGGGGAAACTTTAAAGTATCTGACATCATCAAAAGCTCACTTCCGTTTCTTCGCGGTTCTCTAAATATGGCACCGTCTCTGAGATCCTTATCAAATTGATTGCAATATTTTTCCGGCGAAAAAAAAAATCCTTGAAAAGAACGAAAACTTCACTCGAACATTTGAAACGAAATACCTGCAATTGATACTTAGGTTCATTATATTTTCGGGGTTTTTTTTTATTCAGGATTTGGACACTAATGGCTCCCCACGACTTTCTATCCCATATTTTTCAACGTGCTCGTTTTGTTGGTGATTCGATGTCTTCCCTTGCCTCTTTTGAGTTTAATAGACACTGTGTGTGTCAACTTCTCCAAGCCTTCTTTCCTCATTATGAATCCCAGAAATTTCTGCTGTTTCTTTCTTTTTTTTTTATTCAAAGTACAAGACTCTATTTTGTTTTAGTTTTCCTTAAAAACTTCCTCGTTGCTCACATGCTATGACCAGGGTCATCTAACCATTTGATGTAATGAATATGCATACACCTGGGTTCCCCCTCACAGTAATATGATTGGCTGGTCTCAGCCATAAATACAGACTGATGTGGAGGTACATGGACTACGCCTATTGTCTTCGCCTATAGCCTACGCCTATTGCCTACCACTACGACGAGGACCAGTCCATTACGGTTACCTGCTAGATTGGCCTACTCTGTTACAGTAGTCCAAAACCACTTTTCTACTTTTTCGAGACATATCACCATTTATTTGTAGAACCCCATTTCTATTGCCCCAGATCCTTCTTCATCTGTTATTGATCCTGACCTGGCATCTCGGCTTCTGTTTTTGTTTTTCCACCGTCATAACGTAGCTTCCCTCTGCCTTTTCTATAAATATTTTCATGGCAATAAATCGGAGGAAGTTTCCTCTATGGTTCCTAGACATTATGAATTTAGCGCAGTACTAAGACGCATAGAATAATCTTTAATGTTATCGGTCCTGACCTGGCATCTCGGCATCAGTCACTTCTCTATGGCCGTAATGTGGTCTCCCTCTACCTTTTTCTATAACTATTTTCATGTTAATTATTGGTGAACTTTCCTCTATGGTACCTCGATTAGACGAATTTAAGTGACAGATAAATTTCGTTGGAAACAAAGAAAAGATAACTGAATTGTTACATGCTATCTATCCTCCTATATGGCAGCGAATGCTCGACAATCTCCTCAAAGATGAAGAAGAAACTTGAAGCAACAGAAATGTCCTACAAAAAACTGCTGTCGATGCCATGAGAAACGACGAGGTTTTGGTGAGAATGGAAACAGAAAGGAAACTTTTACTTAACAACAGGAAGACGCAGTTGCATTATTCGGGCTGTTAACTTCATCTTCATTGCCATATACACAACATTTCGGCCGTTGTATACTCCGGCCTTCTTCAGGTGATTGGAATTTCGAACTGAAGAGAAACATGTTCTTTTTTGTGGGGTTGAGTGGGGGTGATTATCGGATTAAACGAAAAGTAAGTTATCGGTGAGACGAAAGAATTTTGAAGAAAGAACAGATAGTGGAAATATGATATGGAAATCCGTAAGCGAAAGACGTCTTCCCGAAATTAAGCTAAGTATGAAGACATAAGAAAAAAAAGAAAGGTATATTGAATTGCAATGTAGCATCGATGCTCTAATTTATGAGTGAATGCTGGACAATTTCTTTATAAAGAAGAAACTTACAGCGACAAAAATTTGGTTCTTCCAATGAAAGTTAAGAATTCTGCTATTGATTTAGAGATTCTTGATAAGATCTATAGAATAATCTGTAATGTTATTGGTTCTTACTCGGCAATTCGGCATCGGTCATTTTTCCATCGCCGTAATGTAGCTTTCCTATGCATTTTCTATAAATATTTTCATGCTAATTGTGTCTGATGAGCTTTCCTCTTTGTTACCTCTTAAATAAGAGGCAGAAAGCTTTCGTTGGAATAATTGAAAAGAGTACTAAACTGTTACGTGATATATATCCTCCTATATAGCAGCGAAAGCTCGACAGTCTCCTCAAAGATGAAGAAGAGACTTGAAATCAACAGAAATGTGGTTTTAGAGAAAGAAGCTGAGGATACCATGGGCCTAACATGTGAGGAACAACGAGGTTTTGGAGAGAACGGAAACAAAAAGGAAACTTAAGCTTAACATCGGGAAAAGGCAGTTGATATTTCTGGGTCACGTGATGAGGAAGGAGGGATCGGAAAGTTTAATAAATGATATTAACATTACTGAGAATAAAGTGCCATTACAGAATATTTTTGAAATTAAAATCACTTGACAAAATAACACTTGTAAACAATTTTAGAAAATAGGAACAAGAAAAAGACTATTTTACCTTCAGTGTCGCTTACAGCGCTCCATGCTTTCTCGATGAATATCCTTCAAAAAAGAAAAAAAAAAGGTAACTTGATTCTTGTATATAAAAACTTAAAGGAAAGATAAGCAAAAAATAATACTGCATTTTTATTAAATAAGTATTTATTATTTTAATCATTAAATTGTTTTTTTTTAAATAGTTGAATTATTTTGTATAATAAATAACAGAACTTTTAATTTTTCTAAAAAGTATTAATGAAAATTTATTTGTACTAAGCTACGCACCCTAGTAAAATCAACTGTACTTTGTACCCTACCACTTACCTGTTTGCACTTCTCCCCAGATTTTGGTTTTGATCGATCAATGTATGGCTATTTTAAAGGGTGTGCTGAACTGTTACATGATATCTGCCCTCCTCTATAGCAGCGAATTCTGGACAATCGTCTGAAAAGATGAAGAAGAGACTTGAAGCAACAGAAATGTGGGTCTACAGAAAGCTGCTGTAGATGCACTTGAACAACGACGAGGTTATGGACAGAATGGAAACATATACTTATACTTAACATCAGGAAAAGTTATTTGCATTATTCGGAGTGTCATCATATTATAATAATAATCCCCACCGTCATTGTCATATTCACGACATTTCGGCCGTTGTAGGCTCCGGCATTCTTCAGGTGATTAATAATTCGTACCGATCCCTTTATTTCGCCCACCTGGGTAGATTTTTCTAGTTCCATGTGCCATGCCTCTTCCGGCTGTCTCAGTTATTTCCCTTTAACTCAAATCTTTAAGTTTTTGGTCCCCCACTGTTGTAGTAGGGTTTCGTCACTCGAGCTAACCAACATCTTTATCCACTGGGCTATGTGTCCTTGAGGACGGCTGTGTATGAATTTTTGGGGCCTATAAACCTAATGTCTCATTTTCATTTTTTTTTTTACCAGTGATGATATTGCAATTTTTCTGTTATTATTTTTGCATTATTTTACCAGGGCATAACGTTTTTCCATCACTTTTAATTTGTTTTTTTTTCTATAAATATCTTCATGGCATTTGGTCTTATGAATTCAAGCGTATTACTAGATTGGCGGCAAGGTCTCATCATGTTACAGTTGAAATAATAATATGTAACTGTAAGATCTATGCTAACAGTTTTTTTTCTCTCGCACTTCTCGCTTGTGGAACACTCTTCTGGTTTCTTGCTTTCCAGTCACGGTTGAATTTCAAAAAGTCTATTTAAAATCAATGGTTATCTTGTTTTAATCCTTGTTCTTATATAGTTCTCTAATTTTTATTCTATTTTTTTTTCATATTGTCTCACAATCAGGGGTACTGTTGCGTCTTAGTAGCTTTATGTCCTTGCCTGGAGTGAAATGATCCAAACCACAAAAAGAAAAAGGCTCGCATTTTGGTCTGTTCCTCTCGATGTATTCTGTAATTACAGTTGAAGATTAGTCCTTTGTTCCTGCTTTCTCTTACTAATTTCTCTAAGAGTTATTGGTTCTCGGGATCACATTTTGTCGTCGTCTGTTATAATAGTTAAATTTCTGTATTTGCTTCATTGTGACGATCCCGATTTGAAGTTCGCTTCTTGGGTTGCTCGTTTTGTTGACGACCATAGATTGTTTCGTTACATCTTCCCCCTAACCCCACAAGAATGCTTAAGTAACCTCATTTAAATGAAGTCTTCCGGATAGCAGTTTGGCACCCATCCATTTCTCTGAATGCGATTCACGTTTTGGAAGGCTTCCGTAACTGTCAGTATTTCTGAGAAGAGATATTGTAATTATTTACGCTATTTACATTGTACGGAATGTTGTCAGCGTCTTTTTTTTTTTTTTTTTTTGCCATATTCACGACGTTTCGGCTGTTGGATGTCCCGGTTTTCTTCCTAAATGAAATATGGTTCAGTGAATAAAAAAAGTTGGTTGAATCTAGTGACCTGACTCGAAAGAGTTGTGATTCCAATACTTGGCTTCAGCAGAAGCGAACAAAAAGCTTGTGGAGTTGATATGAACAGATACTGAGGCATCAGGAAGAGGCATGACACGTGGAACTAGAATAAATCTACCCAGGCGTACGAAATAAATGGTCCACTTCGAAATTCCATTAAACTGAAGAAATAAATCTTCTGAAACGCCGACGTACAAATTTTGGTCACTACTGGAAAGGCGCTAGTAAACTGAAGAAAACACTAGAGGACAGTGAAATAAGGGTTACTCACAAAGATATATAATTATTTAACATACCTTTATTAACATTTATATACACACATGTTTTCAGCTTCGTCTCTTGGCCTTTTGACCCAGATCGAGGCTCGGCGGAAGTAAACAAACCCTGTTATCGCGTCCAAAGGGACAGCAGCAGCAGCAGCACTAGCAGTCACTAGCCCAAGGGATGTTACATCCCCCCTCTTGGCTGTGGCGAAGGGTGCGATATTTTTATTTATTTATTTATTTTTAAAACCCTTCTTGTTAGGCACATACATGATGCACGTATTATTATCTTCCATTTCCTTCTTTTTTTTTTTTTTTATATTGCAAGGCGGGGGGGGGGGTAATTCACCTATACTAGTTCATTGGTAATAGTAATTTTTTTTTTATTCTGCTCGTTACTTGGATTATGCGACTGGGAATGTTACTCAGTCTCTATTCCTAAAATATAGTCTCTGTAGCGTGATGGTGTTCTCAACGATCTTTCTGATAAATAAGACAGTCCGAAGATCCAGGTACTGAGAATCGCACCGATTCTCAGTACCTGGATCTTCGGACTGTCTTATTTCTTGTGTGTGTGTCTTGTTCCTTGTGTCTTGATGTCTTTCTTCTTGTCTTGTTG
The DNA here is from genome assembly GCA_963932145.1 of Acanthosepion lycidas. Lineage (NCBI taxonomy): Eukaryota > Metazoa > Mollusca > Cephalopoda > Sepiida > Sepiidae > Acanthosepion > Acanthosepion lycidas. Next base: position 26,658,373 of record OZ010613.1, read on the forward strand.
TAGGTGGGGCTGTCCGTAGGTGGTATCGATTTCTCCTAATGGTGTTACCATTTTCTGTGGTTACATTGTAGGATCTGGGTTCCTGGCTTCTGCTCTTAATTGTTGCTCTTTCCCATATGGCCGTTTGGGGGTTTCATACTCTTATGTCCTGGACTTCATAGAGCGGTGGTAAGTCTTTTGCATCATGGTCGTACTTTTGTTTTTGCTCTTGTTGGCGTTTGTGTAATTCCTCCAGAATTTTGTCCATTTGAGGCTGTGTGTTCCTTATCCTGATTGGGAGATTCCCTCTAATAATTTTTTTTATAAAGCAGTTGTGCTGGACTTGGTAGGTTGTGGTCAGTAGGTGTTGTTCTTAAACACAGCAATGCCATGTCTATATCTGTTCTGCTGTCTTTGGCCATCATTATGGTCTTCTTTACTGTTTGAACGGTTCTTTCTACAAATGCATTTGATTGAGCATACCTTGGTGAGGAAGTGATGCGATTATTGCCTGAAAGCGGAGCTGTCATATTGGGGGCCATTATCACTTATGATCCTATGTTCTCCGAATATTGATTTCATGGCGCATATGACATCTTGGCTTGTGCAGGAAAAAGAATAATTTCCGATAGACAGAAGATAGACTGATGACCAGACGAAGAAAAATGAAAGAAAAGGATATTTGTTTTTTAATTAAAAAAGAAGATAAAAAACACGATAGACTGAAGATAGACTGATGACCTGACGAAGGAAAATGAAAGAAGAGGATATTTGCTTTTTTTTAATTAAAAAAAGAAGACAAAAAACATGATAGACTGAAGATAGACTGATGAGCAGACGAAGAAAAATGAAAGAAAAGGATATTTGTTTTTTAATTAAAAAAGAAGATAAAAAACACGATAGACTGAAGATAGACTGATGACCTGACGAAGGAAAATGAAAGAAGAGGATATTTGCTTTTTTTTAATTAAAAAAAGAAGACAAAAAACATGATAGACTGAAGATAGACTGATGAGCAGACGAAGAAAAATGAAAGAAAAGGATATTTGTTTTTTAATTAAAAAAGAAGATAAAAAACACGATAGACTGAAGATAGACTGATGACCTGACGAAGGAAAATGAAAGAAGAGGATATTTGCTTTTTTTTAATTAAAAAAAGAAGACAAAAAACATGATAGACTGAAGATAGACTAATGAGCAGACGAAGAAAAATGAAAGAAAAGGATATTTTGTTTTTTTAATTAAAAAAAGAAGACAAAAACACGATAGACTGAAGATAGACTGATGACCTGACGAAGGAAAATGAAAGAAGAGGATATTTGCTTTTTTTTAATTAAAAAAAGAAGACAAAAAACATGATAGACTGAAGATAGACTGATGAGCAGACGAAGAAAAATGAAAGAAAATGATTTCTTTTTTAATTGAAAGACAAAAACGCGATAGACTGATGTTTGTTTTTTAATTCAAAGAAGTAGACAAAAGCACAATAGACTGGAGATAGACTAATGAGCAGACGAAGAAAAATGAAAGAAAAGGATATTTTGTTTTTTTAATTAAAAAAAGAAGACAAAAACACGATAGACTGAAGATATACGTATGACGAAAAGAAAGAAAATTGGAAAAAAAACGTATGGTAATTAATTTTTCTTTGTCTGCCGGAGATGTAAAACAAAAAGACCGTCTCGTTTTGCTTAGGGGCCGAGATTAAATGACGTCATATACTTGACAGAAAGATAAAATTTTTACGACCACTGAGTGTTGGAGTGGAAGATGTTTGATGAGTATTAAAAATACACGTTTTAAAAGAACATAAGTAAAGAATGGTAATTAAATTTTTCGTCTGTCGAAGCGCGATAGAACTTCCAAAAAATCAAGGGATTGTCCCGTTTTTGGTCATTTGATAGTGAAAGGGTTCACGAGGGGGATAAAAAAAATGACTGCATACAAAGCACGATGAGAGAGAATTTTGAAGGATAATTCAAATCTGTTCGTTTGGGCTAGACCACGCCTAGCTCTTGGCGGACGGGTTTAATCAGGGGACCAAAGAGGGAAAGGCGCAGGTGAAATTTGAGGGAAGGCTGAGGAGCTTGCTGATGGCGAGAGACATTCACACAAATCAGGAAGAGGACGGGTTTGATCAGATGACCAAAGAGACAAAGGCGTATGTGAAATTTGCAGGAAGGCGGTGGAACTTGCATGCCCATCGGGCAATGATGATGAGAGGCATTCACGCTAAGCAGGAATGAGACGGGTTTGATCAGGTGACCAAAGAGGAGAAGGCCCATGTGGAATTTCAGAGAAGGTTGAGGACTTTCCACGCCACTCGGGCGGTGATGGTGAGAGGCACTCACACAAAGGAAAGAGACAGATTTGATCACGTGACCAAAAGAACAAGAAGGCACAGGTAGAATTCCAAGGAGGAAGAAAGGGCTCCCCCATATTTGAATATTTGCAGGGAGAGTGCTGTTTAGTTGTTTGGGGAAACCTGGCATTCTCAGGGTACACCTTATCCCAACCAGCCTTTGCGCAGGGGTCCATAAAAACAACGCAGAGTAGACACGGCGGAGGCGAGACTGAACGGAGAGACGAGTACCACTGCTTCACCTCATCTCATGTCATTTTCCGCCCTCAAGAAAAACCTCCCCGATTTAAAACCTTGTTCGAAAAATCTCATTCAAAGCCATAACGACACTGTGTCACTAAAATTTTGAAGGGTCGATAGTTTTTACATTGAGAATATAAAGCTGCTTAAGCCATCAATAACTGTACCATCTAATTTGTAACAAGGAAGCGTATATAAGTATTTTTCTCTTTTTATTATTAGGTTGTCCCAAAAGTTCGTAAACACTTGCAAATAATTGAAATTTTACTCGCCAAGTAATAACAAAAACAACAAAAATTATTCCTCAAAATAAAGACCATCATTTAACCAAGACTTTCTGCCATCGATCTGCAAGCTTTCGGATCTGGTGAAAGTACCATTCAGCCGGCTTCGAATCAAAGAATTCTTGACGCGCTTCCTCGACTTCATCAAACGAGTCGAACCGGCGGACCTTCAGAAAGTGTTGCATTGAGCGGAAAAGGTCGTAATCTGATGGAGCACAGTCAGGACTGTAGGCTGGATGTGGCAGAACCTCAACGCCGTCCAGCTCTTCAAACTTGTCTTTGGGCTTCCTGGCGGTGTGTGGCTTGGCATTGTCCTGCTGCATCAAAGCGCGCTTTCGGTTGATCAGAGCCGGGTACTTTTGATTCAACTTTTCGTAGACCCGCTCCAGTTGCTGACGGTAAAGTTCGGCACTGATGGCACGACCATTCGGAACCAACTCAAAATGCACGATTCCTTCAAAGTTCCACCAAACACACAAAATGACTTTCTTGCCGAATCGATCTTGTTTTGGAACCGACGGTGTCTCTTGCCGTTTCTGAACCCATCGCTTGTCTCGATTGTGCTGGATTGTGTTGCGTAAAAATTCAATTTTTCGCAAGTGTTTACGAACTTTTGGGACAACCTAATATTATCATTATTCTTTCGTGCGAATTTACTCTGACTGGACCAAACCAAGTCATCAATTCCATCGACCATTCGGACCAAGCCAGTCTTTACAATCAATTGACACAACGTGGGGTGGGACAAAACTTTGGCCGAAGCGATCAACTTTACGATCAGCGCTGATATCGAACTTGAATACGGACCGGCTGGGGTAGACGCCATAGATTGATTATTCTGGGTTTGTTTCGAAATTCAAGAAAATGTCACCTGGAGACGGTCGGAGAATTTCAAATGTGGCAATATAGATGAGGTTTTGTATGTGCGAGTGTATTCGGCTATAATTTTAGCCATTATCAAGGATGGTTTTTATGTTTTTTACTTTAAGCTGAATTTATAAATGTAAAAGATGATAGGTGCCGACCCGTTTCTTCCTATGGGGACTTTTTCAGGGCAAAAACGAAATAAATTTATTTAAACAAATTAACGAACAATAACAAAACAAAATGTCCTCAGGAACTGAAAGAATTTAGAGAACGCTAGTTTCATGCTGTTAACTGAAAATTACATCAATTACTGTCACGTTTGGAGATATTGTTATTACTGCTCTGTTGACGGATTCAACCATTTTCTTTTGATTTCACGATATTGTTGTGTACGTTTGTTTGGGTGGGGGAATAATTCTGTTAAGCTGAATGCATGGATTGTATTTTGCATGTATCTAGAGTTATAGGAATGCTTTATTTTCCAAACACGATCAGCACATTGTAACCATGTTCATCTTACTTATTATAAAACGCAGATTGTGTGTGTGTGTACGTTTATATATTGTTCGGATTTCCTACATTTTTCAACCGATTTCAACAAAAGTTCACAGGACTACGCAAAATGACCTTGCGGTGGTTCTGACAGCGCCAAAAATTAGAAAAACACAATTTTTTTTGCACGAAATCAATTTGAAAACACGATTAAGTCGCCAGAATGAAAGGGGAACAACTCATATCGAGTTATACTTATTATAAAACCCAGGTTGGTTATGTGTGTGTGTGTGTTCATTTATATATGGGATCGGATTTCCTACATTTTTCAATTGATTTCAACAAACTTCACTTTTTTTGGGGGGGGCAGGTAGTGTTTCTTATTGTCTTGCACACTTTTTTTCTTTATTTTTACATTCAAAATGCTTTAAAAATTCCATTTACAAGACAATTGTTTATAATAAAATTCTATTCAATCGATAGACTCATAACGATTGAAAGTAATGTTTTTGTTTGAGTTTGGGTTTGGGTTTGACCAATTCGTTAAAAAAAAACAAAAAAAACTAAAAAACAAAACTAATTAAGACATGCGTGTCCGTCAACCTTAAACAATAATCTTTGTCAATTTTATTTTTCAGTCTTTATGATAGTCGATACTTGATCTATCTCTTACATCCCCGGACAACGCCGGGCTCTCCTGCTAGTAGTTAATATTATTGACTGTTGGCTTTTTCTTTTTTTTATTAATAATGCTTCCATTACTTTTAACCTTTTTTACATGTCGACGGGGCTATTATATTTGTATTTTGTACGAGTTTGGTAGGTCGCCAGGTTTATTTAAATGAGACATAATTGAGCTATGGTCAGTGAGAAGTAATGTGAGTCTCCTTGTTAAACATGTCGTAGTATATCCAATATAATTATTTATAAATTTGTATTGATTATGAACACAGTTCCTTAAGGGACATGTGAATTCGTAAATAATATTGGTTCTCTGTAATTTTAGAACTTGCCGGCAAATTATTATTTTTGGCGTTGAGGTTAGCAGTTTCAAATTTTTTGTGATGAATAATTAATTTGATTTTCTTGTTTTTATCGCCTGGAGTTATGTATTTCGTTATAATGATTCTAAGTGAAGATTCGTCTTGCTTATTGTTGTGGCCTGTTTAGGGGCCAGAAAGAAAGACACGGAAGACGAAGGTAGATTGAAAAAAGGATATTAAAGATATATACAAAACAATAGTGTTAGTAATAAATAGATTAGCACTGCGTATACTACTCCACTTCGCTTCACACTCTTCACCTATCCGACTCTTGAAGTTTGTATTTATGAGAGCAGGAAGAGTTTATTCTACTGTAGGAGGGTTTACCACAACACTTATCATTATTATGCATTTGATTTTAGTACAAAATGTTAACATACTCATTGACAATACAAATATAATAGCCTCATCCACATGTAAGCAAAAGACTAAAAATAATGGAAGCATTATTAATAAAAAAGAAAAAGCCAGCACTCAATAATATCAACTACGAACACGGCCACAATTTTCAGACCGTGTTTGGAAAATAAAACATTCCTATAACTCAAGATACATAGTGTTCATAGTTGATATTATGGAGTGATAACTTTCTTTTTTTTTATTAATAATGTTTCCATTATTTTTAGCCTTTTTTACATGTTGATGAGACTATTATATTTGTATTTTGTACGAGTTTGGTAGGTCGCCAGATGTATTTAAATGAGACATAATAGAGCTATGGTCATAGCGATGTAATGTGAGTCTTCTTGTTAAACATGTTGTAGTATATCCAATATAATTATTAACAAATTTGGATTGGTCAAGAACACAGTTCATAAAGGGACTTGTAAATTCGTATATAGTATACATTTCCTCCTTGTCTCTTTTTATTAATTTTGTCTTTTCTACAGATACACTCTAGAATATTTACGTTTGTCAAATTTTAAACCATGAATTTAGATGTCAAAAAAGTTTCAGTTAAATTTTAAGTAGATTCACCATGTTTTCTTAAAGTTATTGGATTTATTTAAAAAAAAAAACTGCAGTTTGAAATGTAAATTTAGTGTAAGGCTACTGAGATTTAATTAAAAGTTGTTTTTTTTCCCATAATATATGTTGAAACATTTTTAATGGAAAGCATCTAACAAGTGCTGAAAAAAAGAAAATAACTAAGTTATTGAGTGATGTCCATATTGGAGGTATCAAAAAGAGCTTCGCAGATATCATCAGACGATAAAAATAGAAAATACGACCAGGTTTTGAAGTAAAGCAAAAGGCTTTAAGAATATTCTTCCGCTAAGAGAACGTAAACAAAACAGAGTTATAGCGAAACAAAAAAAATTGTATTGTTCATCTTTCAGAGACAACATTGAACACAATATATTTTTTTTTCTTTTGACATAGAAAAAAAAATAAGGCACTGATGATGACATTGTGCTAATGTCGAAAGTACTCGGAATAAAATGAATATGCATTAACAGAGCAATTTTCTTTATTTCTTTAATAAGGATACTAAGAAACTTGTCTGTGATTACGAGAAGATCATATATATATATATATATATATATATATATATATATATATATATATATATATGATAGGAAGAAATCATGCTATAAACTAAAATAACGGCACTCTAGAATACCCAACTGACAAAATGACATACGCATTTGTTATATAGAAGATGAAATGGGACTTACGAATATATAATACTTACCAGGAAACATGGCCGAATAACCCCTAATTAGCAAACAGATGGATTAGAGAAAATGAGTAGACATAATGTGCTTATATTATTCAATCTCTCTCTCTCTCTCTCTCTCTCTCTCTCTCTATATATATATATATATATATATATATATATATATATATATATATAAAGTCATCCACACACAGACTGTTTCGCAGTATCACAGCTCATCCGTGTGGCTAGACGTTCGGTTGCCTCAGTAGGTGGATTCTACCACTAATCCGTAGGTGCATGGCTGGGATGAATGTGAATTTAAGTGTATTTATTTTTAGAGTAACACACAGTGACTCGATTCGATTTACCGAAGAGTCTTGCATTATTAACCATAATAGTCACTGTTTACAAACCCACACTTCCTCCCCAGAGACTTCAACCGAAATAAATTTTTCAGGAGCATATATATCCACAGACAGACTGTTTCGCTGTATCACAGCTCATCAGTGTGACTAGACTTTCGGTTGCCTCTAGCTAGGATCGAAACCCGACATCAGTCAGTGATTCTACCACTAAGCCATTGGTGTATGGGAGGGACACACACACACACACACACACACACATATATATATATATATATATATATATATATATATATATATATATATATATATATATATATAGTGTGTAATTGGGAAGCATTGAGGCAACTTTCATTGTATAATTTAGACAAGTTTTGTTTGATTATAGGATCCGTTCATATTCTCGGATGAGATTTTGGTGGCGGTTTTAAAAGAAAAGAGAAGATTATTGTGTTTATACATATTGTTTTATTCCGAGTACCTTCGATATTAACACAATGTCATCCTCAGAGTGTGTTTTTAAAAGAAGAAATTCATTATTTCATTTGAAAGTTATATATATATATATATGTGTGTGTGTGTGTGTGTGTGTGTGTACGTGTGTGTGTGAGAGAGAGAGAGAGAGAGAAACGGATTTAAAGATTTCCTTTGCAAATCGGTTTTTGTTAACAGAGAGAAAACATAATTTTTTCTTTTTTTTTTTCATTCTAAAGGAGCTTTTCTAAGGAAGGTTTTGCGAGCATGGCACACAGAGGAATGCACACACGCATTCACCTCAGTGAACCAGCGTCAAGTCGCCATCTTGTGAACTTGTGTGGAGGAATCTGAAAAGTGGCAACAGTTCTTTCATTCTTTTTTACAAGTATTATTTCGTTTTCTTTTCTTTCTTTTTTCTCAATTCTTTCTTTGATTCTGCGATCAGCAAACCTCAGGTGACCAGGCCTTCAGCATGGACGTCATTTTCTTTTATTTATTTATTTTTAATTTTACTTCCATTTTTTTTTTTTTTTTTTTATACAGATGAATCCGCTTATTTATGGATAGCAGCTCTGAATTTTCTGTTTAGCTCGATTTTTTTTCTTTCTTTATTTATGCATATTTGCTAAAAATGAAGTCACTTATTTTGGTCAATTTGGAACAGTGTCTTTTAGAATTGTCTTTAATTTCTTCATTTTCGCTTTGTTTTTCTTTCTTTCTCTATTTCTTTCTCTATTTCTTTCTCTCTTCCTGTTTCTTTCTCTCTTTCTGTTTTTATTTCTCTCTTTCTGTTTTTCTTTCTCAATGTCTTTTTTTCTTTCTTTCTTTCTGCCTTTCTTTCTTTTTGTTTATACTTTCTCTGTTTTGCCTTTCTTTCTATCTTTCTGCTTTTTTTTTTCTGTTCTGTCTCGCTTTCTTTTTTCTTTTTCTCTTTTACTTTCTCTATTTTTTGATTTCCTTTCTCAATTTCTGTTTTAATTTCTCTCTTTCTTTCTCCCTTTCTGTCTTTACTTTCTTTCTGTCTTTTTTCTCTCCTGTATTTTTCTCATTTTCTGTTTTTCTTCTTCTTTTTCTTTCTTTCTTTCTTTCTTTCTTTCTTTCTTTCTTTCTTTCTTTCCATTTGCTTCTTTTGCTTTCTCTCGATTCACTTCCCATTATTCTTTTTCCTTCCATTTTTCTACTTTGCGTCTATTTCTTTCTTTCTTTCTTTCTTTCTTTCTTTTTTTCTTTTTTCTTTCTTTCTTTCTTTCTTTCTTCCTTCCTTCCCTTCTTTCTTTCTTTCTTTCTTTCTTTCGCCTCAATTTTCCTTCTTTCTTTCTTTTTTCTTTCTTTCTTTCATTCTATTTCCTGATCATTTATCACTATTCTTTTTTCTTTTATTATAATTTATTTCTTCCTTACTCTCTTTCTTTCTTTCTTTCTTTCTTTCTTTCTGTTCATTCTTATCTATCGTCTTTATTTTCTCCTTCTTTCTTTCTTTCGTTCTTTCTTTCTATCATTTGTTCATTTCTCATTATTCATTTCCTTTCCCTCTTCGTTTTTCCTTCTTTCTTTTTTTCTTTCTTTCTTTCTGCACTTATCAAACAAGCAAGCCCAACGAACAAAGAACACTTCTGATCCTTCTTTTCTGGATGTAAATCTTTTTTTAAATCGTAAAATCTTTCATTCAAGCTCTGAAAAAAAATAGCGTTTTATGAACGATAACAGCAACAATAGTAAAATTTAAAAAAAGAAAAAATAAATAATAATATTAAAAATAATTTTAAAAAATCCTCAACATGTCCAATTACCAAACAGAAATAATGATGCCGATAGAAATAAACACAAAACACATGTGTGGATGAATCTGGCAGATTTTTTCAGGGGACATTTGTTCCTATGCAAACATCGTAAGGTTTTACAGGACCAAAAACTTAAGAACTAGAAAATAACAGTCCCCGCCAAAATAATAGTCAAAATAATAGTTAGAATAAACTACAACAATCAACCCCAAAATTGAATAATTATCTTCCCAAATCAAAACAAAACTATTAAATAAGCTATATAAAAAAATTTTACTACGTTAACAAAAACACCGATTAAAATAAAAAAATATATGAGACATAAAGAAAATAAAAATAAAAAATAAAAATAAATAAAAAAACAAGCAAAATAATTTAGCCCAAATAAATAAATAAACAAATAAACGACGTCCGGTAAAATAACCGCCAAAATAGATTACCCACAATGCACCACTGACCCGTATATATAAATAGCCGAGAAAAATAACACCACTCGTGGCCTGACTATTGCGTATCGCATGAAACAGACTGTCGCCTCTAAGTGTTGGATTCTATGTTCACTGTTTTGAACAATAAAAAATATTAAAAAATTAAAATCTTCAGACACACTAGGTTTTATATTAAAATTACTTCGTTTTTATTATTATTTCATTTAGATTCCTCGACTAGTTTCGACCAACATGGCCATCATCAGGAGAAAACAATTTCTGCTTGCTGGTAGCAGTGAACAACATCGCGACGGTGCGCCGACAGCTTAGTGGTAGAATATCCGCCTGATACCAATTCAGTCGGGTTTCGATCCTAGCTAGAGGCAACCGGATGTCTAGCCGCACTGATGAGCTGTGATACAGCGAAACAGTCTGTCTGTGGATGACATTATATATATATATATATATATATATATATATATATTTCGATTAAGTGTGCAGTTCAATTTATAATTACATGAATCATTCATACAAAAAAGAAATATAGAGGTTAATAATTTAAATGGCGAGAATACATCTTCGCAAACAATTTCAATAAGGTACACTAACCCCGAACCTGTATATGAATGATATGATCCCTGTTTTTGAGGATGTCTGTAGGAACAGACGAAAGCTTGTAAAAACTAAAAAAGACCTTATGCAACTGGAATTTATAAACAGGGATCATACTAGGTACCAAGAGGTTACAGAGTGTGAGAGTAAGAGTAAAGAGTGGGGTTTGAGGAAAGCATATAAAGAAGGATGCAGATCAGGATCAAGCATCAGAAGATGTCGATTGGCATTACATTTAAATATTTGAAGATTATAGCTATCAGGGAAGCAAGTAAGTGGGGAAGGGGTTCCACTGTCGGGAAGTGCGTGAGAAGAAGCAGTTGGAGCAGAAGAGGCCGCTACATTTAACTGTTTCGACAGTGAAAGTATGAGACCGAAATGCGAAACTAGTAGCTCATGTTGTTGAGGCACCAGTGAAAGTTGTAGAAAAGTCGGAGAGGGGCCACAGCACGTCTGTGAGAAAGTAACTGGAGTCGAGATGCCAGGTCAGAACCGGTCATATTGCATATCCTGAAACAAAAACTGCAATTAAAAGCACATATAACTATGAAAATCATTCTGTCGATATTACAAACTACCCATAAGAAACTTCAGGAGACATGGCACAGTGGATAAAGGCGTTGGTTAGATCCATTGACAGGACCCCAAGCAAGGCAAAGAGTAAAGAGGGTTGTTTGAGGAAAGGATAACGAGATTATAGCTACCAGGGAAGCAAGTAAGAGGAAGGAAGTTCCGCTGTCGGGAAGTGCCGGAGAAGATGCTTTTTGAGTAGAAGAGGCGGTTACACTTAACTGTTTCGACAGTAAAACGGTGAGACCGAGATGTCAACCTAGTATCACGCTTAATTTCATGCAGTTGGTGTACAAATGAAAGTAGGTTGTCAGAGCAATTGCCATGAAAATATTTGTAGAAAAGGCAGAGAGAAGGTACAGCATGTCTGTGAGAAAGTCACTGAAGTCGAGATGCCAGGTCAGAACCGGTCACATTGCATATCCTTAAACAGAAAGTGCAATTAAAGGCACATATAACTATGAAAAGCATTCTGTAGACTACGGAAGATATTCCAAACGAACCATAAGAAACTTTACAGGGAAATTGTAGACGTGATGCCAGATCAGGACCTATTACATTCGCATATCTCTTGTGGCCTTATTAGGGACAGAAGTAAAGACACAAAGAGAGGAATTGACTTAAACAAATATATTAGGTTGGTGCAAAAATAATGACGTAATAATGTCGCTTTTTGAAATATTTTTAAACGTCAAAAACGACATTATTATGTCATTATTTTTGCACCAACCTAATATTATCAGAAACAGTAATACAAACATATACACGCGAGAGTGCTACAGCAAGAATGCTCGGTCCGACTGACAGAGCTGACTGCTGGAAACTTCACGATATTTATTTTTGTTTAAATGCAGAAAATGTGGTACAAGGCGAATAAGGGGGATGGGGAAGGGACGGTCTTCATCTGTCTTAACTTTAAACTTAGCTAACCACAAACACTGACCTAAACATTAAAGAAAACAAAATTTTGGAAGATAAAATTATTACCAAGAATACATTATTACCAGCAATATTGTTTTTGGGAAAAAAAAAAAAATACTGCCAGAAATACTTTTTGAAAATAAATAATACCAGCTATAAAATTTTTGTCGGCATTATATGATCCATTGAGGTGTTGATATGCGGTAAAAAAAAAACAAACCAAACTATGTAAAATGTGTTCGATCTTAGATTTTTCTTTCTTTTTACAAAAATGATCGATGTAAAATGCCATGAAACCATTTCTGACCTGAGGTCACTGGTTGGGAGCCGGAAGCAAATCTGTATACAACAAAAATCCAAGGAAATAATAATAATAATAATAATAATAATAATAATAATAATAATAATAATAATAATAATATTGGTGCAAAAATATTGTCGTTTTCTCACATAGTAACATATGTGAGAAAACGACATTATTTTTGCACCAACCTAATAATAATGAAGAAGAAATAGATGTTCTTATCTCTTCCAATATTTTTTAAACACTGAAAGAAGAGCGCTCTTTAAGAAAATTAAAAAAAAAAAGACAAATGTCTGACAATTTTCGACAATATTTCGACAGTACGTCTCTCTTCATCATGATTAAAAACATCTTTTTTACAAGTATGAAAATATAAATTTTTATTTTCTATTAAATATTGTTGAACATTGTCACGTTTTTCTTTTCTTATCCATTTCTTTAATCGCGTTTTTCTGTGAGTGTTAATAATAATAATAATAATAACAATAATAATAATAATAATAAACATTTAAATTCGAACTTTAGCAAGATCACCATCATACGCTCCAGCTTCATGCGTTCACGCTGGCTGCGTTTCATTCGAATTTGACGCGTTGATTACTAGTAAAGCCGTTTTCTCAATACAAGCGTACAAAGATTGATAATTTTTTGTAGATCATTTATTATATTTTTATATTTCTAAAAGAAAAAAAAACAATTGAAGAAGTCTGTTGAAATACTGTCGAACACTTTTGTTGCTTTTTCTTTTCTTAAAACGCGTTTTTCTCTAAGTGCTAATAATAATAATAATAATAATAATAATAATAATAATAATCATAATAATAATGAAATGTGAACTTTTTTTATAACAGTTGGTATGAATATCGTCTATACACAGTATCTGAAATAAAAAAAAATTAGGATTTCACAATACACTCTGATTGGACAATAAAACTTAAACAAGCCGACGTTGATATAAAAGACAAAAAATATTACTTCATCTTAGACATGGCAATATAAGCTGACTATAATGTACCCTTTAAAAGGCCTTAACATCTAAAGATCTTCAAATAGAGATTCAAAATATGTGGGTCATGCAACCCACTACTTTTCCAGCAATTACTGGTCTGTTGCTGTTGCTATACATCTCGAGATTCTTGACAAAATCCAAAGAAGGGTCCGTAACGTAATCGATCCTGACCTGGCATCTCGACTTCAGTCATATTCTCACCGACTACTTGAATTTAAGAGTGCTACTCTTGGCATATCTGGTCTGGTTTCTCCTGTTGTACACCTCGAGATTCTTGACAAAATCCAAAGAAGGATCTGTAATGTAATCGATTCTGACCAAGCATCTCGACTTCAGTCATATTCTCACCGACGTGACATGGCTTCCCTCTGTCTTTTCTACAGATACTTTCATGATGTTCTGATGAGCTTTTCCTCTGGTGCCCCGACTAAATGAATTTAAGGGTGTTACTAGATTAGCAATTAGGTCTCACCGTTTTACTTTTGAACTAGCTGGATACAACTGCCAGTTTCTTTTCTCGCACTTCCCTCCTGTGGAAATCTCTTCCGATTTCTTTGCTTCCCTGATAACTACAATCGTCAAAAATTTAAATGTAATATCAGTCGACATCTTCCGACTTCTTGAACACTGTCCGTCTTTTTTCCTATTTTTAATTACAATTTTCAGCTATGTCAATGCTAAAATGATGAGACCTAACTGCCAATATATTAATGTGCTTAACCCTAGAACACTAACCATGGGTATATATTACCCAGCGCAAATTTTCCTATTTTTAATTACAATTTTCAGCTGTCAACGGTAAAATGATGAGACCTAACTACCAATCTAGTAATGTGCTTAACCCTAGAACACTAACGATGGGTATATATTATCCAGCGCAAATTTTCCTGTATATAATTACAATTTTCACTACCTGATTTTCTTACCTAAGTAATGTTTTATCAGTTCCTATTAATGTTAACTCAATGTACAAAGTTTCAAGTGTCGGCATGTAAAATATTTCAAGGAAAGATTCATATTTAATATATGTTTTTTTTTATATATATTTTCAAAATGGGGTATAATATACCCCCATGGTTAGTAGTGGCGTAACTTTAATTGAGGGTTAGTGTTCTAGGGTTAAATCGTTTTAATTCTCCTTAGTTTTTTTTTTTATTATTAAAAGCCACGCATAGATACCAGATGTAATCATAGATCCTAACTACAGGACGTGTGCAAAATTTTCAAAGAAAAATGTTTTACAAAAAATAAATGTCGAACTTGATCAGTAGCTAAATGGGTCACTACTTGGGAATATTGTAAGCCTGACTGTACCAATGATGTTATGTTAGTTTGGTGCAAAAGTAATGACGTAATAATGTCGTTTTTTGACGTATCTTTAACGTCAAAAAACGACATTATTACGTCATTGTTTTTGCACCAACCTAATAGAAAACGGCGCGTAATTCAAAACCAGAGTTCGAATTGAAGCCGGCTTCGTTATATTCACACTTAAATACATGGGGGATATATGATTGCCCAAGCGTGTTATATCTGTCCATAGCAAGCAACATTGGACCAGCGAGGTAGAGTAACGCAGCCCATACCACCCCATGGACCTGGGGGAGGGTTTACGTCCAACAAAAGATTTTCACATGAGGGAGAAGAAGAGAGAAACATATTTCTTCTTATGAAACAGGCAACAAAACCTCTATAATAGGATTCCAAGATTCATTTTGCTGGTAAATTGCTATCTAGTTATGTAAAACTTCCGCTTCATAATGATTCATAAGTTTTCAATCAGGCAAAAAACGAGGTGTCTTTGAAACCCATTTTATTCTGATATTCTTTAGTTTTCTTCACCGGATGTGAGGAGCCATTGTCGTGTCTATATTTCATTAACTTTCTGTAAAGGTTTCGCGTCTTCTTTAAACAGTTTTTTCATTTTCATTCACTTTCACCCCGTTTAACCCCCATGCGTCTTAGTGGCATTATCCCCTTACTTGGGGAGAAACGATTTAAAAAGAAAATAGTTATAAGATCAGACGGTTTGATAGGTTTAAGGGGTCGTACTTACCAGTACTGCTAAAATCGAACGAAAGCTATTGTCAAAGTAAAATTAAGAAGGTTATATTGTTGTGTAGATTGTGTGCAATCTTATGCTCCTGGATATTATCGTATGCTACAAGCAGAAAAATGGTAAGCACCTCATTCGGAACAAATCATAGTCATGACGTCACGATTCTTTGCGATGATTCCAATCGTATTTTTTTTTGTTTTTTTGTAGGCCTCCGTCGGTCAGAGTTGACCAGGGATGATATCCAAGTTGCCTGCTTGCCTAGAGCATCGACGTCTGTGACTGTAGAGGCCGATGCGAGAGTGACAATGCCTGTTGCGGAAGTCGAATGTGTTTTGCGACTCTGGTCTGTTGGAGCTGTCACTTCCCTTTCCACGGGCCCGCCTTTCCGTGTCGTCTTGTTTCAGCTTCTCCTCACCTGATTTGAGGTGTTTGGTCATGTTTCCTCTGCATTCGGATCGTATGGCTGCCAGGCATTCCCAAGACTCTATGTTGATGTCCACAGCTTTCATGTCGCGACTCACTACCTCACGGTACCGCAGCTGTGGCCGCCAGATGGGTGTCCTTTCAGCGACCAACTCTCCATACAAAATGTCTTTGGGGATGCGGCCGTCTGGCATGCGATGGTTGCGGCCCAACCACCAGAGTCTGCGCTGTCTGAGAAGTGTGAACAAGCTAGACAAACATGATCGAGACAGGATGTCAGTGTTGAGTCCTTTTTTAAAGCTGATCGTTTCGTGTTCATTTTGTTTAGTTCTTTTTTTCGTGACAGATTTAATGTTTAGTATAGAGCTTAGAAAAAAAATCGCAGTGTGAGATAGGCAAGAAGTAAGTCATGTAGCAACATCAGCACGGAAAAGGGCACCTCCTTTAAAGGTAAGGAAGGACAAAAATATTTTAAGTCAAGTGATAGCGATTGCTGTATGAGTTGTACGATTTTTGAATCAAGCACGGGCAACGCCGGGCCATGCTGCTAGTATATATATATATATATATATATATAAACACAAACCGAGTTCAGTGTAAGAACAGGAAATATAATAATGCAAGCGGGATGCTTAGAAATTCATTTAGGCTATAATTTATTTCATCGGACGACCGTTAGGCCAGTTTTGCTCAACAAGTATAGCTTGTTCTTTCTCTTAATAACGTTTTTTTTTAAATAACCTTTCATACTCAGTAACACCTTTTGTTTTAATGGCTTTATTACCTTCATTTGAACAGTGGCAGAACAATCCAGTAATGACCGGGTAGAATAGAAGCTGTGATTTGAAATGAGATGCACCCGAAAACGGGAATTTTTAGAACAATCAAAAATGTGAGAAAGGTCTTCTAGATGTAGGACGGTGGCAGAAATGTCAGAATTCGTGCTCATTTCTTACAACTTTCTCCTGATATTTAGTAAAAGGTAATAATAATAATAATAATAATAATAATAATAATAATAATAATAATCGAAATAGCCAATAAATATGTGTGTATGTATACAAACACACACACACACACATATATATATATATATATATATATATAATTATTTTTTCGAAATTTATAACATAAATATGTTATAAAATCATACAAAAATAGTCATTTTGTTTCAACATTTCTGGTGTCTTATCAAGTGATGGTGTTGCATGTAGAATAAAGTGTTTGAAAAGGTTCAAATCGATCAAACATCTCTTGCCAGGGGAAACGCTGTTACATAAGCTGGAATGACCAATCAAAATACAAGTATATGAGAATTCAAAAAACTTGAGAACGAATTTTGGTTATAATAATTAATGCTTTAGTGTTAGTGCTAGACTAAAATAGAAATTATTCTAACTAATAAATATTAAATTTATTATAATACTATAAAATACAAAATTAAAATTGACCAATTTTAAATTTAATCTATATTAAGTTTAAAATTATAAAGTTATTCAAAGGAGAAATTGAGGAAATTTTTTTTTGTTTTTTCTATTTATTTAGTTTTTATTGAAATAAAGTTGGAATAAACATTAAGTTCTCATTCTGCTCTGAACTTCGTGACAACTTGGATACATTTGAGGCAAAAAAAAAAAAAAATGGGCAAGGGAGGATGAAATCTTGCAAAAGACAATACATACACAATCAGATTATATTACATAAACACGCAGACATATTTAGATATATAAACACGCCAAAAAGCGACAAGACTGGTGTTTATATATCTAAATATTGAAAATTTGGGGGATAATTCTAAAGAGGATATATGTCTAAAGAGAGCTCAATGTAAGAACAGAGCAAATATAATAATGACATCAGTGTCCTTAGAAATTCATTTAGGTTATAATTTATTTCATGGGACGACCGTAAGGCCAGTTTTGTTCAACAAGTATAGCTTATTCTTTCTCCTTAATAATGTATTTTAATAATAATTCACACTCAGTAACATCTTTTGTTTTAGTGGATTTATTACCTTAAAATAATTAAAAAAGCTGCCATAACTTATTCTCCGAATGTTCTTGAATTGTGAAGATTACTGATAACGCCATCCCTCCAGAACAGGATTTTCACTGGCTACGTCAATAGGCAAAAACAATACAATGAAAAAATTGAAAAATAAGAGTGTGGCTCTGCGTTGGGAATTCTTTGCGCAATATGATAATGGAAATGAAGAAGGGAGACCAGGCATCAATAAAATTTAAAAGGGAAGCCAAACAGTGTTTGATATGGAGATATCAGGGGACGTCGACTAGTTCAGAGAGAAAAGAAAGTGGAGGAAAGGTATCAAGATTTAAAACATGATTTGATATGACGCTTGTGGGGCTTTCGTCTTGTTTTTGGCGTCATTCAAACAGTGGCAGAACAATCCAGTGATGGCTGGGTAGAATAGAAGCTGTGATTTGAAATGAGATGCTTTTGAAAACAGGATTTCTTGGAACAACCAAAATAGCGAGTAAGGTCTTGTAGATGTAGGGCGGTGGCAGAAATGTCAGAATTCGTCGTCTTTTATTACAACTCACTCCTGATATTTAGTAAAAGATAAAAATAATCGAAATATTCAATAAATACGTATATATATATATATATATATATATATATATATATATATATATTGTCATCCACAAACAGTTTCGCTGTATCACAGCTCATCAGTGTGGCTAGACATCCGGTTGTCTCTAGCTAGGTCCAAAACCCGACTGAATTGTCCTCAGTCGAGGGATTCTACCACTAAGCTATTGGCGCACGGCAGGAAAGAAGTTCAATTTAAGCGTATTTATTTTTAGATAAATACACAGTGAGTGAGAGAACTCGATTCGATTTACCGAAGAGTAATTCATTATTAGCCGTAATAGTCACTGTTTACAAACCCCCACTTCCTCCCCATAGAGCTCAATCGAAATAAATTTTTCAGGAGCATATATATTGTCATCCACAGACTGTTTCACTGTATATATATATATATATATATATATATATATATATATATATATATATATATATATATGAAAGCGGAGTTCTTAGAAATCCATTTAGGTGATAATTCATTTCATGGGATCAGTCGCCCATCTCTTCAGACGCCAAAAATTTACAATAAATTGATTTTAAATTTATCCACAGGCAAGCAAAAAAGGAAAAGCAGAAAAAAAGAGATGAAAATAGAAAAGAAAAAGAAAAAAAAAAGAAAGGGAAATGTGTAGATGATTTAGAAAAAAAGAAGAAAGTTTCAAAACTGATGTAATGGAATAACCAGTCACCCCCCTGAATGATTGCACTATAGGTAGTAAGTACCTATAAAGTCAACTGTCTATTGTTTTTTTTAAAACGTTTCACCCCAAGCAAGGCGAGAAGCCACTAGGACGCAAGGGGTTACAGAAAATTTGGAGCAAGATCAGATAGGAGTGATAGAGGAAATGATGAAGAGAAGGATAGTGGATAGATCAAGGCAACTGGAGATGTCCATTGACATTACATTTGAATAGTTGGAGATTATAGCTATCATGGAAACAAGAAAAAGGGAGGGCGTTCCACAGGCGAGAGGTGCGAAACATGAAACTATTGGAGTAGAAGAGACGGCTACATTTAATAGTTTCGACAGTGAAAGGGTGAGAGCGGAATGCCAACCTCGTAGGGCGCTTGAATTCATGAAGTCTGGGAACCAGCGAACGCAGCTCCTCGGAGCAATTACCATGAAAGTAGTTGTAGAACAGACAGAGAGAGGCGACGGCGCGTCTGTGGGAAAGCCACTGTAGACGAGATGCCAGAACAGGGCCAATTATATTGCATATCCGCCTCTGGATCTACGAGAGACTTGGGAAAAGAGTTAGAGCGAGACCACGCAAGCACCTCCCACCTAATTAGTGGCATTCACTACTAGATTGACCTGTGTGTATAACTCTACCGTATTTCATATTGTACTATTGTGTACAATAAACCTTTCTTCTATTATCCACCTGGTGTTAAATATTTATTCTCTTAGCAAGGAATATAACAGTGGCGACGAGGATGAGATAAAAATAACTCACACGGAATAAAACAAAAAGTAAGAGAGGAAGACAGAGATTTCAAATTAAGGTGTTTTATGAGGTAAAGGAAAGATATATATATACATATATATATATATATATATATATATATATATATATATATATATATATATTGGTTAGATAGATGTGAGTTTGCGACCCTGGGTTTCACGCTTTAGCGATTGTCAGACAAACTGATTAATTTTAAAAAAAAAATTGGTTTTATGTAGATTGCGTGTATTGGTGTTATTGTGGAAGTGGTGGGGTAAACTTCGTCGTGGTGTCATCGTACTAACGCAAACATCTTTGTATGTTCATACGCCCAATGAAGTACGCGAGACACATATACATACTTGGTCGTCCGTCGGGACTCATACATATATAAACATATGTGGACAGTTTCGGATATGTCATATGTATGTATACGGGTGGTGTTGTGTCTATACATACGCATTTGTATGTTGAAATTCAAAGACTGGAAGTGTAGCGAAAATGTCTCGTGAATGTCTCGTGAATGTCTCGTGAATGTATAAATGTCATATTTTATTTTTCCAGTGAATAAATTTCTTCGCATGTATGTATATACGTGTGGTGGGGTTTGTGTAAAATTATGATAGGTAAAAATATGCAACCAAATATGTTAGCTCTATCTCTGATATTGAGCGCTTTCTAATAGGTACGGCGCATATAATATATAAATAATTATAGATATATATTTATTTATATTTATATACATACACTTTTCACACACACACACACACACACACACATATATATATATATATATACATATATATATATATATATATGTGTGTGTGTGTCTTCCCCTCTTATTGCTGATTTGTCTTTGGATTGTTAATCTCTAAATATATAGCAGGAGCACCCGACCATATGTGGCAGCAATATTTGAGGTATAAGCGAATGGTAGACTTATAGAAATGTAAGATAGCTTTGTTTCTTGCCAGATCCACGGCTATAGGATACGCGTTTAAATTTCTCTATTGAATAATTACGTATTTGTATCTAAAAACTTTTACAAAATATTGTAACACCAATCATAAATATGGAAGTAAGTCATCATTTAAATAAGTATGGGGTCACAAATGAAAAGTTTTGCCAAAATAAAAAAAAAATTGCGATATATTTGCAAAAATAGCCTGGCAGAGTAGTTGCCATGAAAATATGTGTAGAAAAAAATGATGGAAGACACATTATTTAGCTGAGAAAGTGACTGGAGTCGAGACCCGAAGTTATGAGAGATCACAATGCATATCCATCTTTGGATTTGTCGAGAACCTCGAGATGAACAGCGGGGGTACCAGACCATATATGGTAACAGAACTGCAGGCATGGACGAGAAAGAAAACTAGAAATTTAGAAAAAAAAATAAAACCCCGTAAAATAAAGAAAGAAACAAAGTAAAAAAAATGAAGAAAACCAATGAAAAAAAGAAACAAAAATAAGAAAGAAAGTAAAAAAAAATGAGAACTCGTGAAATAAAGAAACAATCTAATAAAAAATATGGAAAACACGTGAAATAAAGAAAGAAAGAAAGAATTGAAGAAAAGCCGTGGAATAAAGAAACAAAGAAAAAGAAAAGAATGAAAATGAAGAAAGAAACAAAGTAAGAAAAAAGAAAGAAAACCATTGAAATATGGAAATAAAAAAAAAAAAAAAAAAGAAAATCCAGGAAACAAAGAAAGAAACAATATAAGAAAAAAATGAAAGAACGCCTACGAAATCAAGATAGGAGCAAAGTAAGAAAGAAAGAAAGTAAACCTGTGAAATAAAGAAAGAAATCATAAAGTAAAAAAAGGAAAGAATGCGTGAGATAAAGAAAGGAACAAAGAAAAAATGGAAAGAAAACCCGGCAAATAAAAAAACAAAGTAAGAAAAAAAAGAAACAAAACCCGTGAAATAAAGAAATAAAGTAAAAAACGAAAGAAAGAAAAGCCGGGAAATAAAGAAAGAAACAAAGTAAAGAAAAAGAAAGAAAATCCGTGAAATAAAGAAAGAAAGCAAAAAAGAAAAAAGAAAAAGAAAAAAAAAGAAACCACGGGAAATAAAGAAAGAAACAAAGTAAGAAAAAAGAAAACCCCTGAAATAAAGAAACAAAATACGAAAAAAAAAAAGAAAAAAACCCCGTGAAATAAAGAAACAGAGTAAACAAATAGAAAAAAGAAAGAAACCCCGGGAAATAAAGAATGAAAGAAAGTAAAGAAAAAGAAAGAAAATCCGTGAAATAAAGAAACAAAGTAAGAAAAAAAAAAAGAAACAAAACCCGTGAAATAAAGTAAAAAAAGAAAGAAAGGAAACCCGGGAAATAGAGAAAGAAACAAAGTAAGAAAAAAGAAAACCCCTGCAATAAAGAAACAAAATACGAAAAAAAAAAAAAAAAAAGAAACAAAACCCGTGAAATAAAGTAAAAAAATAGAAAAAAGAAAGAAACCCCGGGAAATAAAGAATGAAAGAAAGTAAAGAAAAAGAAAGAAAACCCGGGAAATAAAGAAACAAAGTAAGAAAAAAGAAACAAAACCCGTGAAATAAAGTAAAAAAAGAAAGAAAGGAAACCCGAGAAATAAAGAAAGAAACAAAGTAAAGAAAAAGAAAGAAAATCCGTGAAATAAAGAAACAAAGTAAAAAAAAAAGGAACCACTGGAAATAAAGAAAGAAATAAATTAAGAAAAAAGAAAACCCGTGAAATAAAGAAACAAAATACGAAAAAAAAAAAAAGAAACCACTGGAAATAAAGAAAGAAACAAAGTAAGAAAAAATAAAACCCGTGAAATAAAGAAACAAAATACGAAAAAAAAAGAAACAAAACCCGTGAAATAAAGAAACAAAGTAAAAAAATCGAAAAAAGAAAGAAACCCCGGGAAATAAAGAATGAAAGAAGGTAAAGAAAAAGAAAGAAAACCCGGTAAATACTGAAACAATTTACGGAAAAAAGTAACAAAACCCGTGAAATAAAGAAACAAGGTACGGAAAAAACAAACAAAACTCGTGAAATAAAGAAACAAAGTAAAAAAAAAAAAAAAAAAAAAAGAAAGAAAACCCGTGAAATAAAGAAAGAAACAAAGGAAACAGGCTTTTGGAAACGTATCTCAATTTCGGAAATACGATATATTTGATATCATCAACTGTCCGTCAGAAGCCTCGCAAAAGAAGGGTAAATGAGACGGGAATGTCGTGGTACCTTTTCATTAACAGTGACTTGACGAATCAACAGTTAACAACTTAAGATTTCCTGTTTCTTTTGTTTGGTTGTTTAGTGACATAACAATTCCTTATTTGATAGCGTCAGTTTTTTTCGAGTGTCGATGATAGCCAGTGGGTAATGTAAGTCTTACCTTCATCTATGTCTACAGTATGGCGTTAAAAAAACAAAAAACAAATAAATCCAGCCACGTAATACAGGTTAACATTTACGTTTCATATGGAAACCAAGACTGCCAGCTTTATTTAAATTCAATGTCAATCAATATCTTCTATTTTCTTAATTATTGTTCTTTTATCGTTCTCTCTCATTAATGTTAATTTTATACTCATTAATCCCCTTGGGTCTTAGTGGCTTTTTGTCTTACTTGGTGTGAAATGATTATAAATATGGAACTCGTGTGTCTCGTTTTCCTTGGAATGATCTCATTCGACAACGTCACAAGTGTCCCTCTGTGTTCAACGTGGAACACAGGCTTTATCTCACAATCCCTCTCTCTGGCTCTAGTGAGGCTTGGCACTTCTGGTCCTGCCTGAATCGCCTCCGGAGCACCGTTGGTCGCTGTAGAGCCCACTTTCGGAAATGTGAATCTGCCACCGATGTTGATTCAAACTACCAATTCAGGCAATCCCAAACTATGGAGAATTCTTCTGGCTTGCCCCAGTCTTCAAGATTCGTGCACACTTAACGACTTTGAAACCATAGCACTTTAGTCAAGGATTTATGAGCAACACTGGATGGGCGTGGTGTAGTGACTCGATAATAATTAGAAGACTGGTTTTGTAGTCTTGTTCTGATTATAATCGTTTGTAACTCTGTTTTTGTTTCTTTGCGCATTGGGTACTTCAGGCAGTTAGTGCAGGCCTTCAGTTACTGCAGTTACTTCAGGCCTTAGTGCAGTTTAGGCGTTGGTGTAGGTCTTTTTTTACCTTCCGTCGTTTTACTCCGATGAAGGACGCGAATTGATGATGGTTGCCACCGCAGTTAACACTTGGGTATTTTTTTTTTTTTTTTTGCTGAACGTTTTGTTGATAGGTACATAACATCTGAGACAGCTCTAAAACATTAAAGCAAGCTGTGTAAAGAAAAAGTAACCCAAGAATGGCGACCATTGATATATAATTTATTGCCCTATAAACATTTACACGCCTTCTTTTCTTAGGCAATAAATTACGTCAATTAATTTTTTATTGTATTTTTACCAATCTTCGGATAAGGTGTTACGTATTTTTGTTTGATGTTCTATGAAAACTGGCTGGAATTTATATTTTGTTATTTTTATCTAAGTACTTTCGACTTTCACAATCATTATCAAGAATCGATGTGGTGCCTGTGTGGTAGTAAGAATTTCTCTGTCTGATTCATGGTTTTCTTTGAAATGATGGACGTTTGAACTGGTTGGTTCAAGGGGACTTCATATGTAAAAAAAATGCGATTTATTTATTATATGTGAACTTTTTCTTGTATTTTTCTATTTTTTTCTTTTATTTTCCCATCCCATTCTTATCTTTTTCTTTTATCTTATCCATTTTTTCCTTCCTTCTTTCCTTCCTTCCTTCCTTCCTTTCCAATTCTCATTCACTTTCATACTATTTATTTTAAAATCTTTTCCTTTTAATCGTTTACAATGTTTTCATTCATTTCCTCGAAGTTTCTTTTTTTGCCAAACCAGTTTCTCGTTCCGTTTTTATGTCCTCCCTTCTTTCTTTCTTTCTTTCTTTCTTTCTTTCTTTCTTTCTTTCCTTTCTTAATTCATTCCCCCTTACTTCCTTCCTTCCTTCCTACCTTCATTCATTCTTTCTTTTTTTTCTTTCCTTTCTTTTCTTTCCTTCGTTCCTTGCTTCCTTCTTTCCTTTTCCTTTCTTACATATTTCCTTCCTTCCTTCTTTCCTTCCTCCCTTCCTTCCTTCCTTCCTTCTTCTTTCCTTTTCTTTTCCTTTCTTCCTTATTTGCTTCCTTCATTCTTTCTTTCTTTCCCTTTCCTTTTCTTTCTTCCTTATTTGCTTCTTCATTCTTTCCTTCCTTCATACTTTCTTTCCATTTTCTTTCATTCCTTCCTTGCTTCCTTCCTTCATTCTTACCTTCCTTCATTCTTTCCTTCCTTTTTCTTTCATTCCTTCCATGAGTCCTTCCTTCATTTTTCTTTCCTTTCTTCCTTATTTCTTTCCTTGCATTCTTTCCTCCTTCCTTCATTAATCAATTCTTCTCTTCCTTCATTCATTCAGACATTCCTCACTTCATACTTTGTTTTCTTTCTTTACTTTCTTTTTCGTTCTTCCTTCCTTTCTTTGTTTCTTTCTTAACTTTTACTTTCCTTTCTTCCTTCTTTGCTTCCTTCCTTCATTCCTTCCTCCTTTCATTCTTTTATTTCAATCCTTCCTTTTTTCATTTCTTGATTTGTACTTTTTTCATTGATTCTCCTCTTCATTTTTTCCTTCTTTCTTTCCTTTCTCCCTTCCTTCTTGCCATCCATTCTACTTTCCTTCAACCCATCTTTACTTCATTTTTCTTTCTTTCCTTCATTGCTTTCTTCCTTCCTATATTCTTCCCTTCCTTCCATTTTCATACCTCCCTCCCTCACTTCTTTCATTCTTCCCTTCTTTCATTCTTGCTTTCCTTCCTTCCTTTCTTCAGTCATTCCTTCATTCATAAATTCTTACCTACACTCTTTTTTGCTTCCTTCTTGTCCTTTTCTTCATTACGTCATTATTTCATTTATCTTTCCTTCCTCGCTTCCTTTCTTCATTCATTCATTCACTCCCTCATTCTTTCATTCACTTTTACTTCTTTCTTTCCTTCCTTATTTCCTTCACTTTCCATTTCTCCTTTACTTCTTTCCTTCCATCATCTTTTCCATCATTTCTTCATTTCTTCGCTTCTTCCTTGATTCATTCTTTCTTTCGTTCCTTGCTTTCTTTCATCATTTATTCTTTCCCTCTTACTTTCCTTCATTATTCCGTTCATTCTTTCATCCTTCCTTGTTTCCTAATTTCCTTCTTTCGTTCCATCAATATTCCTTACTTCCATTTTTTATTCTTCCTTCTTTTCTTCTTTCCATTCTTCCATCCATCCATACTTTATCTTCCGTCTTTTTTCTTTCCATCCTTCCTTCCTTCCATACTTCATTCTTCCTTAATTTCTTCTTTCCATCTTTCCTTCCTTCCATTCTTTATCCTTCCTTTATTCCTTTTATTCTGCTTTCTTTTGTTCTTTCCATCCTTCCTTCATTCCATCATTTATTCTTCCTTCTTTCCTTCTTTCAATCCTTCCTTACTTCCATCCTTTATTCTTCCTTTTTTCCTTCTTTCTATCCTATATTTTTCCTTCGTTTCTCCTGTCCCTCCTTCCTTCCTTCCATCCTTTATTCTTCATCTTTCCTTCTTTCCATGCTTCATTCCCTCCTTCATTCTTCCTTCTTTATTTCTTTCCATCCATCCTTCCTTCCATCCTTCATTCTTCCTTCTTTCCTTCTTTCCTTCTTTCCATCCTTCCTGCATTCCATACTTTATTCTTCCTTCCTTCTATCCTTCCATAAATTATTTTATCTTTATTCCTTCTTTCCATCTTTCTTTCCTTCCATCCTTTATTCTTCCTTGTTTCCTTCTATCCATCCATCCGGCCTTCCTTCCATCCTTTATTCTTCCTTCTTTCCATCCTTCCATCCTTCCGTAATTCACACTCATTCCTTTCCTTCATTCCTTTCTTCCCTCCTTTCTTCCTTCCTTCCTTCCTTCATTCCTTCCTACCCTCCTTCCTTCCTTCCTTCCTTCCTTCTTTCATTCCACCTTTCTTTCTTTCCTTCATTCCTTCATTTTTTGTTTTACTTCCCCCTTCCCTTCTTCCTTCCTTCCTTCCTTCCTTTCTTCCTTTCAACTCTGACTCTCTTCATTCATTCTTCCGTAATTTGCACACTCCTTCCTTTCCTTCCTTCTTTCATTCAATCATTCATTCATTCATTCATTCCTTTCTCGCTTCTGTGCATCGCTTTCTTCATTCTTCCGTCATTCACTCATTTCGTTCCTTCTTTCCTTCCTCCTCTGCCTAACTACATTCAATCTTCTGTCGTTCACCCATCACCTCCTTCCCCTCCTTCCCTCCTTCATTCATTCATCCGGCGTTCACCCACTCCTTTTTTTCCCTTATTCTTTCTTCCTCTTCCTCCTTTCCTCCCTTCCTTCCAACATTCTTTACTTCAGTGTTTCCTTTACTTCGATTTTCCGTCATTCTTATACATCTTCCTTCCTTCCTTCCTTCCTTCCTTCCTTCCTTCCATACTTTATTCTTCCTTCTTTCCTTCTTTCCATCCTTCCTTCTTTCCATACTTTATTCTTCCTTCTTTTCTTCTATCCATCCTTCCTTCCTTCCTTCCTTCCTTCCATCCATTATTCTTACTCCTTTCCTCCCTTCTTTCCAACCTTCTTTACTTCAGTGTTTCCTTTACTTCGTTCTTCCGTCGTTCTTATACACCTTCCTTCCTTCTTTCCTTCCTTCCTTTCTTCCTTCCTTCCTTCCATACTTCCTTCTTCCTTCTTTCCTTCTTTCCATCCTTCCTTCCTTCCATAATTTATTCTTCCTTCTTTTCTTCTATCCATCCATCCTTCCTTCCTTCCTTCCATCCATTATTCTTACTCCTTTCCTCCCTTCCTTCCAACCTTCTTTACTTATGTGTTTCTTTTACTTCGTTCTTCCGTCATTCTTATACACCTTCCTTCCTTCTTTCCTTCATTCCTTCCTTTCTTCCTTCCTTCCTTCCTTCCATACTTTATTCTTCCTTCTTTCCTTCTTTCCATCCTTCCTTCCTTCCATACTTTATTCTTCCTTCTTTTCTTCTGTCCATCCATCCTTCCTTCCTTCCTTCCTTCCTTCCTTCCTTCCTTCCATCCATTATTCTCCTCCTTTCCTCCCTTCCTTCCAACCTTCTTTACTTCAGTGTTTCCTTTACTTCGTTCTTCCGTCATTCTTATACTCCTTCCTTCCTTCCTTCCTTCCTTCCTTCCTTCCTTCCTTCCTTCCATACTTTATTCTTTCTTCTTTCCTTCTTTCCATCCTTCCTTCCTTCCATCCTTTAGTCTTCCTTCTTTTCTTCCATCCATTATTCTCCTCCTTTCCTCCCTTCCTTCCAACCTTCTTTACTTCAGTGTTTCCTTTACTTCGTTCTTCCGTCATTCTTATACTCCTTCCTTCCTTCCTTCCTTCCATACTTTATTCTTTCTTCTTTCCTTCTTTCCATCCTTCCTTCCTTCCATCCTTTAGTCTTCCTTCTTTTCTTCTATCCATCCTTCCATCCTTCCTTCCATCCATTATTCTCCTCCTTTCCTCCCTTCCTTCCAACCTTCTTTACTTCAGTGTTTCCTTTACTTCGTTCTTCCGTCATTCTTATACTCCTTCCTTCCTTCCTTCCTTCCATACTTTATTCTTTCTTCTTTCCTTCTTTCCATCCTTCCTTCCTTCCATCCTTTAGTCTTCCTTCTTTTCTTCTATCCATCCTTCCATCCTTCCTTCCATCCATTATTCTCCTCCTTTCCTCCCTTCCTTCCAACCTTCTTTACTTCAGTGTTTCCTTTACTTCGTTCTTCCGTCATTCTTATACACTTTCCTTCCTTCCTTCCTTCCTTCATTCATTCATTCATACTTCCGTTTTTATCCACGCACTACTTTAATTCCTTTTCCTTCCATCATTCTTCCGTCCTTCATCAACTCCCTGTTTTCATGCCTGTCTCCCTTCGTTTATTTCTTCTTTGTCTCCATTCATTTTTTTCCGCTCATCATCCACAACCTCCTGTCCTTTCTGCACTGTCTCCTTTCATAGATTCTTCCGTTTTCTTACTTTTAAAATGTCTTCCCTATTCACACATTTGTTCCTTATCTTCTCCTTTAAGCATTCTGAAGCCATTTTTTTTTCATCTTCGTATTTCACTTCGCGTCCATTCGCCTTTATACATGTTGACGTGCGATTTTCTTTCTATTATCATTATTCATGCCAATATGATTGGCTTAAACGATAACATCATTCCATTTGGAAGGTTTCCTGCGTCTCTGTGACTCGGGCTAAACGAGAACGAGGCTACGAGGAAAGCTAATTCAGAAAATGGCGCGAAACGAGTCGGAAACCGACTATTTCGAGTAAGGGAAATTGTCCTGAGAAACGAAATCACGCATGCGCATATTCCCGTGCTTAAATACACATCACGGGAGATTCGGGCCAAATAGGGCGACGCATTAATACGAAAACACAATGTCGCTTGTCCGCTTACAAACGAAGAAAAAATGTCTAAAAATACGATAAAATATCTCGATATTAACGTGTTTCTAAGTAAGGATTCGATATATCAAATTATGATTCTGCAGTCGGATTGTCCCGAGTGGATTAATGAAATGAAACCCCGCAGCCAAATGGAATTAAAAAAAAGACATAGCTGTACGTTTAGTTATATTTATTCGCTTGTGAAAAATGTCTACAAATATATATATATATATATATATATATATATATATATATATATATATATATATATATATATATATACGAAACGATAGACATATATAAGCCTACTGAGATAGATATAAAAATATGAGCAGACTGAGATAGATAGATAGAGAGAGAGAGATGAGCAAACTGAGATAGATAGATAGATAGAAAGTAAGAAAGAGAGAGAGATGAGCAAACTGAGATAGATATGTAGATAGATATAAATAGCCTGAGATAGATAGATAGATAGATATGAATAGGCTGAGATACATAGATAGATAGATAGATAGATAGAGAGGGAGAGAGAGAGATATATATGAATAGGCTGAAATAGATAGATATGAATAGGCTGAGATAGATAGATAGATAGATAGATAGATAAAAAGACCAAATGAGAAACAGATGCAGAATAAGAAGGAGAGGATTACTGCAAAAAGATGCATAAAACAATGATAAAGAAAGTAAGTCAAAGACAGAAGGAGAGAGAGAGAGAGAGAGAGAGAGAGAGAGAGAGCGAGAGAGAGAGTGAAGAATGTTAGAAACTAACAGATATGTCAGAAATTGAGGAGATAGAGAGAGTAATAGAAAAAGCCAGCAAGAAAGAAGAAACAAGAGAGATTAAGAATATATAAAGATAGAGAAAGAAAGATAGAGAGAGAGACATAGAGAGAGAGAGAGAAATAGATATTAAGAGTAAAATATAGAAAAGAGAGAAAGTAAAAGAGGGAAGGGTATAAATTGAAAAGAAAGAGAATTGTGGAAGAAAGAGTACTAGAAGTAGGGGAAATGAGAACGGAAGATAGAGAGAATGATAGAAAAGAGACCACGAGAAAGAATGGAGAGAGTAAGAGGGCGATATGAAATGAGAGTGAAAACCACTGATAGACAGAGACGGAGAGTCACAGAGAGAGAGAGAGAGAGAGAGAGAGAGAGAGAGAGACAGTGATAGAAAATGAGAAAGTTAGGAAAAAGAAGCGCGTGTCTATGTGTGTGTGTGAGAGAGATAGAGATAGAGAGAGAGAGAGAGTGGAGAGGTAGTGTGATAGAAAAAGAAAACCACGATAAAGATAGAGAGCAATAGGAGAGTTCGTGTGAGTGATAATGAGGAAGAATGAAAGAAAAGGAGAGCAGAAGTGACACTTTCCGCCATTTTGTATCAAACGCTTTTAGAGATTTTTTTCAACAGTCACAGTTGCAAAACTGTGAGTAGGCTAATTTGATCAAACAGCACTTTTCATCCAGAGTCAGCCTGAATTTATAACATGGCAAAATGGATCCATCAATTGACATGGAAGAAAAACATTCAAATTTCAATAATCGTTAATTTTCCCACGAAATAAATCGACCAACAAAATCACCCGATGTGATCAACCACGGTTAAAGAATTACTTGAATTCCAGACGTAATCAAACATGAACTCGTTTTTTTTTTTTTAATCAATTGACTCTAAGTAAGGCAATAATGCTACTAAGATATTAAGTCTTTGGAGACAGAGCCTCATTTGGAGTTTCAGTGCCAAGACGGAGTTCTTTTCATATGCCCTCATTTCTAACATACAAAAAAAATCGATGTGAAATTACAGAACACATTAAACTATCATAGAAACCTCGATTAAAAGGCCCAGATGTGCAAAAAATGCGAGAAGCAATCTGATTGGTTGGTACGAATGCTTGCATTATCGTGCCGACGGATCGGCCCAGATGTCATCTTCGTTGTTCGACTTTTCAGCCGATAAATCGGCGCTGTCATATCGTGAGAGTCAAGGGGCTACTGTGAGTGAAAGAAAAAAAGAAGACTTTATAAGGAACTGGAAACCCATTCCTAAGCAGGAAATAAGCGATAAATCGCTATTTGTATTCAAAAATGGACCCAGCGGTCTTTTCCACAAGTTGACTGGCTCCGTGAGGAGCAGACGATAATCGAACATATTTACTCCTGCTGATGAAAAAAAAAAAAAGTAAATAAAAGTTCAGAGATTTAAGCGGAGACGTTAGATGTGTAAAGTTGAAGTTGACTTTAGAAGGAACTGGAAACTCAATTCTAAACAGCAAAAAAATGTATAAGCTTATAATACCATTCAAAAGCCTGGAGAGAATGGTGAACCGGAGGATATTTGAAGAACTAAAATAAGAATAATTATTTCTTAGAACTACGCTTTGAATTTAGGATTCAGCTTTGGCATCGCTGTAGACGGTTAACGAGTATATCTCGCAATCTGCTATTTAATTTTTCATAATAAAACTCATTTATTACATGGCGCGACTTGAAGAGGCTACGATTGTAGTGTAGTGGGTTATTTTTAAATAGTTATGATGAATGAGGTGTGTGAGAAGAATGAAAGAGGAGGCCAGAAGTGAAGGTTATGAGTATAAGGGGGAAGATAACGATTGACCCTTGACTTGAAAACATTGCGTTTGAAGTGTATAGGGATACTGTTAAAATTATAACGATAAATCAGGTGCGTGAAATGAAAGAAAGAGGAGGTGGTATGAGGTGAAGATTATGAGGATAAGGATGATAGATAACAATTGGCCGTTGGCTTGAAAAGGTTAAGTTTGAAGTAGATAGGGATATTTTTAAAATGGTTATAATTGATGAGGTGCGTGATATGAATGAAAGAGGAGGTGGTAGGGAGTGAAAATTATGAGGATAGGAAGGATAGATAACGATTGACCCTTGATTTGAAGAGGTTAAAATTGTTGAGTACAAGGTTACCATTAAAATGACTACAATTGATGAGGTGTGTGATATGAATGAAAGAGCGGGTGGTAGGGAGTAAAAATTATGAGGATAAGGAGGATAGACAACGATTGACTTTGGACTTGAAGAGTTTGAGATTGTAGTGTAGAGTGTTATTGCTAAAATCGTTATAATGAATGAGTGTAGAGGGTTACTGTCAAGTTGGTATTAGGAAGTGAAGATTGTGAGCATTTGGTGGATAGATATTGATTGACCCTTGACTTGAAGAGATTAAGATTTTAGTATAGAGTGCTATTTCTAAAATCGTTATAATGAATGAGGTGTGTGATATGAATGAAAGATGAGGGGGTAGGCAGTGAAGATTATGAGAATAAGGAGGATAGATAACGATTGACCTTTGACTTACGTATCTTGTTTCTCTCCCGAAAAACAAAACAAAATTTCAACGGAAATCTTTAACTTCACAAAGATGTCATCAATTAATGAGACTTTCGTTTCATGGAAAGAAAGAAAAAGAAATGGTGTTGCTTAACTTCACGAAAAAAAAAATAAATAAATAAAAAAGGAAAAAACAATTGCACGTGATGTGTTTGTTTTCACGAACATAAACAAAAAATATTCGGCAGTTTTCTTTATCTTTGTAGTTCATTGGCTGCATGAAATGTTTTTTTCGAGCGTTATTTGAAAATATTTCGCATTAGAGTTGGTCGTTTGTAGTACTCGATGTTCCCGAGCAATTACCCATCTAAGCACTGACAAGTGGTTAAGATTTAGTGTAGAGGCTTACTGTTAAAATAATTCTGATGAATGAAGTGTGTGATATGATGGTAAGGGGAGGTGGCAGGAAGTGAAGATTATGAGGATAAAAGGTATAGATATCGTTTGGCACTTGACATGAAGAGGTTAAGTTTGTAGTGAGGGGAGTTGTGGTTATCATGAATGAAGTGCGCTTTTAATCCCAAGCTAGGAAATAAAATCACTTTGTTGCAATGGCGGTTACAGACACTGAAAGAAAAAGATTGGGCATAAAAACAGGATTTAAAGAGACAGATTATGACGATTATCATTGCATGTAAACTTTTGAAGATTGTGGTTTGCAGGGAAGCCGGAATCCTGAAGAGAGGTCTACAGGCAAGAAATATGACAGAAGAAACTATTAGCATATAACCTAAGTGACAATTAGGTATTTCCACAATGAAATTATGAGACCTAACTGCCAATTTAGTACTGCGCTTAAATTCGTGAAATTCAGTCACCAAAGTGGAAAGCTTATCAAAAGAATTACTGTGAGAATCTTAGATTTTTCAGAAAATGATGCTTTATTTGAGAATAAAACTTTTAATCTTCTTCTCATATATTATTATAATAGTTACACAAAAAATATATCACTCATTCCATATGTGAGATAATTATAATTCCTTTCTGTGAATCCTGGTAAACAAAAGAATTGTCTCTCCTACACAGACACCACAACGGTTCTTGATAATGACTGTAAAGGTCGAAAGTACTTGACCAAAAATAACAAAGTATGAAATTCAGACAATTTACCGCCCCCCTCCCCACCGACTTCGAGCACAATTATTTACACTATTTATATTCGGACTATTATCCTTATCTTTTTTGTTGTCATCACAACGTTTTGGCTTTTGTGCCCTCTGGCCTTCCTCAGGTGTATATCACTCTGGATAGTCTGTAGTGAATTTCGAACTGAAACAATTATTTAATCTACGGGGGTAGACTGTTCTAGTTCCAATTTTCCTGTCGAGGGATGCAATCTATTTTATTTAGTACTGTTCAGTGACTGTCCGTCCGTTTCCACTGAGTCAAGTACACCGTTGCCTAACACAAGGATTGAACTCACAACTACTATATCACTAAATTAAGAGACTGACGCATTTAACCACTAGGTCATTAAACCTAACCTGAATGCTGATTAGGTTTCAACTGCTGATGCTTCTTCATGTTTTGATTGCTGCTGCTGTTGCTGCGATTGACAACGCATTTAACCACTAGGTCATTAAACCTAACCTGAATGCTGATTAGGTTTCAACTGCTGATGCTTCTTCATGTTTTGATTGCTGCTGCTGTTGCTGCGATTGACAACGCTTTTAATCACAAGGTCATGAAACCTAACCTGAATGCTGATTAGGTTTCAACTGGTGCTGCTTCTTCATGTTTTGATTGCTGCTGCTGTTGCTGCGATTGACAACGCTTTTAATCACAAGGTCATGAAACCTAACCTGAATGCTGATTAGGTTTCAACTGCTGCTGCTTCTTCATGTTTTGATTGCTGCTGCTATTGATGCGGTTGACAACTTACTGTCATTTACGCTATTTACATTATTCGGATTATTGTCCTCATCTTTGTTGCCATATTTATCACAACTTTTCGGCCGTTATACGCTCCGGCCTTCTTCAGGTGGTTGGAATGTTGAACTGAAGCCTATTTCGCTCGCTCGCTCTTCTAGACTGTTCTAGTTCTGTAACACGGAGGGAAGTGGAAAAATCAAGCGTGGCTGACCAAAAGAGAGAAAAGGGAGATCACCGCCCTCTGTGGGATCAGCTTGAAATCATAGACAAAGAACGTCATTGGAAAATTCGTATATTTAAGGAATCAGCACATATTCTAGGCACAAAAATCTCCTGAGCCGACCAAGCATAGAAATGAATACAATATGGGGAAAAATGAATTGATAACAGCAACAATTGCAATATGAGCACTGGCAAAATAATGATTGCGGAAGTCAGTAGGTTTATAATACGCAGAAATTCACACACAAATGTCCTCAAGGCCACATTGCATCGTGGATAAAGGTGTTGATTAGATCCAGTGACAGTGTTGTGAGTTTAATACCTGCTTAAGAGAACTTGGAGAGGGTAAATTAACAGGAGATAACTGATAACTGACATCCATTAAACATGGCCCGTGGAACTAGAACATTCTACCCCAGCGAGCGAAATAAAAGGTTCAAATCGACATTCCAACCACATGAAAAATAAATTTGTTAAAAATATGAATATATTTATGACTACGCTTATCGTATATATCGAAGGGCGTAAGAATATATATATATATATATATATATATATATATATATATATATATATATATATATATATATATATATATTATAATTAAGTAATTTATCAACTCTAGAAGAAACCTCAACAAAATTGAGAAAGAATTGGACGGCTGTTTCGTCCTATATTGGGGACTCATCAGTAGTGCCCATCCGCTACCGACAACTG
The DNA here is from genome assembly GCA_963932145.1 of Acanthosepion lycidas. Taxonomy (NCBI): domain Eukaryota; kingdom Metazoa; phylum Mollusca; class Cephalopoda; order Sepiida; family Sepiidae; genus Acanthosepion; species Acanthosepion lycidas. The sequence goes on from OZ010613.1 coordinate 26,693,948, forward strand.
AAACCCATAGAGTTAGCTTATCAGGCAAACGTCATACCAACTGTACAAACAAAAAACTCAACCAACAATTACCATATATACCATTCCCAAGGGTATTAGCACGTAAGTGAATGTAATGGATTCGACTGGAATTCGAACTCGCCTCTCCGATTCCTCAACCCATTATATATATTCCTTATGTGGAAACTTTTGCTTCCAAAAGTATGCTCTATTTTTATAAGAGTCAGATCAGAACAAAATGGAGTATTGCTGCCATATTTGAGCTGGAACCGTACAGACATCTCTTTCCAGTCTTGGGAGATTTTACATACGTCTACGCCCCAATCTCTTTCCCACACATGAAATGTCGCAAGGCTCTCATTACTCTATCAATATTTTTGTTGTGGAGTAGCTGAACACCGCCTACAAGATGAACTCGTCTAAGACTATTTAAACATAACTCTCTCTTACTGAGCGTGAAGAGGTAACGATTGCCGTTGACTTGTCGACTCCCTGCCTCCGGGCGGATAGGAAACCTGACGAGGCTTTTCCCTTTGTTACATTATATTATTTGCCCGAGCCTACGGGCTCGGTTTTACCCGGTATTAAAAAAGGCCTTGTGCCGCATCCTGCCTCGCGGAGTGATGAAGTAATAACCTTGCTTCGGCAATTAGTTGGAGATTCGTCTCCAGCTGTTCTAGTCAAACTCTCTGCCTTCGAGTGGAGAGAACCCAGGCGAGGGAATGCCGAAGGGCAGAGTCTCGTCTGAGGTGGTAGACAGCTACCTGACACCGTTTTTAAGGGGTCTACGGAGAATTTTTTTCTCGATACGGACTCGGATACCCCACGTTAAATTCGACCTTGTGCCGCATCTGGCCTCGTGGGGCGGTAGGCAGATATCCTTGCTTCGGCAATTAGTTGGAGATTCGTCTCCAGCTCAGCTAGTCGAACTCTCTGCCTTCGGGTGGAGAGGAACCCAGACGAGGCAATGCCGAAGGGCAGAGTCTCGTCTGAGGAGGTAGACAGCAACCCGATCCCATGTATACGGGGTCTACGGGCAATTTTTGCCTGAGACGACGAACTCTGAGCGTCCCATTTAAAAAACAAAAAATACACCCCGCCTTGTGGAGTTAAAGATTAACTGTTTATTAACTGAGTCTGTGTTTCCAACCGTGTATAATATTATTCTCCGGAATAAACTACTTATTTTCTATACGTGTCAAACTTTCATATTTACGACCCAACGTTTGGCTATGAGAGATTACAGCAGGATACCAACTTCTGACAATTTTGAGATTAAAAATTCAAAAATGGGGTATGCTGTGGAATAGCTGAATACCCCCACAAGATCGACAGGTCAAACAGCACTGTCTTATTGAGTGAGTGCAGTTAACGATTAACTGATTATTAGATTAGTTTGTGTTCTCAACCATGTACTCAGGAATATACTACTTTTTTTCTATATATGTAATATTTTTTTATGATTAGACCCTGTTGTGGAGTAGCTGAACACCTCCATAAGATGGACTGCTCTAAGACTATTTAAACAGCATTCTTTCTTACAGACAAGGAGGAGTTAACGATTACTGCTACTGTTTGTTGACTCTCTGCCACCGGGCGGAGAGGAACCCAGACGAGGTTATGCAGAAGGGTGGAGACTCGTCAGGGGAGGTAGACACCTACCCGATCCCGTGTATATGGAGTTCATGGTCGATTTTTTCCCGAGCCTACTTGCTCGGAACGCCCCACAAAAAACACCGGCCTTGTGCCACATCCCTCTTTGTGGAAAGGTCTTGAGTAAATATCGGGGAGTTAAAGATTAAGTGTTTATTCGATTAATCTGTGTTCCCTGTCGTATACCATATTATTCTCCGGAATAATCAACTTCTGATATTCTATATGTGGTGTGTCAGTCTTTCCTATTTACGACACAGCAATATTGCTTCTTTTATTTAAAAAAAAAAATATTTCGATTTGGAACATTAATTAATATTCATCGAAGTTAGGTTTTAAAAGAACACATTAGTCCATTCCTTTAATCAAATTTTAAGTCAAGACACACAGTCACTGAGTCATATATTTCGAGGTTTTTCATTTTTTTTTAACTCCTCTCAACACGTGCTCGGAAAAATTAAAATAATCCGACGTTAAAAACTGGCCTTGGGTCACATTCCGCCTCGTGATGAGGTCTCAGGTAAATAACTACTTATCACATAAATTTGTGTGTGTACTTTTTTATTCTCCGGAATAAACTACTACTTATTTTCCATATGTGTGTCAAACTTTCTTATTTACGAGACAATTTCTATGGAAAATATTCCGAGGAGCTATATTCCTTAGTTTCACCAGTTCAACCCTTGACAGCTTAGTTCAGTCATGCCGCAGACACAGGGTCGAATCATCCTCATCCAGTTCGTATTCCATTGGTAAATTTAAATTCCATTCAGACAGCTCCTTCTTCAGAACCGATAGCTTGTAAAACAGTCAACCGAGTTAATGCAAAACTGGACGCAGTTGAAGAAAAAAAGACGTGTGATTAATATATTTCCTGTACAACCGATCGTCTTGTGTGGGCAAGTGGCTGCGAAGCACTTTATTCGAATGTCCTCCGTTTTGCCTGTGAAATGAATTCGCCGACATGTTACTGTTTATTTATGGGCGATTGCACGCCAAAGTCACACGTTGTAAAACAATTCTGCTAACGTTAAAAAAAAAGGCCTGATTGAAACACACGACAAAATGTCGAAGCAGCACGCCTTCTCCAAATTTATTACGTTTCTTCGCATGTAAAGTACAAACTTTCAATCAAACATGTTTTCTTTTTTTTTAATTTTTGTCTCAATTTTTGTAATGAAGTGTTATCATTATGTGCATTCGGGTTATTGTCCTCATCTTTGTTGTTATTATCACCTGACTCTCTTCTGTCTGAATTTCAATAATGAAGAGTTATCATTATTTACATTCCGACTATTGTCCTCATTTTTGTTGTTATTATCATTTGATAATTCTTTCGGAATTATTTATATTACTGACATTTTATTTATCGTTGTTGTTGTTATCGCAAGGTTTCTGCCGTTGTGTGCTGTGGCCTTCATCAGATTTCAGGGAATTTCGAACAGAATTCTTTATTAAATCAACAGGAAAGATTGTTCTTCATTCGCTGTCCATATCGAGGTATATTTCTCCATGTTATTTAGTGTTATCCAGTTATTGCTCGTACAAGTTTTTTTTTTCAGTGATGTTCATATTGTACAAGACCCGAGAACCACTAGAGGTAGATGGTTACAGAGTAAGCGATACAGTTTATGCGGACAAGTTGGAAATATAACGGTTAACCCTAGAAAAGGTTAAGATTATAGGGATCGGGAAAGTATTCTCTTGGGAGTCGTTTCTACAGAGAAGTGGTTCGCTGGAAGAAGATGTTCAAGTGGAAATTACAGAGGGAATGAATGTGGTGCGCTAAAATGTGAGTGGCATAGCGGGTCCTAGCCGTGAAGGTTCGAACTGCCGGAACCTCGGAACGCAGTTCATCTGAGCACTTTCCATGAAAATATCGATAGAAGAGTCCAAGATTTGCTGTATCCCGTCTGTGAGAGACAGGCTTACGGGTAGAAGATAATTTATTACCTACAAGGACGCGGAGACAATTTTCGACTCTATTGAGACTATTACTATCCCCTCTAATTTACAGAAAAAAAATGCGTATTATTTACTAGAAATTATGCTGTTTGGTCAGGCGCGTGCCTATTTCGACTCTGTTGAGAAATAGGCACGCGCCTGACCAAAATTTCTAGTAAATAATATGCATTTTTTTTTTTACTGTAAATAAGAGGGGATAGTAGGGGTGCATATTATAAATAGTTCTAAAAAAAAATATTTTTTTCGTGATCGAAATTGTTTTAAAATAAGGAAGATATTACCCCAATTTTCATTTTAAATCTAACAATAATAATTGAAACATTTTTTGTCAATAAATGTATGTTTATCAGTAACTGAATTTTTATTTGACGAAAAATAAATAAAAAAAATATAAAAAGGCCGATTTCGAAGAAAAGAGGATATAAAGTTAGGAATTTATTTAAATTTTAATTTTCTTCATCATCATCACATTCTATTATAGAATCAATATTTAAATTGTCAGTAAACAAATTATCATTGCTAATATTATCTTCGTCCTGTTCAAAATTATCTTCAGCCTCTTCATTCCCTTGCCAAAGGATGTCATCTTCAGAGCCATTCCATGGCTGTCGTCAGACAACACTTCTTGAAACTTTTCTTTATAAATTCCTCACTGATGGAATCCCCAGATTTCTGAATCCATTTTAAAATAAGTTCCAACTTTGTTTTTTTTTCCTGTTGTCACCAGCAGTAAAACATTATTTCAGGCGCTTAATTTCAATTTTATTCTTAAAGTCAACGTCGATAAAATGTCTTCGTAATTATTTTTTTTTCTCAAAATTTATAGATGCGTATTATACATAGGGATAGATATATTTCTTACTTTTTGGATTATTTGTTGGGGTGCGTATTATTTATGGATGCGTATTATTTTCAAGAAATTACGGTAATCACAATTCAAACAATATTCATTTTAAAAAAATTACTGAATATTACCCGCTCACTTTACTTTATCTAGACTTTGAAAGATTACACTTTGGGTCATCCATATGTTTGACTGAACATTCTTGTCAATAAATTTATGTTTATCTGTAACCGCATTTTTTATTTGAGGAAAAAATTAAAAAAAATATATATATAAAAAGGCCAATTACGAAGAAATGAGGATATCAAGTTAACAATTTTTTGAAATTTTAAATTTCATCATCATCGTCATCACGAATTTCTATTATAAAATCAATATCTAAATTGTCATTGAACAAATTATCATTCTGCTGCGGCCTCGTTAGGGACAGAAATATAGACACAACAGGAGAATTGAATTAAACAAATATATTAACAGAAACAGTAATACAAAACATATACAAACGAGAGTGCTACAGCAAGAATGTTCGGTCCAACTCTCAGAGCTGACTGCTATTAACTTCCACCTCCAAAAGGCAGTACCTGCTCCTATTTATAGCTGGGAGAATTCATTCATGGTTTGGTAAATTACCATAACACAATATTTTTAAGATGACGTATTTTAATAATATTTATCAAATAGTGAGTTCAAGATTAATCAAATCGCTTTCTGTATTCCGTCATCAAGTAACAAGAAGGTCAATCTAAACTGTGGCCTTGTTAGGGCTAGAAATAAAGACACAAAGAGAGGAATTGAGTTAAACAAATATATTATCAGAAACAGTAATACAAACATATAAAACGAGAATGTTACTGCTGACTGCTGCAAACTTCCCTCTCCAAAAGGCAGTAACTGCTCCTATTTATAGCTGGGAGTGTCCAAGCATGCTTGGGTAAATTACCATAACACTCTATATATCTGAGATGAGGTATTTCAATAATATTTAGCAAATGGTGAGTTCAAGATTAATCAAGTCGCTTTCTGAATTCCGCCAGATCAATCTAAACTGTGGCCTTGTTAGGGCCAGAAATCAAGACACAAAGAGAGGAATTGGGTTAAACAGATCTATTAACAGAAACAGTAATTCAAACATATACAAACGAGAGTGTTACTGATGACAGCTGGAAACTTCCCTCTCCAAAAGGCAGTACCTGCTCCTATTTATAGCTGGGAGAGTCGATGCGTGTGTGGGTAAATTAACATAACACATTCACAATATTATCTTCGTCCTGTTCAGAATTATACTGCCTAAAGGATAGTTTTGCTTTTTCTTAGCTGAATAACAACACGCTATAAATTCAAAAGCTTATGTTCGGAGTCATCAGGCAAACGCTGAGCTATGGATGTCCCTCTCCTAATAGATATATCAAACCTCTTCATAAAAAGAAAACATTGAAGTTTTAAATGTCTTTCCAGGAAACATGGTTTCGATAAGTTCTTTTGCCTTCATCCTTATTTCCACAGATCTTATGGAACATCCAATTGATCGTCTTTCTTTCACAGATTCAACTAAACGTTGTTTCTTATCTGGATATTGAGCTTTTCTTCCTCTACCTATAGATTTGGCACTCGATTTAAATTCTTTGTCTTCCTAATTATTTATTTATTTATTTATTTATTTTGACAACATTTATAGATGCGTATTATACATAGGTACAAATATATTTCTGAATTTTTGGATCAATTGTCGAGAAATCACGGTAGTACTCCATCGACCAGGTCTGGCTCTTGTAAATTTTGAGGGTAGCACGAGGTGGCAGGTACAGGGAACCTACCATTTTTCTTTCCTCCCTTTTTGCTCTTTACAATCTCTATCTACCGGGTGTAACAGCAAAATTGTCCAATTGTTACAATAAGCTCTGAACCTTGGTTTCTTAGAAATGATTAACTATGTCTTACTAGGACTGCCCTTGCGACACACATTGCAGCGAACCCTTGACGGCTAGGACCGCCCTTGTGACGCACATTGTAGCGAAACCTTCACGGCTAAGAACGCCCTTGTGACGCACATTATTTCGAACCCTCCTCGGCTAGGACCACCCTTGAGACGTATATTCTAATGAACGCTTCCCGTCTAGGACCAGCCTTGCGACGCACATTGGATCGAACCCTTCACGGCTAGGACCACCCTTGAGACGTATATTCTATTGAACGCTTCCCGTCTAGAACGGGCCTTGCGACGCCCATTGTAGCGAACCCTTCCCGTCTAGGACCGCCCTCGCGACGCATATTTTAGTTAACTCTTTAAGACGCACATTGTAGGGAACCATTCACGAATAGGACCGGCCTTGCGACGCACGTTGTAAGGACCCCTTCACGAATAGGACAGCCCTGGCGACGCACATTGTAGCGAACTCTTAACGGATAGGACCACCCTTGAAACATACATTCTATCTAGGACCACCCTCGCGACACAAATTTAGCGAACCCTTCATGGCTAGGACCGCACTTGCGGCGCACATTTTAGCTAAACCATTACGGCTAAAACCGGCTTTGCGGTGCATATAGTAGCGAACCCTTCACGGTTAGGACACGGCCTTGCGTCGCATATTGTAGATAACTCTTTAAGACTAGGACCGGCCTTGCTATCCACATTGTAGCGAACCCTTCACGTCTAGGACCGCCCATGCGACGCACACTGTATTGAACCCTTCACGTCTAGGAGCGCCCTTGCGACGCACATGTAGCGAAACCTTCACGTCTATGGCGCCCCTGCGAGGCACATTGTAACGAACCCTTCACGTCTAGGACACACCCTTGTGACGCATATTGTAGTGAACCCTTCAAGAATAGGACTGGTCTTGCGACGCACATTGTAGCGAACCCTTCACATCTAGTACTGCCCTTGCGACGCACATTGTATTGAACCCTACACGTCTATGGCGCCCTTGCGACGCACATTGTAGCGAACACTTCACGTCTAGGGCGCCCTTGCGAGGCACATTGTAGCGAACCCTTCACATCTAGGACCGCCCTTGCGACGTACATTGTATTGAACCCTTCACGTCTAGGACCGCCCTTGCGACGTACATTGTAGTGAACCCTTCACGTCTAGGACCGCCCTTGCGACGCACATTGTAGCGAACGCTCACGTCTAGGACCGCCCTTGCGACGCACATTGTAGCGAACTATCACGTCTAGGACTGCTCTTGCGAGGCACATTGTAGCGAACTACCCACATTCACTCCGTGTTCCACTGTTTTTTCTACTGGAGCAGCTTCTTTCCGCGTACTACAATCATGTGGAACCGAGTCCCAAGAAGATTTTTCCTTATCACTAAAATGTTGGTTTTGTGTGTTTTGTTTTATGCATTATCAACCTCAATGTATTATTTAATGTTTACCGGTTTTTTATTGCTGGTAATTTTTTTTTTTTTTTCAAAAAAGATTTCCTCAAAATCTCCTGACCAGAAACCTTGCTGTTGGTTATAGTTTATCGTTTTGCCCACGACCCACTACAATCTTGATCTGGTCAAGTCTAGGGTTACCGGTTATATTCCCCTCCTATTCGCATTTACTGTTCCACTTAATCTATAACCCTCTATCTCGAGTGCACCGCGATGATATGTTTGACAAATTTGAACGGAATCTCTACAGATATTTCAGATGATTTCCCCAGCGCTCACGAATAGCATATACCACGTTTCATCTTATACTATCGTTTATGAGCATGGTGATAAGCAAGGTGATAATGCCGCTAAGATGGAAGGGAGTACTGGGATTGGATTAAAATAAGAAAACTTTAGTCAAGAGAAAATAAAATAAAAAGAATATCTTTCAGGAAGACAGAAGATGTCCAGGGACGTTGAATTAAAATTTTCCCAGAGCTCATATGGAGCAGATAAAGCAAGAAAACGGAAGAGAGTTTCACAGGCGAGAAATGCGAAAGAAAAAAAAATATTAGAATAGAGCTTACGGCTGCATCTAGCTATTTGAACACTATAACGATGTGACCTAGTTGCCAAACTAATAAAACGCTTAATTTCATGTTGCCGAAATAACAGAAAAGTGACTTCAGAGAAGTTGCCATGAAAATATTTGTAACAAAGACAGATGGAAGCCACGTTACAGAAGAAGGAAAGTGACTGATGTCGAGATGCAAAGTCAGGATCGTTAACTTTAGAGACCTATCTTTGGATTTGATGAGAATATCGTCACAAACTTCCGGAGTACCAGACCTGACATACCCGTAATATTAAATCACGAATGAATGGTAAGATATATAAATGCGCAATGCGGATATTGTGTCATCAGTAAATTCTATTTTTACGTATCAATTCTAATAATTTATGCACTGTTCTAACTAACCGTTCCTTAAATAATTACTGGCGATGAAAAACCGGTTGTATACGACAATGTTCAACGCAAAAGGCAGTGGACTGACAAGGATCAGTCAGTCAGTTATGTGCAATGCGTAATACACGCTTAGGCGATTATGCATCTTTCGATACGTAACTGACGAGGCAGATTTTTCTTTCCCGCAGTAGGTTGCCATTTCTTTCCGCGGTAGACCAGTTGCCATCCAAGTCTATAGAACCCTGTCAGTACTGTTATTTACTCATAGTTGGGAGAAAAGAAGAGGATTCATACCTTTCCCAAGGGTATTAGCACGTCAGTCAGTTATGTACCATGCATGATACACGGTCAGGCGATCATGTATCTTTCGATACATGGCTGACGAAGCAGATTTTTCCCCGCAGTATGTCGTTATTTCTTTTTGCAGTAAACCAGTTGCCATCCAAGGCTATAGAACCCGGTCTCTCCTGGGGGTGGGGAGAAGAGGATTCATACTTCATAGGGTATTAGTATGTAAGTGAATGTAATGGATTCTACTGGAATTCGAACTCGGCTCTCCGATTCCTCAATCCGAGCCGCTAACGGATAAATATCCGAAACCCATCCCAAAAGCTGAGCACCATGGAAGAAATATAATGTTGCGAGTGTGGTGGGATAATTGCATTTAGGGTTCTTCAAACAGACTGAAAAAAATAAATGCACATTTATAACTTCAGCAGCTGCAAGATGTCCGTCAGAGAGAGAAAATTTAATAAGTCCTCTGATAATGAAAGGAAGCACGTCTTGTCATGTCGATTAAAGACAGAAAAAAGATTCGTGCCCTTCATTTTATATTACTTTATACAGCGCCACCTAGTGAGCATTAGCAAGGTCCAGTAGGACAAGTGGGGTTAATCTTATAAAGTGTAACAGATTGAAAAATGAATGTTAAATAACGAAAACTTGATAAAGAAAATACATAAAGGAAAGATATAAAAATGTCAGTGTATATATGCGTGTCAATACACTGACGTGCCCAATGGGATAAGTATTGCTACAGGGTTGTAAAAGAAAGCCTGAAGAAAAGACTAAACGCCAAAGGTAAGACGAGAGAATGAACGGTGTCATCAAAAAGAACAACTCATCATACGAATTAAAAGCGGAGATAGCAAAATTAAACAAGTGCAGAAATTCTAATATATTGGAAGTGTTTTAACAGAGAATACAAGATGTGACACCAGAATCTGAAGGCGCATTGGGATAGCGAAAGATACCTTTCAAAATCTAAGCAAAGTATTAAGAAACAAGAAAATTTCATTTGTAACAACGAAAACAGTGCTTAACCGTTTCAGACCTCCGATATGACAGTGAATGCTGGACAATCTCATCACAGATTTTGACTCAACAGAAACCTGGTTCTACAGAAGGATGCTGAGAATGCCATTAACTGAACACGTGAGAAACGACGACTTTTTAGAGAAAGTGGAAACAAAAAAATACCCTTAAAGGGGGTTTGGCAAATTTAATACTCACAAGATATATTGAAGAGAAGATGAACAAGGGAAAGCAGCTTGTAACCTACTTAACGGGCTAATGTAAATGGTTGACAGAGTAGCGATTAGAATAGATAGCAAAAAGACAAAACTTACTAAGCGATACAAAGCAGAGGAAGTTGCGAGGGGCCATGATCACCCACATCATGAAGGGATACTGTACATAGAAAAAAAGATATAAAAATGTCAGTGTAGATATTTACTCAGACGAGGTCAGGTTGTGACGCAAGGTCGGTTTAATGTGGGGAGACCGAGCGCGTGCACCCGGGCAAGGAACAAAAATTCCCTGAGCACCGGCAACCGTCGGTTGCGCGGGCCTCGGTGCGTAGGCCGATCCCTCTCTCTAGTGCAATGAGACGGTACGGCCTCGGGCAGCTGTTCCCCAGGGCCGTCACCTCTCAGTATAATTTTCCTCAGCAACTCTGTCCTTTAACGGAGTCGCCCCTGAGTACTCTCTGCCCAAAGACAGAGACGCAACTGAGAGATGTTAAGTAGACATGTACCCACTCAAAAAGAGCAAGGTACGCGCTAAAATGTCAGTGTATATATGTGAATCAATACACTGACGTACGTAAAGGTATGGGATATATATTGCTATTGGGTTGTAAAAGAAAGCGAGATAAAACGCCAAAGGTAAGAAGGCAAAATATACGGTGTCAGCAAAAATTTCAGCCCATCATACGAATTTTGGGGATAGCGAAAGATGTCTTCCAAAACCTAACCATAGTATTAAGAAACAGTAAAAATTCATTTGTAACAATGAAAAGAGTGATAACAAAAGGACAGCATTGACTAATAGCTACAAAGGACAGGAAAACGTGGAGAGCCATAATCGACAACGGCAAGGAATTCCACATCCTGAAATTTTATGATGGATTCAAGATATGGATGAACAGGTCTTAGGAGCCAGAGTAAAACGACAAACTTTATTAAGGGCTACATAGGATAGGAAGTTGTGAAGACCCATGATCGCCCTCTTCCCGTAGGTTCACGGGAAGCATCATCATCATCATCATGTCAAAATCACTCTAGTCCGGCGAAGTGGAGCCACTCGTAATATCATACTTTTCTTTAGAGGGTTGTTGATAATTCCATTTTGATAGCAGTACTCAACTCCATCTCGGTGCGATGCAGACCGCTCCATTATCTTTTAGAAATGATCGATTGACCTTATGTTGGCCACATTTTTAAAATCTTTAGAATTTCTTAAGAATCTCCATAGTGTTCCTCCACTAATTCCAAGCAACTCGCGCAACCGATATGAATATCCATTATTAATGGGCTAACCAATAATTCTGGGGTGTACATGGAGGGCGGAATTTAATAATGAATACTTTCACGCCATGCAAGGCAATAAAGCCACTAAGACTCAAGGGTGAGTATGCAAGGGATTAGAAAAAAAAGAAAGAATCAATAGATAACGATTGATAGTGAATTTAAATTTTTAAAGATCAAAGTTAACTGGAAAGCATAGAAGTTAGAAGAGTGCCAAAAAAGAAACTGTTAGCATAGAACTTACGGTCACATCTAGCCTATCCGACTGTGAACTGATGAGACCTTTCCGCCAAACTAGTACTGCGCTTAAATTCATAAAATCTAGGTACCACCGAGGAAAGTGATATTTATTCTGTTAACTACAGAAATGTGGCTTGAGGCCGAAAAGGGGATTGGGAAAAAGACGGTCTTCTTCTGTCTTAACTATAACTTAGCTAGCCGCAAACACTGACCCAATCATAAAAAACAATATTCCATTTCATCAAAACAAACCATTCATACGTACCTTTCTTACTACAACCACCATAATACCTCTTTGTCTCTATGAAAATACTAACTAGTCCCCATATTTACAATTCGTTGTCTGTGGGGGGAGAGGGGAATAAAACAACAATTCTAAAAAATTAACCCCAATGAGTATTTACAATATGAATACAAAAAACTATTTACAAGAAACTAAAGAAAATAAGATTAGTAATAAAAGCCCCCACAATCACTAAATGTGACAGAAACATCACTTCACTGGCTGAAATCAATGCGGGACTATAATAGTGTAAACAGCATTCATTCATCCCAAAACACTCACACAGACATGCACTCAATCAGACACAACAACAAATACGAAAAAACCACCCACGCGAAACGAAAGGCGCCCTGCATCCACCAGCGAAATGACATCACTGAACACCTAACGAGGGAGGAGATGGGGAATTAAACTTAAAGAAAAATAGGGACAGAAATAAAAGGGGGCCAATGAGCATACATACCCTAGCTAAGTTAACTGAAAAAAGGAAACTAAAACATCAAAAAAGAAAACCTAATCTAGCCTAATTTCCACCGAGGAAAGTTCATCCGGACGATTGCCATGGAACTATTTATAGAAAATGCACAGGCTAACTACATTACGGCGGGGGAAAATGACTGAAGCCTAGATGACAGGTCAAGACGAATAATATTGCTGATTCTTTCTTTGGATTTGATCAAGAATCTCTAAATATACAGCAGTGTCACCAAAATATATTTAAATCATGGAAGAATGGTAGATTTAGAAATTAGTAAGATAGATTCTGGAGAGAAAAAAAATTGACACAATGGAACAACTTTCTCAGCAGTAGATCTAGCAATTGATTCAATATAAACTTTCCATTTGATATCAGCTGAGAATGTTAGTCGCAAAGAGTGATTTTCTCAGAGGTTAGCATCAGCCATGCTGATGGATGGTGGTAGAAGCAGGTCAGATGATGAATGGATACGAATGGCCATGATGCAGTCTATACTGTATTTAAGCAAACCAATTTGTACCACCTACCCCGAACCTAACACACCGCGATTCCATAACTTTTGGCACGTCATGGTCCAAAGAGCGAGAAATGTGGAATTGGCATTAGGTTTTCACTGTTTTTAATTGCAACACGTCTTTCAAGAAAGCAATCATTGCAAGGCTATCTAGATTGCTCTGCATGTGTACAACGTCGATTTCGCTTGTGCCCCCTACCTCATCCCGCTGTTTGGCAGGGGTCACTCTCGGTGGCTTGTGAACAACACAATCGACCGTTTATGTTTTTCCTTCTATTACACAGGCTAGTTTACCATAAAAGCAATTTTGATTGGCTACTCGCACGGACGACTTCCGGTAGGCTACTGACCTGTCTCGATGCCTCGAAAAAATTTAGGAAGGTTATTGGTTTAAATTAACTCCTCATAGCGAACAAGCACCAGAAACCGAAATCCCGTCCCATCTTCGATGTCGAATTCCATTGCTGTCAAATACATTGCTAGATTGTCTGGAAGATGGACACAGGGAAATTTAGATTTCATGGTTGGAGAATTCCGATTGTTCAGGTTACACGGTCTGGGAAGTTTCGGGAGATTTTTCAGTGGCAATTGAATTATTCGGACACAATCTGACACGTGCCAATCGATCAGGGAACTAAAAGTGATAGGTTATATGTTATAAGACACAGACGAAGGTGAGGAAAAGGAATGGTAAAAGATGGAAGAAATATCAACAGAAAGTTCGGGAGGCGGGAAATTATCAGAAAGAATGAGGGCAGAAAATTTCATTTACAGGAACCGATGAAAGGAGCGCTAAAAAGAATGAGTTAAAGCGTTAAGAACAGGCTGAAGGAAATAAGGAAATATTAAAGATGCGAGTATCTGAAGAGAAAATTTTAAACACTGTAGTCCTCATAGCTGTTGTTTTTATCACAACGTCTCGGTCGTTGTGTTCTCCGGCCTTCCTCAGGTGTATATTGATCCGGGTCACCTTTGTAGGCCTAGCATAGAAATAAATACAACATAGGAGCCGCTAATAAATAAATACAAAAAGAGACATGACAGCAAAGTCTTAAACAGCAGCAGCATCACTAATCAGCAAGCAAGATAGGTTTAATGATCCAAGTTCACTATAGCAAATTTTCTTATGCATTAAAACGTTGATTCGTGAATTTGGTGATGTATTGATTGTGAGTTCAATCTCTGGGTTGGACAGTGTGTACTGCGACTCATTAGAAACGGAAGAGTAATAACTGAGATGTAGTAAAATAAGAAGTAGACGATATCCCTAAACATGAGCAGATCAGTATAAGCCCGTAGATTAAAGGGTTCAATTCAGAGTTCCTTAGAGTAGCTTACACAGATCCTTAGAGTAGCTTACACAGATCCTTAGAGTAGCTTACACAGATCGATATAAAACTGAAGAAGACCGGATCTCGCAACGACCGAAAACTTGTGATAGCAACAGCAACGATGAGGACAACAGTCTGAATATAAATAGTTTAAATAATGACAGCTCTGTTAAATAATAGTTTATTTAGCAAACTATTATTTTTAAAGAGAAGTGTATCGCCGCTCCGACTTCCTGAGGTTGACCTTTGAGGTCAGATGGAGGACAAAACAAAGAGATCGATTTTGACTGGCTGAGCCTGAGTGATATATAGATAAACGGTTTTCGTGGAGTCATGTTGTTTTTGAACCGTCAAACGATGTAGACGTGTTCACTTTCGTATTTGAAACAGATCCCCAGTGGATATTGAGACATGTACACGTCAACGTGTTTAATAAACACTAATAAACACCTAGCGATCACCGAACGAGAGAGAAGAATGAAACTTTATTTATTGAATGGAGACCGTCGGCCAAAACCATCCCAGCATAAGAGGGCTATATAACAAGTTCTCATCCCAGAAATTTAGACAGAAACTGAAATATACATTATTTTTCCCGTCATTTCACTCTAAGCGAAGTGAGAATACGACTAGGATGCAAGGGGTTACTGGGACTGAAATAGTAAGAGACTTTAGCGAGGAGAAGTGTGGAAAATGGACAAAGAATGAACAGGCTTCATGAAAACTGAGAAGATGGCGATTGACGCTGCATTTAATTTTTTTGGGAGATTGTAGTTATCATGGAAGCAAGAAAACGGAAGGGAGTGCTACAGGTGAGAAGTGCGAGAAAAGTAACTGTTAGAATAGCAGCACCGGCTGCATCTAGCTTGTTCAACAGTAAAACGGTGAGACCTAGTTGCCAAACAAGTAACACGTTTAAATCCACGCAATTGAAACACTAAGGAGGAAACATCATCAGAGCAAATTCCATTAAAATATTTGTAGAAAAGAAAGAGAAAGTCATATGACATCAAGCAGTTTTCAGATATCATAAGACGACATATATAAAATATTGCATATATAAATATATATATATATATATATATATATATATATATATATATGCAATATATACGCCCCCGAAAAAATTAAATTCGGTCCAGCACTTTAGAGGGTAAGCGCGAATTTGTAAACAGTGACTGCCACGGTTCATAATGCAAAACTCTTCTATGAATCGAGCACTTTGAGTCACTGGCGGGTTTATTCAAAAATAAATGCCTAAAAATTCCCTTTCTTCTCAGCCGGGTGCTGATAGCCTAGAGGAAAGTTTCGATCCTGGCTTCAGGCAATCCAATGTCTAGCCATACTGATTAGCTGTGATACAGCGAAACAGTCTGTCTATGGTTGACACTATATATATATATATATATATATATATATGTTTATTTATTTTATGTAAATTCTTTTCACACACACAATTTATATATATATATATATATATATATATATATATATATATATATATATATCAAGAGAAAAGTAAAATGAATTTTATCAAGGGAATGTAAGGATTTTATTTTGCAACAAATATTTACACAAGAAAAATGTCCTTAGTTTTTAGAATTTTTACATTTAAGAACGCGTATTAATATACATAAGGCAAAATGAAAAATTATGGTAAACTATGGAAGATGCAAAGTGATGTAAATTACTGTCTAATAAACAAATGTGATAAAATGTTGTTGAATATTTTTTTAATAATGTACATATCATTTATATTATCTTAGAAATATGTATCATATATTTTAAATAAGAGAAGTTTTAGAATTTTTGTTGTATTGAGAGAGAAGTATTTCTTTTAGGAAAGAAGATAAGGGATATTTGAAAAAATCCGGGTTTCAGATTTACCTTTTAGATTCGATAGCAGCACTCTCGAGTGTTTCCTATTTAAGTCGTTTATTTCATGTTTTAATAAGTGTGGCATCCTTGAGATAGAAGTTATGATTGATCTTATTTCTATATATTACTATTTGATAAATTATTATGCATAAGATCCCTTTTATGTTCATAGATACTTTTTTTTTATTACTGGAAGTTTCACCAATGTATTGTGCAGAGTAGTTGTGCCGGTTTATTTTATATGATACCTGTTTCATAATTTGTATTGTTATTTGGTTCTAATCGTATCCATTTAACTTTGGAAGTGACTGTATTTACCTTTATTCATATATATTTTTGTAATGCTGGCTGAGGTGTTTAGTGAAATACTAACTAGAACGGCACCTTGAAAAGTATAAGGGTTTATTTCAAACAAGAACAATACAAGTCGATACTTACAAGCTCGTCTTAAATTGGAAAGCAAGGAGTATTTACCAGAGCTACGCGCTGAACGGGATGTGGCACAAAGCCGGCTGTACGTGGGTCTTTCCGAACCCACATGCTCGAGAAAAAATTCCGCGTTGACCCCGTATACACGGGTTCAGCATTGTCTACCTCCCTAGACTCGAATCTGTTCTTCGGCATAGCCTCATCTAGGTTCCTCTCTGCCCGAAAGCAGAGAGTTCGACGCCTTGAGCTTGCCCAAGCCTTAGCTGGAAAGCAAGGGGTATTTATCCGAGATCCCGACAGAACGGAATGTGGCGCAAAGCCGACTTTACGTGGGTGTTTTCCGAGCACGTAGGCTAAGGAAAAAAATTCTCCCTAGATCCCGTAATAACGAGGTACGGTTTGTTTACCTCTCTAGACTAGATTATGCCCTTTGGCATAGCCTCGTCTGGATTCCTCCCTGCCTGAAGGAATAGAGGTCGACAAGCACAGCAATCCAAATTCGTAGGCCTGGCGCACTCTGAAGCTGGAAAGCAAGCCGGTTTTTATCCGACCTACCCACGAGACAGGGTGTGGAATAAGGCCGAATTTTATGTGGTATGATATGAGCCCGTAGGATCGGGCACAAATTCCCGATAGACCCTGCATAGACGGGGTTGGGGTCAGCTACTTCCCCAGACGAGACTCTACACTTCAGAAAACCTCGCCTGGCTTCCTTTCTGATTGAAATTACAGTACTCAACATCTTGATGCTTGCTGAAGCGTAATCTGGAAAACAAGTCGATATTTACCCGATTTTCGATACGAGCCCGTAGGCTTAGGCAAAAATTTTCCGTAGATCCTGCCTACACATGGTTGGGTTTGTCTACCTTTGTCAGCTACACAGTTTGACGTCTTGAGCTTGCCCTAGCCTAAGCTGGAAAGCAAGTGGCCTTGTGACCAAAACCATAGATGCTTACATTCGTACTGGAACAGTCTATTTGATACAGGTGGATCAGTTCCTTGTATACTGAGGGCTATCAGTTCGTTCCCTAAAACACCTCCCCAGCCAGATCATTTTCCTCGGAAATTTCATATCTTTCTTTTTGGATCTGGACTCAATGGTTACACACGCTTTCTTTTTCTTTTACTGGTCCGTCTTGGAATTTCAATTTCAGTAGTTGATGTCGCTGGAATGTTGAAAATATCATAAAGTTCATCCATTGGTGTTCCTTTCGTACAGTCAGATCGTCAATGAATCTAGGTCGCAAATCTTTTCTGCTCCCATTTTTCATTACGTACCAACTCCGATTTTGCACTACGCTTCCAACTCTTTTATTAATAATGTCATCTTCCCAAAATTCTCCTCCTCTTTTAAAGATCTTGAGAAAAATTTTATCCCCTGGACTGAAATATTTAGTTGGGTTTCTGGTGTTTGAATTTTTTGTTTTTTCGTCTTGGCAGTAGTTTATCGAACGCAGATCTTCCTTTTTGGGTGAACATCAGCTCGGCTGGCGCCATTTCTCAAATTGCATTCGGGTTCGGTTTTATTCTGTACACTCAAAAATTGTTGCATTCTACCATCTTTCTCCATGCCGTTGGAATTGCTAAGAGCTGTCTTGAACGTGTCGATAAACCTTTCGGACTGACCGCTGTATCTTGGGTGGTATGGTGAGGTCGTTATATGTTCAATTGCCAAGGATTTGCAAAAAGTTTTGAAACCATTTCCCGTAAATTGTGTTATCACTGACAATCGTTTTGAAAATACCAAAACGAGCGAAATTCTCCTGATGAAAACTTAGCGTAAATGTCTTCTGCGTTTTGTGTAACTGTCTACAACTACTAGATAAGATGACCGATTTAATGGCCCCGCAAAATCTACGTGTAGTCTGGACCGTGGCCTGTCCGTTTTGGGCCATGGTTGAATTTTCACTGGTATATTTTTAAGGAATTGCTTTATTTTTCTCCTTTAGATTTTTTTTTTTTATAATGAAATCATTTTTAAGTCTTAATTTTAATTTCGTCCAATGTCACGAGTAATTCTCGTACTGTATTAAATATTTCATCTTTTAATTCCTTCCAGGCTCTTAAGGCTGTTGTCACCATGTCTTCCATTTGTCCCCCAAAAAAACAAACTTGGAATCAATCTTGCAAATCAATATACCGAAGGTTTTCCGAGCGAGTATAGTTTCTTACACTTATAAGATTTCTATTAAGTATATATATATATATATACATATATATATATATATATTTGGTTGGATTGATGTGATTTTGTGACCCTGGGTTTCACGCTTTTGCGATCGTCAGACAAACTGATTAATTTTTTTTAAATTTTGGGTTTATGTAGATTGCGTGTATTGGTGTTGTTATGGAAGTGTGGGCGGGGGAAACGTCGTCGTGGTGTCATCGTACTAACGCAAACATCGATGTATGTTCATACGCCCAATGAAGTACGCAGACACATATACATACTTGGTCGTCCGTCGGGACTCATACACATATAAACATATGTGGACAGTTTCGGATATGACATATGTATGTATACGGGTGGTGTTGTGTCTATACATACGCATTTGTATGTTGAAATTTAAAGATTGGAAGTGTGGCGGAAATGTCTCGTGAATGTCTAGTGAATGCATAAATGTCATTTTTCTATTTTTCCACGCATGTGTGTATATACGTGTGGTGGGGTTTGTGTAAAATTATGATAGGTAAAAATTATTATTATTTTTATTTATATTTATATTTATTTATATACACACACTTTTTACACACACACACATATATATATATATATATATATATATATATATATATATATATATATATGCGTGTGTAATCTGTCTATATTTCTGAGATGAGGTATTATGTACATTATTTACATTATTCGGACTATTGTCCTCATCTTTGTCGCCATATTTGTCACAACGTTTTGGCCGTTGTACACTCCGGCCTTCTTCAGGTGGTTGGAATGTCGAACCGAACCCTTTATTTCGCTCACTGGGGTAGACTGTTCTAGTTCCACGTGCCGTGTTTAATGGATGTCTCTGTGGAATCAAGTTGAGATCATAGACAAAGAACACCATTGGAAAATTCGTAACCTTAAGGAATCAGCACATATGCTAGGCCACAAAAATCTCCTGAGCCGATCAAGCATAGAAATAAATACAATATGGGAACCAGTAATAAGGAGTGCCAGAGAAAAGCGATAATAACAACGAAAATTGCAATATGAGCTCTGGTAAAAACATGGATGATAACAGCAAAAAAATTGCAATATGAGCACTGGTAAAAATGATTGCTAAAGACATTAGTTTTATAATACCCAGAAATTCATACGCATATGTCCTCAAGGACACATGGCACAGTGGATAAAGGCGTAGGTTAGATCCAGTGACAGGACCCAAAGAGTGTGAGTTCAATACCCGGTTAAGGCAGTGGAGAACTTTCGGAGGGAAAATTAACAGGATATAACTGATAACTGACATCCATTAAACATGGTAGGTGGAATTATTAGGTTGGTGTAAAAATAATGACGTAATAATGTCGTTTTTTAACGTCAAAAAACGACATTATTACGACATTATTTTTGCACCAACCTAATAGAACCGTCTAGCCCAGTGAGCGAAATAAAGGGTTCGATTCAACATTCCAACCACCTGAAGAAGGCCCGACAGTACAACGGCCGAAACGTTGTGATAAATATGGCAACAAAATGAGGACAATAATCCGAATAATGTAAATAATGTATATATATATATAATCCATAATAATGTTGCTTAGTCATTTTTGGAGTTGGCATGACTTTTATTGTCTCTGCTCTTGAAGGGTCTGGTCTTCTTCCATTTTCGTCAATAATTTGTCTTATGTATTTCATCTGGGACATAAAAAAAATCACACTACCGGAGTTTGAAATCGTATTCATTTCACCTTTCGAATACATTTCTATGTGCTCAAAATGTTGCTTTTGGTTTCCATTGTTTACCAACACTTCGTCGAGGTATTTAATGGCAATATTCAAGTCAGCCAGTATCATGTCCATAATTTGTTGAAAAATGGCTACGTGCGACTTTCCCTCCAAACAGGGAGTCAATTAAATTTTTTTTTATGTATTAAGAGTTAACAATTTTGGAGTATTCTTCATCGACTTTTATCTGGAGGTACGCATCTGATAGATACAGATACGAAAAAAACAAAACAAAAAAAAAAAAAAACCTTTCCACCATTCGAAAAAGACCTCCAATCGGTTGTGAACTGGGGCAGGAATTGGCTGGTTAACTTTAACGCCCTAAAAAAAAAACTGCTGTCTATTAGTCACCACAGAGATCCTTCACTGTCACCCCAACCAACCATTAGAATGTCTGACGTTCAACTCCTCGAGAGCACCTCTCTGCGGCTGCTCGGTCTCACGTTGATTGCTGACCTGAGATGGAACAAATACATTGAGTCAATTGCTTCGTCCACCACAAGGAAAGTTGGCTCCCTGTGCTGCGCCAGGAAATATTTCTCCCCGGAATCGATCCTTCAAAACTATAAATCACCCATTCGCCCTTGCATGGAGTATTGCTGCCATATATAGTCTGGAGCCCCTTCTGTTTTTCTCAAGTTCCTTGATAAAATCCAGAGACGGATATGCAATGTGAATGACCCTGATCTGGCATCTCGTCTGCAGTCGATCTCTGATAGACGCGCTGTCGCCTCTCCCTGTCCTTTTTTTTACAAATAAATTCATGGTAATTGCTCCGATGAACAGCTTTCCCAGACTTCATCAATTCAAGCGTCCTACGAGCCTGGCATCCCGCTCTCACCTTTTCACTGTTGAAACTGTTAAATGTAGCCGTCTTTTCTACTCAAATAGCTTCATATCCCGCACCTCTTGCCTGTGGAACTCCCTTCCCTATTCCAGTTTCCCTGATAGCTATAAACTCCGACTCTTCAAATGTAATGCTAATCGACATCTCCAGTTGCCTTGATCTATCCACTATCCTTCTCCTCATCCTCTTCTCTATCACTCCTATCTGCTTTCACTCCAAAGCATCTGTAACCTCTTGCGTGCTAGTGGCTTCCAGACTTGCTTGGGGTGAAATGCTTTTAAAAAAATCAATTTTGCAAAAATGTCCTCAGATACTGGTAATGGCGTATGCTTTCACACAATCAGTTAAGCAAGTTGAAAAATCTTTCGCAAACGTGTATATTTTTTTTTTCTTTTTCACACATGTCTGTGCATTCGACTTTTTAGAAGACGTCTAATTTTCAAGTTTCTCCATATACTTGGGGTCCTGGGTATGACGATAAACTACATCAGACTCCTGGGAAAGAAGATAAAATACGTCCAACAGCAAGACGACTGATCAGGAGGTGTTGAGAAGCGTGGAACCTACTCTTAGTTGCTGATGTTCCCAGGCACAACTTGACCCGAGGTAGTAGCACCTGCGAGGGTCCCAGCTATGGGCAAATAGTTGACACACAAACTGTGGTAAAAACACTATGAAAGTGTAAAAGTAGATTATTTAGATTATTCGGACAATTGTCCTCATCTTTGTCGCCATATTTATTACAACGTTTCGGCCGTTGTACACACAGGACTTCTTCAGGTGGTTGGAATGTCCAACTGAACCCTTTATTTCGCTCACTGGTGCAGAATGTTTTAAGTGATGTCAGTTATCAGTTAACTCCTGTTAATTTTCCATCTGGAAGTTCTACACTGCCTTAACCGGGTATTGAACTCACACTCTTTGGGTCCTGTCACAGGATCTAAACAACGTCTTTATGCACTGTGACATGTGTCCTTGAGGACTTCAGTCCGACATTCCAACCACCTGAAGAAGGCCGGTGCTTACAACGGTCGAAACGTTGTAATAAATATGGCGACAAAGATGAGGACAATAGTCAGAATTATGTAAATAATGTACATAATACCTCATCTCAGAAATATAGACAGAAACTGAAAGGCCGAAAAGTTGTAATAAATATGGCGACAAAGATGAGGACAATAGTCCGAATAATGTAAATAGTGTACATTATACCTCATCTCAGAAATATAGACAGGTACTGAAAGGACGAAACGTTGTAATGAATATGGCGACAAAGATGAGGACAATAGTCCTAATAATGTAAATAGTGTACATAATACCTCATCTCGGAAATATAGACAGATACTGAAAGGCCGAAAGGTTGTAATAAATATGGCGACAAAGATGAGGACAATAGTCCGAATAATGTAAATAGTGTACATAATACGTCATCTCAGAAATATAGACAGATACTGTAGGGCTGAAAGGTTGTAATAAATATGACGACAAAGATGAGGACAATAATCCGAATAATGTAAATAGTGTACATTATACCTCATCTCAGAAATATAGACAGAAACTGAAAGGCCGAAAAGTTGTAATAAATATGGCGACAAAGATGAGGACAATAGTCCGAATAATGTAAATAGTGTACATTATACCTCATCTCAGAAATATAGACAGGTACTGAAAGGACGAAACGTTGTAATGAATATGGCGACAAAGATGAGGACAATAGTCCGAATAATGTAAATAGTGTACATAATACCTCATCTCGGAAATATAGACAGATACTGAAAGGCCGAAACGTTGTAATAAATATGGCGACAAAGATGAGGACAATAGTCCGAATAATGTAAATAGTGTACATAATACCTCATCTCAGAAATATAGACAGATACTGTAGGGCCGAAAGGTTGTAATAAATATGGCGACAAAGATGAGGACAATAGTCCGAATAATGTAAATAGTGTGCATAATACCTCATCTCAGAAATATAGACAGATACTGTAGGGCCGAAAGGTTGTAATAAATATGGCGACAAAGATGAGGACAATAGTCCGAATAATGTAAATAGTGTACATAATACCTCATCTCAGAAATGTAGACAGATAGTGTAAAAGTAGATTTCATTACAGCAATACAATATTCCTAGCAATACATTTTTACAGTTTTCGAAAAATTGTTAGCAACAATAAAAATCTTGTCGGCATTAAATAACCGAATGAGGTTGATATGTCATAAAACAAACCTAACCAAACCAAACCAACCAGACCTTAAGTGGAACTCGTACATACGATCCATCGTTAAAGCTATAAAAATCTTGTCGGCATTAAAGAACCAATTGAGGTTGATAAGCCGTTAAACAAAGTAAACCAAACCAATCTGAACCAAAGAATACATATTCTATTCATATGAATCTATCCTAAAAATCTTGTCGGCATTAAATAACCAATTGAGGTTGATAAGCCGTTAAACAAAATAAACCAAACCAATCTGAACCAAAGAATACTTACTCTATTTATACGAATCTATCCTAAAAATGTTGTCGGCATTAAATAACCTATTGAGGTTGATATATCGTAAAACAAACCAAACGAAAGCAAACCAACCAGACCTTAAGTGGAACTCGTACATACGATCCATCGTTAAAGCTATAAATATCCTGTCATTAAATAACCCATTGAGGCTGATATGTCGTAAAACAAAACCAAAACCCATTACATTTTTATTGGTTTGAAAACTGCGAATGACTTTTCTGTTGGCTTTGAAAATTGGCTTCACTTTTTCCTTGACTTCGAACTTTACTTTTGTCCTTTTTCTTTAGGCATCTTCCAAGTGATCTGAATATGTTTCAGGAAACTTATCTTTCATCTCCTTCTTTAATTTTTCTGCCACCATATTTGTGCTAGTGGATGAAATCATCAATTTTATTAGAAAAAGAATTTATATGAAGTTCCCTTAAATCGAATAATACAATCCAGTGTGTTCCAAATTAGATTGGAAGCGTTTTACAGCAGAAAAAAAATTTGATATTAAAGTCTTAATAAATGAATTATTACAAGTAATTTGAACTTTAAAATTCAATATTCTTTTTCCTGACTCTCTACGTGCCAACTTATTCGTTTGCTGCCATAATGGTTTTCCAATTTTTTTTTTTTTTATATTTCCTCGTTAAGAATCGAAATATCACTTCCGGTGTAAAGATAGACTTTAACTTTTTCATATTCAATTTTTACTTCCACAAATTTACGTTTCTGGCAAATTTATCGGCTAGATAATATTATGTATCTGTCTATATTTCTGAGATGAGGTATTATACATTATTTACATTATTCGGACTATTGTCCTCATCTTTGTTGCCACATTTATTACAACGTTTCGGCCCTTCAGTATCTGTCTATATTTCTGAGATGAGGTATTATGTACACTATTTACATTATTCGGACTATTGTCCTCATCTTTGTCGCCATATTTATTACAACTTTTCGGC
>OZ010613.1:26723968-26743968 GCA_963932145.1 Acanthosepion lycidas
ATAGGATACAGGTTCGAATCCTGTCGGAGGACGAATATTTTCTGTGAAAATTTCTCGGACATTCAGGCCGGTAAATGTTGTTTAATACTGTTTATTATAAACAGAGGATTTACTTAAATATTTGTATCTATAAAAAGAATGTATAAACATAAAAATGTTTTAAAATAATTGTCGGACTTTGTCCATTTCATAATGTGTGACGTAATTTGTTTACATTTGATACCCCATGAGCAGATATGAATGTACGTCAGAGATTCATGGAAGATTGAAGTTTAAATACAGTAAATTCGACCATGCTAACCGACCGCTCCTTCGTGGCCAAATCGGTAAAGGCACGTCAAGCTAAATGACGGTTCCGCATAGGATACAGGTTCGAATCCTGTCGTAGGACGGATATTTTCGGTGAAAATTTCTTGGATATTCAGGACTGTAAATGTTGTTTAATGCTATTTATTATAAACAGAACATTTACTTAAATATTTCTATATATAAAAAGAACGGATAATTTTCCTTAAGGTACCTATTTTGCCTCCTATGTTTTGCTGCAGCTAATTATGGTAATTTTCTCAGTACAGCTTAGATGTGGCACAAGGCTGAAAATACGAGGCACCCATTGATGACCAAACTCACTCAGCTTAGGCGATCATGTATCTTTTGATACATGACTGATGAGGCAGAACTTTCTCCTACAGTGGGTTGCCATTTCTTTCTGCGGTAGAGCAGTTGCCATCAAACGCTATAAGACCCTGTCTGTTCTGCTATTGTCCATAGCTGGCGGGGGAGAAGAGGATTCATACCTTTCCCAAGGGTATTGGCACGTCAGTCAGTCAGTTATGTGCCATGCAGGATACACGCTTAGACGATGATGTATCTTTAAATACATGACTGACGAGGCAGATTTTTCCCGCAGTAGGTTGGTATTTCTTTCTGCGGTAAACCAGTTGCCATTCAAGGCTATAAGACACGGTCTGCACTGCTATTTACCCATAGCTAGGAGGGAGAAGTAGAAGATTCATACATTTCGCAAGGGTGTTAGCACGTCAGTCAGTCAGTTATGTGCCATGCGTGAGACAGGCTTAAGCGATCATGTATCTTTCGATATGTGACTGACGAGTCAGATTTTATCCCGCAGTAGGTTGTCATTTCTTACCGCGGTAAACCAGTTGCCATCCAAGGCTAAAGAACCCAGTATGTCCTGCTATTTACCCATAGCTTGGGGCGGGGAAGAGGAAGAGTATTTCATGCCTTTCCCAAGTGTAATAGCTCATAAGTAAATGTAATGGATTTGTAATTTTTCTAGGGAGACAAGCTTGTTAACCATTACACCACGTCGAGGGGATTTTCTACGTTTAGCTTAGATGTAGCAAACGACCGAAAGTATGAGGCACCCGGTGAGGATCGAATTCACTATTCAGTCATAATTGATATAGCGACACAATCTTGCTAAACATTACACCACGTCGAGGTGACCAAGATTATTTTTCTAAGTGTTGCATAAATGTCGCGCACGGGCGAAAATCTGAGCCAACCAGTGAGGATCGAACACTCTATTCAGTTATCCATTAACCATTACACGACGTCAAGGTGCCCTCTGCATCTGCTTATGTGTGTCGGTGTGTTTCTGTCTGAGAGGCAACGCAAAAGACAGTGTGGGCCGTATAGTTTTGATATGAACGTCTGTCGTTGATGTTTAATTAATAAAAAAAAAATAAATTGTGGAAGAGATAAAAATAATTGCATTTAATTTTCTCTGAAATTAATCATGTTTTCTTTTTAATTAAACATTAGTTTATTCAGACTCTCTTCACACTCTCTGTCTGCATGTCTGTCTGTCTGTCTGTCTCTGTCTCTCTCTTTCTATATATATATATATGCATATATATATATATATATATATATATATATATATATATGTATGTGTGTATGTGTGTTTTGAACAATAAAAAAATAAAAAAATTAGGAAATAATTTATTATTATTTTATTATTTCATTTAGGTTCCTCGACTAGTTTCGGCTAGCATGCCCATCATCAGGAGAAAAAACTACTTGCTGCTTAGTAGCAGTGAACTACAGAAATTAATATATAATCCCACAAATCAAGCCCTACCCATACTTCTCACCCACACTTGCGGAGGTGTCGAGGTCTCACACTTATACACACAGCCACACAAATATTAGGTTGGTGCAAAAAAATAATGACGTACTAATGTCGTTTTTTGATGTATTTTTTTAACGTCAAAAACGACATTATTACGTCATTATTTTTGCACCAACCTAATGTATACATTCACATACATCATACACACTCCCGAAGAACTAAATGATAATATACACTTAACACAAACACACCCACTTCTTTTAGTAATGTCTTTTTAAGGATTGCCACTTACGTGATTTTGGTTGCATGCTCTCGAAGTCTTCGGTCAAGGTGCTCCCGAACGTGCTTTATCGGATTCGTTTCAGGATTTGGAGCTACCAATGGTAGTGACTTACGATTACTTCGAGGCCTTTGTTACTTGGGTACCTCATACTTTCGGTCGTTTGCCGCATCTAAGCTAAACGTAGAAAATCCCCTCGTCGTGGTCTAGTGGTTAGCAAGCTTGTCTTCCTAGAAAAATTGCAAATCCATTGCATTCACTTATGTGCTATTACACTTGGAAAAGACATGAAATACTCTTCTTCTTCCCCGCCCCAAGCTCGTATGATATGGCGCTCCATCTTCTTGTCAATCTGATTGGTTTCAAATAGTGGGAGTAGTCCTTTCTTTAATACTTGACAATATTTTGGACCATTCAACCGCTCGTCAACAAGAATCAGTTCAGATTTCCCTCCAAACTAAACAGCGCACCACACCATTACTCCAGTCCCTCCATGTTTCACCATCGCCTGCAGACATTCAGTATTCCGATAGTTTGCCAATTCTTTCTGACTGACTGACGTGCTAATACTCTTGGGAAATGTATGAATCTTATACTTCCCACAGCTATGGGTAAATAGCAAAACAGACAGTGTTCTGTAGACTTGGATGGCAACTAATCTACAGCAGAAAGAAATGTCAACTTACCGTGGGAAAAAATCTGCCTCATCAGTCATGTATCTTTCGATACATGATCGCCTAAGCGTGTATCATGCAAGGCGAATAAATGACTGATTGACGTGCTAATACCCTTGGGAAAGGTATGAATCCTCTTCTCCCCCGCCAGCTATGGACAATAGCAGAACAGACAGGGTTCTATAGCGTTGGATGGCAACTGCTCTACCGCAGAAAGAAATGGCAACCCACTGTAGGAGAAAGTTCTGCCTCATCAGTCATGTATCGAAAGATACATGATCGCCTAAGCGTGTATCACGCATGACACATAACTGACTGACTGATGTGCTAATACCCTTGGGAAAGGTATGAAACCTTTTTTCTTCTCCTCTTAGCAATAAGTAAATAGAAGGACAGACGAGGTTCTACAGCCTTGGATGGCAACTGGTCTACCACAGAAAGAAATGGCAATATAGTGCGGGAAAAAAATCTGCCGTGTCAGTTATGTATCGAAAGTTTTCCACTGCCTTGGCCATAGCCGGGTATTGAACTCATACTCTTTGGGTTCTGTCTCTGGATCTACCTAACGCCTTTATCCACTGTGCCATGCGTCCTTTAGGACAGGCCAAGTCAGTGGGGAACTTTCAGAGGGGAATTAACAGGAGATGATTGATAACTGACATCCATTAAACATGTCACGTGGAACTAGAACAGTCTACCCGAGTGAGCGAAATAAAGGTTTCAGTTCGACATTCTGACTACCTGAAGAAGGCCGGGGCGCAAAACGACCGAAACGTTGTAATAAATATGGCGACAAAGATGAGGACAATAGTCCGAATAATGTTAATTATGAAGATAATTATTAAAATTTATCGCATATAAATATTATTTTCCTTACTTGTCATAAGTTTATCTCTATATGTGCGAACTGTATTAAATGTTGAGAAAGCGACAAGTCGTGCTACGAGATAGTGTGATGAATATGTGACCAATGTAAACGTTTATTATTGTTTGTTAATTGTTAGTGTTGGATATAAAATCTCTCAAAGGGCACATATTTTTGAGGTGTAGAATTATTTCTAAGAATTAGGACGTTTTGATTTTTTAAAAATAATAAATGATAAATCTAGTGTATTTGTAAGAATAAATAACTTTTTCTTATAGCGGTAAATTATAATTTTAATAGAATTTTCGGCTTTATAATTCGGGTACATCTGGTTTCTCTTAGGTTGGTGCAAAAATAATGACGTAATAATGTCGTTTTTTGACGTATTTTTTAACGTCAGAAAACGACATTATTACGTCATTATTTTTGAACAAACCTAATATAAAGCAGATAATGGCGTCTTTCTTTTTGTTTATATCAAGTTTGTTGCGTATATTATTTTTTTTCGAAATTTCTTTAAAGCTAATCTTATTTCTTCATCAACATTGTTTGGGAAATTATTGTTTTTATATTGCTTAATTCTTTATATAAAGGAAAGGAATCATTTTCGCACGTTTAATTCTATTTTTTTTTATGACGCCTATTTTATACGTGTGAGGACACTCGCTTTTATCAATCGGAAGACATGAATTTTTTTTGCTTGTTTTTTTTTTATATAGTAAAGTGATAAAATCATCATTATTATCAGCATCCACTTGAACGTAATGAAATTAGATTCTCTTTTTAATGTTGAGTTCATAAATCGATTGTAGAAATGGTTTATTCTCGAAGGTTATTCCAAGGTTTTTAATTAATCTAAGTTTTCCGTTAATATGAAAAACTCCACTATATCGGGTATATATTGAGTTTTTTTTTTTTTTAAAGCAAATCATCCCAAGAAAACCAGGAGTGCCACTAGCACGTAAGGGTATAAGGGGTGTTATCAAAGAGGGGTGTTTGAAGAAAGATAAAAAGAAGAATGGGGATCAGGATCAAGGCGTCAGGAGATGTTGATTGACATTACATTTGAATATTAGAAGATTATCACCATTAAGAAGCAAGCAGGTAGAATCATTGTGAGGAAGTGCGAGATAAGAAGCAGTTGGAGTAGAAGAGACAGCTACATTTAGCCGTTTCGACAGTGAAAGGGTGGGAGCGAGATGCCAAACTAGTAGCGGGCTTAAATGCATGCAGTCTGGGAACCAGAGAAAGTAGCTTGTCCGAACAGTTGCCATGAAAATACTTGTAGAAAAGACAGAGGGAAGCCACAGGACGTCTGTATGATAGCGACTGCAGAAGGGATACCAGATCAGGACAAACCATGTTGCATATCCCTCTTTGGATTTTGTCTAGGACCTCGAGATGAACAGCGAGGGCATCAGTCCATATATGGCAGCTGTATTCTATGCAAGGACGAATGGTTGATTTGTACATTTGAAGGGTGGATTAGGCGAGAACCCCCCCCCAAAAAAAAAAACGCCAAAAAAAACAAACCTTCCGGCGCGACACAGAGAACTAGATTTCCTTGCGGTAGATGAAGCTATAGATTCAATGTAGTTGTTCAACTTCAGGTCACTGGACAGCGTAAGACCACGCAGGGAAGCCCCAGAACGTCTGTGAGATAGCGACTGCCCACGGGATGTCAGATCAGGACCAACCACGTTGCAAATCTGTCTCTGGATTTTGTCATTTGGATTGCAATCTCCCTTTTATAAAAGTTTCTTTAAATTCTCAACTCCGAAACCTTTTTTCGGTGTGCTCGCATGACTTGAAACAAATAGGAAATTTCAGAAAACTCTGGGAATATTTTCTTAAGCAAATCGCCCCAAACAAGGTGTGTGTGCCACTAGGCACGCAACGGGTTCCAGAGGGTGAGAGTAAGAGTAAAAAGGGGCGTTTGGGAAAAGGATAAAGAGAAGGGCAGGGATCAAGGTCAAGGCATCAGAAGATGTTGATTGATATTACATTTGTATATTTGAAGATTATAGCTATCAGGGAAGCAAGAGGGGAGTTTCATTGGCGGGAGGTGCGAGACACGAAGCTATTGGCGTAGAAGAGACGGCTACATTTAACCGATTCGACAGTGAAAGGGTGGGACCGAGATGCCAACATAGTAGCATGCTTAAATACCATGCAGTCTTGGAACCAGATTTGGTCGAGGACCTCGAGATGAACAGCGAGGGCACCAGTCTATATATGGCAGCAGTATTCCATGCAAGGACGAATGGTTGATTTGTACATTCGAAGGATCGATTCCAGGGAGAAAAAAACTTTCTTCAAGAGCAGAAAGTCTTCTGCTGCTGCTAATAAACAGAGAATATTTAAGTATATGGCTACAGGAAGGTTTATAGTCTTGGAAATACTTTAGCAACTAAGTACTGAGGTTACATCACATAAAAGGCTGAATTAGATAGGTAACATTATAGTGTAATGACTCAGCATACAAATCCACGTCCCAATCAATCAAGACAATCAGGTGACCGTCCAAGTTTACTGGAGCCTGGTCGTTTTCTTACATTCGTCTTCGAAGATGCACACATATTTTTTGGGGTAATTTTTTAGAAAAAACAAAGTCTGTCTTGTATGCCGGAAAATACGGCATATTCATGTTTATTTGGGTGTATACATTTTAAGTAAGACTGGCGTATCACGGGATGAAAGAAAAGAATGGAAATGTGAGTTTAAAAAAAAAAAAAAAAAATTATTGTCTTTTCTTGAGTTTTTCTCGTTCTTGAAATTTATTTAGGCATTAACCCAGCATATCTGCATTGAATTTACGATAAATCAACGGATCGAAAGCAAACGATTTAAATAGCTTTTTTCTGAAATGAATTTAAGGCGAGAAAAAAAACAACTTCTGGCACGACGCAGAGAACCAGCTTTCCTTGCGGTTGATGAAGCTATAGATTCAATGTAGTTGTTCCACTTCATAAGACCAAGCAGGCGCAGAGAGGTGGTCTCGTGGAGTTAGGAATCAAGCACCCTGATGGGAACCAGGAAGGGTTCTTTATGGTGCGTAACTGAGAGCAGTTTCGTTTTAGCGGCATTAAAGTTTACAAGCCATTTTTTGCAACAGTCAACCACAATTATGGTGGTCTTTCTCGAGGCCTACGGCCAGGTTACGCGTAATCATTAAAACTTGTTTTCTACATGGGTCGTGTGGGAATTAAATAAAGTGGGTCCCAGGGGTGAACCCATAGCCATACCTTCAGTATGCGTATAAATGTTATCATTATAATAAAATGTTACGCTGTCGTGCAAGATAGAAGTAAAGTAGTATAATATAAGATAATGGAAATGCGGGATGATTATATTGACGTTGTATTAGCATTTGTATGGTTTCTTTGACGGGGAAATCAATAAACAGGCGTCTAGTATCTAAGGAAACCACGATGTCATTGTTAGGTTTAAGAAAATGCAATATATCAAGGTATTCGTTGTTGGAGCTAGACTTTACAAATTTATGCGCGATACTTCATCGGCAGATAGGTATCATAAGATTACTGCTGAAATTAATAGTTTTTGTGATGTCAACGAACACTCGTTGCCACTTTTGTAATATCACCGAATACTCGTTGTCACATTCGGAATGCTCGTTGTAGTAGAGACTTTGTAATCGCAGATACAACTATAGTAACGCCGTTGAACAATACTGGTGTCAGACGCCTTCGAATATCACTCGCACTTATAGTACTTGCTCGATAATACTCGCTCGAATAGTAACCACCGAATAGTGATCCGAATAGAGAAATAGTATAGTGAATAGAGTAGAGAAAACCTCCCATCCGTCCCTCCATTGAATATTGCTGCCATTTCTGGTCTGCTGTTCCTGATTTTTGTGATGTCAACGAAAACTCTGCTGACACTTTTGGGATGTCAACGAATACTTAACGCTCGTTGAGGTAGAGACTTTGTAATCGCAGAAAAAATATAGCAACGCCGTTGAACAATACTGGTGCCAGACACCTTCGGATATCACTCGCACTAATATTAGGTTGGTGCAAAAATAATGACGTAATAATGTCGTTTTGTGACGTTAAAAATACGTCAAAAAACGACATTATTACGTCATTATTTTTGCACCAACCTAATACATTGTTCGGGCTGTTCTCCCCATCTTTATTGTCATATTCGCAACGTTTCGGCCGTTATAAGCTCCTCACTTCTTCAGGATTTGTCTACATTTCTGAGATGAGGTATTGTAACTATTTACATTATTTACATTGTTTGAACTGTTGTCCCCATCTTTATTGTAATATTCACAACGTTTCGGCCGTTGTACGCCCCGGCTTTCTTCAGGATTTGTCTATATTTCTGAGATTAGCACTGGTAAAAATCGATTGTTAAGACATTAGGTCTATACGTTCAAAAATGCATACACAGATGTCCTCAAGGATGTTTAGTTAGATCCAACCTAATAGTACTTGTTCGATTATACTCGGAAGAAGAGGTAACCACGGTATAGTGATCTGAATAGAGAAATAGTACAGTGAATAGAGTACAGAATAGCGGAGCTTATAGTAAATACCGGATAGATAGTGATCGTTTGTCGTCAGCTACTTCCTACATATATGTGTTTCCTCTACGGTCACGTGGTCTACTTAATTCAATAATGGGATCCCCTGTGTTTCCTCTCTGGCGATCTATGTTCAAACTACAGAGTCGGCATCGACATTTTATTCCGATCTAACACTTGTTGTAATCGTAAGTTAGATTCTAGCAAAATCGTTTCTCGCACTTCTTGTTTATGAAACTAACTTCCGGCTCCGTGCTTTCCAGATTTGATCTCCAGAAATTTAAATGTAATATCAATCGTTATCTAATGTCTCCTTCAATACAGGTGCATTGTCCTCGTTCCTTAAAAACCCTTATGTATTAGTGGCTTTACTACTTGCATGGGGTGAAAGTTGAACTGAATATATATATATATATATATATATATATATATATATATGAATAAAGTATATATATATATATATATATATATATATATATATATATAAATATATATATATATATATATATATATGAACGAAGTATATATATATATACTGAATGAAGTATATATAAATATATGAATGAAGTATATATATATATATATATATATATATATATACTTCATTCATATATATATGTATAAATATACTTCATTGATATATATATATATAAATATATATAAATATATATATATATAAATATATATATATATATATATACTTCATTCATATATATATGTATAAATATACTTCATTCATATATATATATAAATATATATATATATATATTTCATTCATATATATATATATATATATATATATATATATATAAGTTCATGAATCATTCATACAAAAAATATAGAGGTTAATGAATGATTCATGAACTTATAAATTATAATTGCACCTTTTAATTGAAATTAAAATAACTGATCGAACGTGCAACTTTCGAATAATAAGTGTGATATTACTGTAATTATTAAACAATATAGTTCATGCTACTTTGACGGAAAATCTACCAGTAAAAAAGAATTCTCTTATTGCTATATTTGTACAAAAACGCATAACCTTAAAATTTAAATTCAACCTCAGCGTTGCGACCGCACGTTCCAAAACAGTAACATATTTCCCATAGCATTTTTTCGGATTACATCTCTATTTTCGTTGTCCTCTTATAACCGAGAAGAAAAAACAAGAACAAAATCTATTTCCATACCTGATGATGTCTGTAGGAACAGACGAAAGCTTGTAAAAAATTAAAAAGACCTTATGCAACTGGAATTTATAAACGGGGATCATATCATTCATATACAGGTTCGGGGTTGATGTATCTTATTTATATTGTTTGCGGCGATGTATTCTCGCCATTTAAATCATTAACCTCTATATTTGTTTTTTGTATGAATGATTCATGAACTTATAAATTAAAATTGCACATTTAATTGAATTAATATATATATATATATATATATATATATATATATATTCTTTATATATATATATATATATATATAATCCAAAGTTCTTTAGTATTTTTGTTATTATTTTTTAAAAATAGTGCTCGATACAAAAGTAGAGCATAATTATAATTATTTATTTAAAAATATGATTCCATCAAGAGTTTTAATAATGAATATGCTTATAAAACGCGTAAATTTCAGCAATTAGTTATTCCCCAAAAAATTACCGTTTCAAGATGGATCAGAGCTCGGTACTTTAATTCAATTTAATTCAAATAATTATATTGAAGTTTTCGGCTCTTGTTTTGAAACATGAGAACTCTTATGCAGCGACGGAATCATATTTTTAAATAAATAATTATATATATATATATATATATATATATATATATATGCATATATATATATATATATATATTGTTGAATTTAACTGACAACTGATGTAAATTTGTTTGAAAACCGTCTTTCATTTCCTGCTACATAATAATAATAATAATAATAATAATAATAATAATAATAATGGAATAATGAAAGTATTTTTTTCCAGGCGATCAAAACGGAATGGTCTATTATTTATTAATTTATTAATATTTCATTATCGCACTTCTCGCTTGTGGAACACGCTTCCGGCTTCTTGCTTTCCAGTCAAATTTATTCTTCGTTAATCTAAATGCAATGTCAATCGTTATCTTCTGTCTTCCATATACAGTCCTTTTATCGTCCTTAACTAATGTTTTTCTGATATTGTCTACCAGTCAGTAACTCATTTGCGTCTTAGTGGCGTTATTACCTTGTTTGGGGTGAAATGATTCTTAATTACTGTAATTACTCACTCTCCTTAATGTTTTTTTCCTCATATTCTCTGACGCTGCTACATAATAATAATAATAACAATAATAATAATAATAATAATGAAATAATGAAAGTAATCATAATACCTCATCTCAAAGATATAGACAGATATTGAAGGCATAGCACGAGTAACTATAACAATCTACCCCGGTAGACGAAATAAAAGATTTGGTTCGAAATTTCAATCACCTGAAGAAGGCCGGGCATCATAAAGGTTGAAATGTTGTGAATATGGCAATAAAGATGAGAATAACAGTTCGAATAATGTAAATAATGCATAATGCCTCATCTCAGAGAAATAGTAAAAATTCTCACAATATTAAAAAAAGAAATCCTGGCTTTAAATAATGCACAAGTGGTTGATAACCCGTAATAAATGAATACGCATCCATCAAGAAATATTTTTTCTATTTGAGGCTGACGAGTAGACTCTTATGGGAAACGCTTGTGTATACACTCGATTTTGTCGCAGTTTCTGCTATCCAATTTGCGCTTGAAATCCATTCCAGATTTTATCCTTTATTTGCTTGAGTCTTTCCGTCTTGGTGTGAAGTTGCTTAACTGACGCGTCTTGCAAGAGGATTACGGTCAGATATTTCGAGAAGACTCGGTAATACTAATCTATATGTTGAGATAACTGCGTGGTTTCTTTGTATCTCGCTCGCCTTACTTTCTTCCCAACAAAACTAAAGTCCTTCTCTTCATATCCCGATCAGCTCTCTCCTTTTCCATTCACCCTTAGGGTCGGGAAGGCTAAAACCTCCTTTGCTATCTGTTCCATCTCCAAAACACGGAGGCTTTAACTTTTCCTTAATCCGTTCTGAACTAATTCGCTTAGAGTTTGGGATTTGCCGTCTCTTATCGTTTGTATTAAAACAAGGTTTTATCACCTTAAATTGAGCTATGAACAGCAACTAAAAGAATAAATTAGGTTTTGTGGCTCATCGACATTGCTATGCGAATTTT
Source organism: Acanthosepion lycidas (assembly GCA_963932145.1). Taxonomy (NCBI): domain Eukaryota; kingdom Metazoa; phylum Mollusca; class Cephalopoda; order Sepiida; family Sepiidae; genus Acanthosepion; species Acanthosepion lycidas. The sequence goes on from OZ010613.1 coordinate 26,735,696, forward strand.
GAAAGAAATTGTATTTGAAGAAGAAAAAAATCTGTTGGGTACCACCGCACAGTTGTTAATATGATACCAGCAAAGATAAAGACAGTAGCTTAATTATGCCACATCTCGGCAGATGGATTGATTGGTTCGTTTTTTACGGTTTACTAACCCATTGCCGGATATTTAAAGCCAAAAAAATATTCTTTAGAGTGTCAGAAGTTGTTTTTTTTTTGAGTTATTAATGATTTTAGTCATACAAGTATTACTAATTAACCCATAGCTGGGGACGAGAAGAGATAGATTCATACCTAATCATTGCATCACTAATAATACTTCGGTCAAAAACTAACGATGATTTATGAGGGCTGTGCAACATTTACAGTTGTTTATATTCTGCACTTTGCTCCGAGGGGCATATTGTTTTTATTTTCTGTCGCGACCCATACTTTTTTTATCTAACGACTCACTGAAGGGTCAGGACCCACAGTTTGAAAAAAAAAAAAAAAAAAACTGAGTTAGACCGAAAAGGGATAATTAGTTAAAGTGTGTTAAAACCCATTGTAATGAAGTCAGTGTACCTTTAAAATAGCACGAGACTAAATACGTAGACCTTACATTCTGTCTGCGGTGTGCGAGAGACTGCTTCTCGTCTGGGGTGTTTGTTTTTATATATCCATCATCCATACGCTTTTTCCCACGCAGGCATACATTAGGCGCATTTACGCCCATGTTTGTCCACTTCTAGGGTAACCAATAATTACGAGTGAACCGTCGATCTTTACACCCGACTGGGGTCATCTCAGGAGCATTCGGCCGGTGCCATCTTTCGACGGTCTGCATATTCCAGCGTAGTACCACCCGATGACTGACAACGATCGGAAGATACGTTGGAATTTTATGAGTAATATTAATTCTTCAGTTAATGTTTAAATCAGCGCATAGCGTTTTCTGAGACAATAAAATGTTCGTGGAAATTCCCTTATCATGCCGTTAAACATTTGAGCTTAACAATTTAAGCAAAATTTTGCAATGACAATGATACATGTGAATGCCGGTCATTATTTAAAGAAGTAAGGGGATACAAATATAAATATTAAAAATTGACAACTTTTTACCTTTTCACTGAAACAGACGTTAAACATTTCTGCCTTAATCCCTCCCTCCCTCCCTTCCTTCCTTCCTTCCTTCCTTCCTTCTTTCTTTCTTTCTTTGATTTTCTCACTGAAATCAAGTAGCTTCTCTTATTTATGTTTTTCGCCTTATGACGCGATCAAAATAGAATAGTCGATTATTTGTTAGGTAGTGGCAGGATTCGATAAATACTTTTATCTTCCCCTCTTTCTTTCCTTCTTTCGTTCATTTTCTCACTGATACCAAGTAGCATCTCTCATATGTCTTTTCTGTCTTTCCACGCGTTTTAAACTGAATAGTCCATTATTCACGAGGTATGGGCAGGAGGTGTTAAACACTTTCATCTTCACCTCTTTCTTTCTTTTTTTCATTCTTTCTTTCTTTTTTCTCACTGTCTCTGATATGCATTTTCCGTTTTTCCAGGCGATCAAAACGGAATGGTCCATTATTTATTAATATTTCATTATCGCACTTCTCGCTTGTGGAACACGCTTCCGGCTTCTTGCTTTCCAGTCAAATTTATTCTTCGTTAATCTAAATGCAATGTCAATCGTTATCTTCTGTCTTCCATGTACAGACCTTTTATCGTTCTCTCTTCTTAATAGTGTTTTTCTGATATTGTGTACCAGTCAGTAACTCATTTGCGTCTTAGTGACGTTATTACCTTGTTTGGGGTGAAATGATTCTTAATTACTGTAATTACTCACTCTCCTTAATGTTTTTTTCCTCATATTCTCTGACGCTGCTACATAATAATAATAATAATAATAATAATAATAATAATAATAATAATAATAATAATAATAATGAAATAATGAAAGTAATCATAATACCTCATCTCAAAGAAATAGACAGATATTGAAGGCATAGCACGAGTAACTATAACAATCTAACCCGGTAGACGAAATAAAAGATTTGGTTCGAAATTTCAATCACCTGAAGAAGGCCGGGTATCACATGGGTCGAAACGTTGTGAATATGTCAATGAAGATGAGGATAACATTTTCGTGTTAGTTGCTTTATTGTCTTGCTTGTAAGAAAAATTGTTAACAAAATATTATGCGGTAATGGCAGGGCGTAACGGCTGTGCTAGGTGGACGATACGCTGTTATAATAAGATAATAATGATGTGCAAAAGTTTCCAGCAGCACATCGATTTTCAAGTCAGTATTTAGTTTCAAAATTTCAAAAGAGAGTACTAGACTACTTTGTATATACCTTATATGTCCTCATGTTAAACATTCAGATAGGAATTATATTTTCCATATTATTCAATGCTTCCAAAAGGAATGTTAATTATTACATTTTTTTTAAATTTTTTAATGAATATATTTTTAATTTGCCCCTGGATATTTCTGCATATGAGATAATGTATCTTGCCTCAGATTGATTCGAGAAACATTAGATTATTCAAGATAGGAATAATTTGCATATTGCATAGGCATATAGAGTGGTTCTTGAATTTTTCGATATCTCGAAACGGAATTTATGCATGCAAAATTCGAGATGCTGAATAAAAAATATACGAAAATAAACCTGATCTATATATATATATATATATATATATATATATATATATATATGTATATATATATATATATATATATATACATATGTATATATACATATATATATATATATATATATATACACACACACACAGACACTCACACACACACACACACACACACACACATATATATATATATATATATATATATATATATATGAGATGATGTGTTGTAAATATTTACACTATTTATTAGGTTGGTGCAAAAATAATGAGGTAATAATGTCGTTCGTTTTTTGACGTTAAAAATACGTCAAAAAACGACATTATTACGTCATTATTTTTGCACCACCCTAATACATTGTTCGGGCTGTTCTCCCCATCTTTATTGTCATATTCGCAACGTTTCAGCCGTTATAAGCTCCTCACTTCTTCAGGATTTGTCTACATTTCTGAGATGAGGTATTGTAACTATTTACATTATTTACATTGTTTGAACTGTTGTCTCCATCTTTATTGTAATATTCACAACGTTTCGGCCGTTGTACGCCCCAGCTTTCTTCAGGATTTGTCTATATTTCTGAGATTAGCACTGGTAAAAATCGATTGCTAAGACATTAGGTCTATACGTTCAAAAATGCATACACAGATGTCCTCAAGGATGTTTAGTTAGATCCAGTGACTAAACACAAAGAGTTGAGAGTTCAAGACCAATTTAACTATTTACACTATTTACATTGTTCGAATTGCAGTCCTCATCTTTATTGCCATATTCACTACGTTTCGGTCTTTGTACGCTAAGGCCTTCTTCAGGATCTGTCTATATTTCTGGGTATTGTAACTTTTTACACTATTTACATTGTTCGGATCTTTATTGTCATAATCACAACGTTTCAGCCATTGACACTTTCCTGGACGCACGTCCCAGTGGATAAAAGCGTTGGTTGAAATAATCTTAAAAGGGGTCATGACCCAAAGAGTTGTGAGTTCAATACTTGTCCACAGCAGAGGTAAACAAAAACTTGGAGAGTTGTGTTACTAAAGGGATTTAACTGAAACTGAGATATCCGGAAAAGGCATGATATTTTAACCTGAAGAAGACCGAAACGTACATCAGCCGAAACGTCGAGTATACATATTGTTGTAGCATACCTGCGGACGATAATGGGTATGTCCCTATTCACATAAATATGATAGTAAATACTGCATGTTGGCCTGCAGTTGGAGATTCGTCTCCAGCTGTGCTGGTCAAACTCTCTGCGCCTGGCCTGAGAGAATCCCCAGACGAAGCTCTGTCGAAGAGCAGTGTCTCGTCTCTGAAAACAGCTACTCGACCCCGTTTTATACGGGTCTATGGGAAATTTTTTGCCGAAACTACGGGCTCGGATACCACACATTAAATTCGGCCTTCTACCACATCTAACCTCGTGGGACGGTTGGTAGATATCCTGCAGTTGGAGATCCGTCTCCAGCTATGCTGGTCAAACTCTTTGCCTCTGGCCAGAGATAATCCGCAGACGTGGCTATGTCAAAGCGGCTATCCGACTCCGTTTTATACGGGTCTACAGAGAATTTTCAGCCGAGCATACGGGCTGGGATATCCCACATTAAATTCGGCGTTGTGCCACATCCGACCACGTGAGGCGGTTGGTAGATAACGTGAATTCATTTGAGTCACTATTAGCAGACTACTTCTCTACGCGCCGCTGGCGAATCTTATATGTGTTGTTCTTGTCCTAAGTATTATCGTTCATTACCAACCTTCGTCTTATTAACCTTCCCTGGGTTACAACGTATATATATATATATATATATATATATATATATATATATATATATATATATATATATATGTGTGTGTGTGTGTGTGTGTGTGATGGCGATATATATATTTTATATATCAAGAACAAGTAGAAAAAGTTTACTTGTGACGCGTTTCGTCCTTCAGGACTACATCGGAATAATTTTTTTTATGTTCGTAGGATTACGCATGCGTACGGCAGAGGGGTACTGGAAATTTTAGCAGATTTTTTTTATTTTTTATCTAGCCGAATTCATTTAGAGTGTTTTTCTTTTTCTTTTTCTTTCCATCACTTCTGTAAGTAGGTATTCCACACTGGGTATTTACTCTATCTCCCCCCACTAAGACGAGTGGTGACACAAGGTCTTTTTTTAAGGTGGAGACCCGAGCGCGTACACCCGGGCAAGGAACAAAATACAAATTAATACAAACGGACCTGATCAGCAGTTATCATCATTTACATTATTTACAGATGGACTAATATCCTCATCTTTTTTGTTATTATCATAATATTTCGAATACCATGCCTTCCAGATTTCTTCAGGGATTTCAAACTGAACCCTTTATTTCATATAGAGGGGTAGATTGTTCTCATTCTTCTATTTCTGTCTTGGGGATATATTGTCTTGCCTTTATTTAGTACTTCTCAGTTATTGCTTGTCTACACTACCTGATCTGTTAATGTAATATTCACTCTACATATAACGTTTGAAAGCACGAGCGATACCCTGCTCTCATCAACCTCCAACCAGGGGAGGTAATAGAATTTAGGTGGCTAAGGTGGTATTGCCACCCCTGGCGCCAACAACAGCTTTTGCCACCGGACAGAGTATTGTTTATCAGTGTAGACGTGTCTGTCTCTGCGATTTATATGCAACCGGAAGTCAGATTTTCCAACTTTTTGTTCAATAAAAGATAATATGTGTAATAGTTCTATATCGGTGTAAAACTTTAGTCCGCGAAGGTGCAAGGAGTCAGTCTCTTGGAGGTTAGCATCAGCCATGCTGAGGAAAGGCAAAAAAAGACGATTGAAGTCTTTCTACATTTACTTTCATATCCCACACCTAATTCAGTAACCCTCTAGCTTGAGCGTCTCTTGAGCCTTGTATTGGAGTAATATTAGAAAAAAAAAGAAAAGAAAAAACCGCAAACAGATCCACGCTTGTGCCAGAATATACAAAGATCTGTAGATGACAAAATTCAGATATATATGATGAGGCGAAAAAGGAAGACAAACACTCGTCAGTTTGATATAACATAAACGTAGAAATACGAAGACGGATCGAAAGATAGGACGAAAGAAAGAACTGTTTATGATTAGCGAATAATCCGTCATGTTGCATATGGATGTACCAAAGGGCTTAGTATATGTCGTGTTTGGATTATGTATATCCAGATGATTTAGAAAATCCTTCCAGCACATGGCCAACACAGACATGATTAATATAGTAATTCTTGCCACGCTGTGGTTCAAACTTTGCCAAACTTCACTACAAGCACTTAAAGATAACATTTATTTAACGTACATATATATTTCTGAAGCGGGCATTTATAAAATAAATTGCCAAAACTGTTCCTCCCAATATATTGGAGAAACAAGCAGAAAATTAAAAAAAAAAATGAATATATGAACACAAAAGAGACCTCAGAAGAAACAACTTAACTAATGCACTAGTCATGGATAGAAATATATTCAAGCACAATTTTGATTTAAAAAAATGCTGCCCTAATAAAAAAAAGATATCTCACTAAGAAGGAAAATCCTCGAGAGTTCTGCCATTGAATATTATCCAAATTTTAATCTACGCCCAGGTTTTTTCCCAATATCACCTTTCCTAACCGAATGACTACTCTCCCCAGCCAACTTACACAAGAAATCAAAAGAAAATGGTTGAATTTGTCAACACAACAATAAAAACAATATTTCCATATGTGATGGTAACTGACGTAATTTTCATTTGACAATATGAATATGAATAGCGTTTTCTGAATTCTTCTAGTCGCTAAGGACATTTTCTTGTTGTTAATACTTACTTTATTTTTTTGCCTTGAAAAAGGCCACATTGGACGAAACGCAACGGTTAATAATACAGTCTTCCTATTGTTTTTTTTTTTTACCTTTATACATATATTCTTATCTATAACATAAAATAAAATGTCGGTCTATCTGTTTATCTGCTGTAAACTCAGAAAATACTGTATTTTAGCCAAACTTGTACAGATAGTGTAAATTTAACCTGAAAGTAATGAAAGGCTAAAAAATAATATCAAAAACAATTTTCTCCTTGAAGTTAAATAGTTTTTTCAACCTAACATTAAGATGCTGAGTAAGTTTTCGATGAGAAATTAATTTTTTGATTACACTGGTCAACAAAAAAAAAATTGAAAGGGTTGACACAAAACATCGTTTTCAGCTAATTTGAGGCCTCTGAATTTTAAAATGACCTTACTTTTTCTAAGTTTGCTACCCTTTTTGCTGTACAGAAATGCCTCTGTATATATGATATTGACGAATGGCCATATTTCCCAAAATAAAAGAAAATCGTTGAAACCTCTCAATTCGTATTTAAACCAACAAATATTGGTCTGCATATTGATAAATACTATTTTTGCAATAACAATCAGACCCTAAGTCTTTAAAAATAACACGATTGAATATACAAAGGCCAACAATATTTTCATCAAATCATTTAAAAAACTAACAGCAGAAATAAAACATTCGTGAACATAAGAACTATGGTAAAAAATTCTCCTTTTTGATTGTCTATCATGTTCAATATTATTTAAGTCCCTTTTGATACTCCATCAGTATCATGTACAATGGAATAGTTGCATTCAATTGGGATGTCTTTGGTTAGAGTTTCTTTCCAACTGTGAAAACAAAATGCTCTGAATGTGCATGGTTTCCTTCGGTCGTGATGGGATAAATTTATGATTATCAAACAGAAGATTTTAGGGTTTCATTTTTTTATGTAACCTTAATCACCAGGTTTACTAAAGTCTATTATTGATAAAAATTTGAATTTTGTCGAAAAATTACATTCGGTACTTCCATTTTAAAAAATTTTGACTCAAAAACATTTTTTCCTTATAAAAATAGTTTATTTCAGGTGGCTGACATAAATTGCTCGGCCTATTGATGGGCTTCAACGAGCTTTATTAGCTAAATATTGCGATCACCTAAGATAGTAAATTGGTCTTTTTTTTTTCAAAAATAAGTAATTTCAGAATACAGCAAAAATGTAAAAAAAAAAATTCAGAATAAGCATCATGAAATTACCTAAAAAATGTGTTTTGTCTCTTGTCACCAAAAATCGAGTTGACCAGTGTTATTATCCTGCTGTCTATGTCTGGGGATAGCTCGATTTGCTGACTTATTTATTGGGGCTACCATCCGTTGGTCTAGAGACGCCATGTATTTGAGCTCAAAAAGTTATGAGTCAGATGCTGATGGCAGCGTAACATAAGAACTATGGTAAAAAATGTTTTCTTTATTGATTGTCATGTTCAATGTTATTTAAGTCCCTTTTGATACTCCAGGACTATCATATACAATTTAATAGGTACATTCAATTTGGGAAGTCTTTATTTGGAGGTTCTTTCCAACTGTGATGACAAAATGCTCCCGATGTGTTTGGTTTCCTTCCACTGTGAAAACATAAACGCGATGGGATAAATTTATGAATATCAAACAGAAGATAAAATGTTTGACTGAAAAATACGTTTTTCGTGTAAAAATAGTTTATTTAAGGTGGCTGATATAAATTGTTCGGTCTACTTAAAAACTGATGGGTTTCTACCACCTTTATCAACTAAATTTTGCGATCGGCCAAGATCGTCAATTGAACATTT
>OZ010613.1:26746468-26796468 GCA_963932145.1 Acanthosepion lycidas
CCGAATCCGCTGTGTATGTCTGCATCCGTTGGTGCAACTCAGTTCAAGCAAAAAGAAATGGTTGGGATTTATCTGCTATAAAAATTAAATGCGATATAAAATATAGTTAAAAGAAACATTTTAAGCCCATTTTTCATCCAGAATTACGCCGAAGAGCCATTTCAGGTAGAAGGTTCCTGAATGAGGTTAATTGATAAACTTCTGGAAAACAGGAATTGTTGACGATGCTAAACGTCGTGGAAGGATAGCAAAGCAACCAGAAAAGACATGGTGGGATATTTCAAGAAGAAATGCAGAAGATTCTATGAAAGTTAAATTTTGCATTTAAATTTTTGAAGATTGTAGTTATCAAGGAATCATGGGACAGGAGGGAGTTCCACAGGAGGGAAGTGCGAGAAAAGATAGATAGATAGATAGATAAATAATGAAGAGACTGCGATAGATAGATAGATAGATAGATAGATAGATAATGAAGAGACTACGATAGATAGATAATGAAGAGACTGCGATAGATAGGTAGATAGATAGATAGATAGATAATGAAGAGACTGTGATAGATAGATAGATAGATAGATAGATAGATAGATGAATGGTAGATCACATGTGCAAGGTGGACTCTGACGACAAAAAATCTGTTACGACACAGTGAGCCAAATTTCCTTGCAGTAGATGCAGCTATTAATTCAGTGTAGTCATTCCACTTCAAATCAGTTGAAAACGTGAGGCTAAGAAAGCACAGTGAGTTGCTTTCCAGGAGTCTAGTGACAGCCATCCTGATTGTGGGCAAAAAAGTTTACATCTATCTATCTATCTATCTATCTATCTATCTATCTATCTATATATATATATATATATATATATATATACATGCATGTTTTATTAAAAACGACAGACAAGGTACTACGGTTAAGCTTTTTATTTAATTTTTCTTGTGTTCTAACAAGAGCTTTCTTTTCTGGACAAAGGGTGTGTAAGAATTGTACAAATGTTTTATATTTCCGAGCACTTTCGGCTATACCTTTAGCCATTGTCAAGGATGATTCGATTTTTCAGCTTAATAGAGTGTGTGCGTTCTGTGTATGTCTTAGTGTGTGGTAGGGATATTTTAATTTCCGAATACGGTTAGCACATTGTGGATTTGTTCGTAGTTAATATTGTTAAGGGTTGGCTTTTTCTTTTTTATTATTAAAGCTTCCATTATTTTTAGTCTTTTTTTGCAGGTGGATGCCGTTAATATATTTGTGATTTCTACTAGTATGTTTCTAATGGAGTCTATTTAATTTGTTTGTGTGTGTTTAAATGGGTTCTAATGGAGCTGTGATCAGATAGGTGTAACGTAAGACGTCTGGATAAGCATGTGGTTGTGTAACCGATGTAATTATTTATGAGTCCGGTTTGATCAGGAACACAATTCATTAAGGGGCATTTGAACTCATAGATAATATTCGTTCTTTATAATTTTGACTTAGCTGCGGTGTTGTTCTTTTTGAGGATAAGGTTAGCTATCTTAATTTTTTTATAATAGATAATAAATTTGATTTTTTTATTCGGGTCAGTTAGAGTAGTATATTTCTTTATAATATGCCTTACAGAAGATTCGTCTTGTTTGTAATTAATATGCATTTGGTTTTTGTAATAAATGTGTCTGTGATTTTTGACTGTGTGTTCACTATCGTTATTGCTTACTTTGAGGAGAAATAATCTAATTTGGTGATCAATAAAATGGTTAGGGAAGCCGTTGTTGATTAGTGTTTGTTTAACATTATTAAGTTCTTTGAGGAAGAGTAGTCGAGAGGATGAATTCTATTTAGAAAGTTTTTTTTATTACTGCTATTTTATACCTAAGTGGACATTTACTTTTGAAGGTAAGGTGGCATGAGTTTTTGCTGGTAGGTTTTTGTACAATGATGTAATGAAAGTGTTATTGCTGTATTCAACGAGGACATCTAAGAATGGAAGTTTGTTTTTTTTTTGGCTAAGTTCATAGGTAAAATTAGGGATGGAATTTTTCGCAAATGTGGTCTTAATGTCTCTATTTCTTTAATGTTATTAGCTAAAATAAAAATATCGTCTACGTAGCGACATAGATTTTAGGTTTACGGACCTGTGTAAATATCGTATTTTCTACGTAGGACATGTAATAGTTTGAAAAGCATGGGCCGAGTGGATTTCCCATACTAACACCATTAGTAAGGGTGCAAATATTGCCATTATGGTTATAGAATGGAACTTTGGTTGTGCATGCGTGTAGTAATTTTCTTTAGGATGGATGGTTTGATGGATGGCGGAGGGATGGAATTATTAGTATATAGAGAAATGAGAATAATGTCAATAATTTGGTCGACAGGGACGTTTGTAAATAAATTTTCGACGTCAAGTGACGCTATTATAACTTGATTTTTTTTTTGTTTTTTTTGTAGTTTTTAAAATTTACAGGAAATCGTGGGTGGATGTGATGCTGTAATTGGTAGGTAGGTATCGAGTGATGATGTCGTTCAAGAAATTTGATAGTTCGTAGATAGGTATTGGTATCTGAGAAATAATTGGTCGTAGCGGGTATCCTAGTTTATGGGTTTTTAAGTTTCCATATAAATATCCCGGTAGGTAATCTTCAATTTTTTGAATATTCAGGGAACTGACTTCCGCGTTGCGAGCTGTTATTAGTTTGTTGACGGACCTTTTTAAATTTTCAGTCTAATTTCTTTTCAGTTTGGTGTATTTAGTTCGATAATAACAATATTTTTTAATTTTTGATGGTAATCAGCTTTATCCAATATGACATATATATCACCTCGTCTGATGACGAGGTAGTGGTTGTTTTTTTAACTCTTTCGCAGCCTATTTTAGATTTGGTGCTAAGATATTACTATGGTTGTTGCCAGGGGATCGGTTCCTCAAGCCTCCGGCTTTGAGTAGGTCTCTCAGGTCTGGGTGAACTGGTATGTCTCCACGCGTAACAAGTTGGGATAATAAGAACGCTTCTTTTATCTTCTCCTTCTTCTTCGTCTTCTCTTTCTTTTTCTTCTTCTTCTTCTTCTTCTTCTTCTTCTTCTTCCAAATTCTTCTTCTTCTTCTTCTTCATTTTTTCTTCATCTTCTTCTTCCAAATTCTTCTTCTTCTTCTTCTTCCAAATTCTTCTTCTTCTTCCATTCTGCATACCCCTTCATTTCTTCTTCTTCTTCTTTTTCTTCTTCTTCTTCTTCTCATTTACTCCTCCATTTTCCATTGATGACTACTTCTTTGTTGAACGTCTTCTTCTTCTAATTCTTCTTCACATTTCCTACTCCATTTTCGATTGATGACTTCTTCTTTATTGAAAGACTTCTTCTTATACTTCTTCTTTTTCTTCATCTTCACATTTCCGCCTACATTTTCCATTAATGACTACTTCTTTGTTGAACGTCGTCTTATTCTTTTTCTTCTTCTCTTTCTTCTTCTTCTTCTTCTTCTTCAAAATTTCCTCCTCCAATTTCCATTGATGACTTCTTCTTTATTGAAAGTCTTCTTCTTCTTATTCTTCATCTTTTCCTTCTTCTTCACATTTCCTACTCCATTTTCCATTAATGACTTCTTATTTGTTGAACGTCTTCTTCTTCTTCTTCTTCTTCTTCTTCTTCACATTTTCCCCTCCATTTACTATTGACGACTTATTCTTTATTAAACGTCTACTTCTTCTTCTTCACATTTCCTCCTCCATTTTCGATTGATGACTCTTCTTTGTTGAACGTCTTCTTCTTATTATTATTATTATAATTATTATTATTATTATTAATCTTCACATTTCCTTTTCCATTTTCTATTGAAGACTTCTTCTTCTTCTTCTTCTTCTTCACATTTCCTCCTCCATTTTCCATTGATGACTTCTTCTTTATTGAAAGTCTTCTTTCTCCTCCCATTTACACTGACGGCCTCTTCTTTTTTGTAAAAGTTCTTCTTCTTTTCCTTTCTCTTCTTCACATTTCCATCTTCTTTGCTCGTCGACGGCCTTTTTTTGATGTTTGTTTTTTATTGTTTTTTTGTTTGATTTTTTTTTCTTTTTGGTTTATTTTTAGTCATTTTTTGCTTTTCTTCCATTTCTCTTTTCCACGGTTAGGGCGAAAAGAATCATTTTTTTCCCTTGTAGATAAAATATTCCTTCACTCTTTCTTTCTTCTTTCTTACGTATTTTCAACTCCCCCCTTAACTATCCCTTTCCTTTCCTTTTTCTTTCCGCTTGTTTTTCTTTATTTTTCCTTTCTACTCTTTTCTTCCTCCCTTCTTTGACTTTCTCTCTCGCTTTAAGACCAGAACCTTCTTTCCATGATCCATATATTTATATTTTTATATTGCTGTAGTTCTTTTTACATTTTATGACATTCCGCCCCAAGGTATCTTCCTAGCCGGGCGTGTGCTATTCGGCACGTCCAGCCCAAACCCAAAATGACCATTTCTTTAAATATAGCTGCAAGCGAAACAGAAAATAATAAACTAAAAATATAAATAAATCAATGAATAATATATATATATATATATATATATATATATATACATGTGTGTGTGTGTGTGTATAAATACCCCCTTCTTAACAGATAACAAGTGCCTTGTGGCCAAACAGATTCGATCAAATGTGTTTCACCATCGGCTATTCTAAACAGCCAGTCCATATTTTGGAAAGAAAGAGAAAGTAAAAAAAAAAAAAAAAACACAAGAAGAAAAAAAATATCTTAATCGATCAGAGGCTTGTTATACTTGATTTTCATCCATTTATTTACTTCAGAGACAGACAGGCTTTATATATATATATATATATATATATATATATATATATATATGTGTGTGTGTGTGTGTGTGTGTGTGTGTGTGTGTGTGTGTGTATGTATATATATATATATATATCGGTCTGTACAGATTGTCCAGTATTCACTGCCATATAGGAGGACTGATATTATATAACCGTTCAGCACCCTTTTCCTTGTTCCTGTTGCCTCAAGTCTCTTCTTCAGCTGTGTGGAGATTGCTCCAGCATTCACTGCCATATAGGAGGACTGATATTATATAACAATTCAGCAATCTTTTCTTTGTTTCTATTGCCTTAAGTCTCTTCTTCATCTGTGAGGAGATTGTCCAGCATTCACTGCCATATAGGAGGACTGATATTATATAGCCGTTGAGCTCCCTTTTCTTTGTTTCTGTTGCCTCAAGTCTCTTCTTCAGCTGTGAGGACATTGTCCAGCATTCACTGCCATATAGGATGACGGATATTATATAACCGTTCAGCTCCCTTTTCCTTGTTTCTGTTGCCTCAAGTCTCTTCTTCATCTGTGAGGAGATTGTCCAGCATTCAATGCCATATAAGAGGAATGATATTATATAACCATTCAACACTCTTTTCTTTGTTTCTGTTGCTTCAATTCTCTTCTTCATTCATGAAGATTTTCTAGCATTCACAGCCCCATCGGACGACAAATATTACATAACAGTTCAGCACTCTTTTCTTTGTTTCTGTTGACTCAACTTTCCTTTTGAAACTTTACTCTCAAAACGTAGAGAATCTCTCACATATGTGAAGGCTTTGTTCAGTATTGACTGACATATATATTGATATTACATAACAGTTGAAGTATCTTTTCCTGTTGCTTAATACTTTGCTTAGTTTTTAGAAGGCAACTTTTTGCTATTTAAATGTGTCTTGCGTATTCAATGTCAAATTTTCTATCCGCTGTTAAATTAGTGTCTTCTTTATATAATTAGACACGGCCATTTGATCTGTTATTCTGACATTGAATTGCTTTGGTTTAGTTTATTTTGTTTTACGGTATATCAACATTAATATTATATCCACCGTAATGCCGACAAGATTTTAGGATAGATTAGTATGTATAGAAGATGTATTTTTTCGTAAGAAATCAGTTTTTACATCAGGTTTCAATTCGTATCTTTGTAAAAAGTGCTTTTGTCGGGAGTCAAATGTATTGCTGGTGATTTTTTTCCGAACATCTATTGCTGGAAAAAAAATTTTTTTTCAAAATAGTATTGCTGGTATTTCGACTATAAAAATCCATTTTTGTACATTCATAGTGTTTTGGCCAGAGTTTAAGAGCTAACCATTTCCCCGTAGCTGGGTCCGCTGACAGGTGATACCAACCCCGATCAGGATGGACCTGGGACCATCAGCAATTAAAAGGTGCTTCCAAACCCCTCAAAATCTTCCGATCAGAGGCCTTCCTGCCGGATATAGTTCATCGTCTTAGGACGATGTAAAATTTGGAAAAAATTATGATATGATATTACTGTGTAGCCAGAAAGCTCTTTATAAAATTAAGAAAGAAAGCTGTGCTGTCCTAAACTTTGGATTTGATTCACTGATAAACGCGTTGAGATTAACGGAGCGACCATCTTGCGAACTGTGTGAATTAAGACAATCGCAAAGATCCTAATCGTCGCTGACAATTTGGCGCGAAGTGACGTCCTTTGCCTTGTGATTCGGCTAAATGTTGAATATTTGCAATGACTGCCACTTTGCACTGACCTTTTACGGTAACCTCTTCAAACAGAGAAACCTCTATTTGATTTTAATGTTCGGTGCACGTCCTGTCACGCGGCCATTATTGATGCCATCATCTTCGCCCTGTTGTCACGGACGCCATCTTGCCGCCTACGTCTTCAAGTCTGAACAGTAGAAAATAGCAATCATGGAGCCCACACCGCTCACCACCTGAGCCACACCAGCAACGAAGGAATAGGCCGAGCTAGAACTGATTACAGGTGCTCGTAAAAATCGCCATCTCTCAGTTTGTAGACAACAAGCTTGCTTCATGTGAGGTCGCTAGAACCAAATATTTTAGGGATATTCTAGAGCTAGGTTTCCCAACCAGCGGTGCTTAATAGCATTCCAAGGAGTGTGAAATAATATATCAGTTTTTTTTTTTTTGCTTATATTTTGGGTACCGTACTATATATTCAAGATAAAAGTATCGATTTTCTTAAAGTTCAAATTAAAGATGGGGACGCCCACTATTTTCCCTATTCAATACAGTATTATTCCCTATAAATTTTAGCGCGTTTCGACTCGCTATTTCCTTTTAAATGACATTGCCTTTAAAAAAAAAAATCGGGGCATTGAAAATGGAGTTCAAATAGTTGCTTCGTGATTTGTATGGAATTAAGTTCGATTTTTTAATTCTTTTTTCAGTTTTTTATTATTTAATTTTTATCATTTTTATTTCGTATTATTTAATTTGATTATTTCTTTTTTATTTCTTATTATTTATTTGAGTCCTTTTAAAATAGAGAAGTCGTTGATTTGGGATGTGACCTGTGCGGATACATTTTCGGCCAGTAATTTGATCAGTTCCGCGGTTCAACCGGGGTCTGTGGTCCGGGACGCAGAGATAATTTAAAAAATAGTTAAATATTCTTCATTTGCTGATAGATAATTTTTTTAAACTACTGTGGCAGTGGAGACTTCGTTCGATGGCGTTCCTTCGGAGGCTTGGCGCGATTGCGTCTCGATTAAGGGACGAGCCTCGCGAAACGGAGTGGCTCTTGCAGAGTGTCTCACTGGCGATGGTTCGAGGTAATGCTTTCTCCATCATTGCGGCT
The DNA here is from genome assembly GCA_963932145.1 of Acanthosepion lycidas. Classification (NCBI taxonomy): domain Eukaryota; kingdom Metazoa; phylum Mollusca; class Cephalopoda; order Sepiida; family Sepiidae; genus Acanthosepion; species Acanthosepion lycidas. Next base: position 26,754,050 of record OZ010613.1, read on the forward strand.
GGCAGAGGATAGAAAAAAATTGTTTATATTAACTTTGTTCAAAATTTTTTGTCAATAAATTTAAATATTTTACAAATTACTAAAAAGCGAAAAATTATTTGAGGTGTGTAGTCATGTGATCGCGCCTCGAGAAAATTCCTGAAGAATCAAGAATTAATCGATGACGTCATTTTGAGAATATTCTAGACGTTATCATGATGTCATATAACGAATATTTGAGAAACATCTACATAGATTGCCATAAAACAACGGTTGATGCTATGGCCGTCAGTGCATTGTCAGTTGATTCTGCGATTGGGCTTTGTTCAGCTCTCTTGTGTCTCATATGATTATAAGTACAGTTAATTTACTTATTGCGATGTTGTCTTTTAAAAACACTCATTTGCAGCCATCTAATCAGTTGCTCAAATTCTCTTTTCATCTGTGAGGAGATTCTCCAGCAATCAATGGTATATCGGAGGACAGATATTATATAACCGTTCAGCATTCTTTTCTTTGTTTCTGTTACCTCAAGTCTCTTTCAATCTGTGAGGAGATTGTCCATCATTCACAGCCATATAGGAAGACTGATATTATATAACCGTTCAGCAGCCTTTTCTTTGTTTCTGTTGCCTCAAGTCTCTTCTTCATCTGTGAGGAGATTGTCCAGCATTCACTGCCATATAGGAGGACTGTTATTATATAACCGTTCAGCACCCTTTTCTTTGTTTCTATTGCCTCAAGTCTCTTCTTCCTCTGTGAGGAGATTGTCCAGCATTCACTGCCATATAGGAGGACTGATATTACATAAGCATCCAGCAGCCTTTTCTTTGTTTCTGTTGCCTCAAGCCTCTTCTTCATCTGTGAGGAGATTGTCCAGCATTCACTGCCATATAGAAGGACTGATATCATAACCATTCATGCACCCTTTTCGGTGTTTCTGTTGCTTCTATTCTCTTCCGGAACTGCCCTATAGAGGGATTGATATAACGTAACATTTCAATACGGAATATCATTTTCTGAAGCTTTACATATTCATCGATATAATGATGTCAATTTTGTCCGGACAGCTTGTATAACAATAAAGAGATATATTCATCACAAAAATTATAATAATAACTAGAATTATAATAATCGATAGAAATATGATACTCACTAGAATATCCGGGAGTGTAATAATAACCAGAAGTATAATAATGACTCGAAGTGTAATAATCAATAGAAATATAATAATTACTAGTAGTATAATCACCACGAGTATAATAATAATAATTAGAAGTATAATAATCAATAGAAATATAATAACCACCACGAGAATAATAATTACTAGAAGCATAATAATCAATAGAAATATAATAATAGCCAGAAGTATAATAATAACTAGAAGTATAATAATCAATATAAATATAATAATTACTAGAAGTATAATGATCACCACGATAATAATAATACCAAGATGTATAATAATATCTACAAGTATATTAATCAATAGAAACAACCAGAAGTATAATAATCGCCACTAGTATAATAATAAATAGAAGCATAATAATCCATAGAAATATAATAATAACGAGATGTATAATAATCACCAAAAGTATAATAATAACCAGAAGTATAATAATCAATAGAAATATAATAATTAATAGAAGTATAATAATCATCACGAATATAATAATAACTAGAAGTATAATAAAAACTAAAAGTATAACAGTCAAAGAAATATAATAATATTCAGAAGTATAATAATCACCACGTGTATAATAACTAGAAGTATATTAATGAATAGAAATATAATAATAACCAGAAGTATAATAATTACCACAATGATAATAAAAAACTAGAAGTATAAAAATCAATAGAAATATAATAATAACTAGAAGTATAATGATCACTAGAAGTATAATAACAAGTAGAAGTATAATAATTAATAGAAATATAATAATCGCTAAAAGTATAATAATCACCAGAAATATAATAATAACTCGAAGTATAATAATTAATAGAAATATAATAATCGTCACGAGTATAATAATACCGAGAAGTATAATAATCAATAGACATATAATAATAATAACAAGTCACCAGAAGTATAATAATAACTATAAGTATAATGACCAATAGACATATAATAATAACCAGAAGTATAATGATCACCAGAATGATAATAATGACTAGAAGTCTAATAATCAATAGAAATATAATATTAACCAGAAGTATAATAATCACAAGATGTATAATAATATCTAGAAGTATAGTAATAAATTGAAATATAATAATCACTAGAAATATAGTAATCGCCAGAAGTATAATAATAACTAGAAGTATAATAATCAATAGAAATGTAATAATTACTAGAAGTAAAATAATCACCACGAATATAATAATAACTAGAAGTATATTAACTAGAAATATAATAATAACTAGAAGTATAACACTCAAAAGAAATATAATAATAACCAGAAGTATAATAATCACCACAAGTATAATAACTAGATGTATATTAATCAATAGAAATATAATAATAGCCAGCAGTATAATGATCACTAGGAGTATAATATTAGGTTGGTGCATAAATAATGACGCAATAACTCGTTTTTTGACGTTAAAAAACGTCAAAAAACGCCATTATTACGTCATTATTTTTGCACCAACCTAATAATAACTAGAAGTATAGTAATCAATATAAATATAATAATCACTAGATGTATAATAAACACCAGAAGTATAATAATAACTAGAATGATAATAATCAATTGAAATATAATAACAACCAGAGGTATAATAATTTATAGAAATATAATAATCACTAGAAATATAATAATATTCACGTGTATAATAATCCCTAGAAGTATAATAATCAATTGACATATAATATTAGCCAGAAGTATAATAATCACCAGAAGTATAATAATTTCTAGAAGTATAGTAATAAATTGAAATATAATAATAACTAGAAGTATAATAATCAATAGAAATATAATAACTAGAATTATAGTAATAACGAGAAATACACATGAATGGTCTTACTTCTCTGATTTATGATAATATTAACATATAATTTAGATCATTTCGTGTTTAAAAATAATTAAATATAATTCATGTCAAATAAACCGCCTTTTCTTCAGCAGATCCCTGTTCGACAAGGATCTTTTTTCTAATTTTTTCTATTCAAGATACCGCCATACTCTGTCTTAAATACGCGTCCCCAGAAGTCGAACGAACCGAAAAAGCTGTCCAAAATCACCAAACCAGACACGAGTTTCCCAGCGCCTGCTGAATGAGATCTTTTTTTTCCCGCCGTTTCTATGCAAAGTCCCGCCCTCTTCGGTATTAAATACGCGTCTTCAGAAGCCGAACGAACCGAAACAGCTGCCCAAAATCACCAAACTAGACACTCGTTTCCCAGCGCACAACGCGCCAAAAATTTAGAACTGGATCTTATAATAAAACTGTAATTAGCATCTAATTGTCAATCACTATTCTCATTTTTCGTGTTTCTTGAATCATCATTATTATTATTATTATTATCGGTCGTAGCTGTCTAAACAGTCACATTAAATAAGTAGAAGGCTGTCATTGTGACTTTGATGCTAACGACGCCATTTCGTGCCAAAATAAATGAGTGTAATAAATACGATACAAATGAACATCAATAACAAATAGTGATAAAAAAATTCATTGCAATTAATTATCATAATTACTGCTGTAATAATAATAATAATAATAATAATAATAATAATAATAATAATTATTATTATTATTATTATTATCAATTCCGTGAAAATTTCACGATTTTTCTATTACAATTTTCTGACGAATCATAATCCTTAAGTGAATAATTCAATAAGCTCCTGACGAGTTTCACGACTTCAAAATGTCCGTAGAAATTACTTCATTGCATCGTTAAATATCTGAGCTTAACTTTAGCAAAAGTCTTACAATAACATTCATAAGTACGAATCCAGGTCATTAGAAGTAAAAGGGTAGAAAGGGATATATTTAAAATTGACAAGGTTTTCCATTTCACTGAAGCAGACGTTAAACGGCTGAGAGCGTTATCACCTCCCCATCTTCCCTTTCTTTCTTTCTTTGCTTATTAGTTTCTTTCTGGGTTTTTTCTTTCTTTCCTTTCTCTATCCCCAAAACCTGACTGCGCCTCTGATATATTTTCTCTTTAAGTTTTTCTTCGCAATCAAAACGGAATTGTCCATTATTTATCTGAGGTAATAACAGGGGGTAACGTACGTACTAACTGTGACAAGAAGAAACACGCAGAATTATATTATCATATAATAATTGTTCTTACCCATCGCCCTTCTTTAGTTTGCACGACTGTTACGTCCTGCCAGTACCTCATAAATAATGGACTATTCCGTTTTGATCGCGTAGAAAAAAAAAACAAAAGACATATCAGAAACTTAGTCTCAGTGAAAGAAAGAAAGAAAGATAGATAGATAATACCTTATATAGAATGGACAATTCTGTTTTGATCTCGTGAGAAGACAAAAGACTTATCAAATACGCTACTTGGTTTCAGTAAGAAAATGAAAGAAAGAAAGAGAAGATAGAAGTGTTTCAGTGAAATGGAAAAAAATTGTTAATTTCAAATCTTTTCCTTTATACCATCTTATTTCTTGAAATAAGACCAGAATCCATATTTATAATTGGTGTTGCAATACTTTGTTAAGGTTAAGCTCAAATTTTTAACGATGTGGCCAGGAGAATATTGTTGCGTAGAACTCATCATGAGCTTATTATATCATATAAGTCTTTTGTCTTCTCACGAGATCAAAACGGAATTGTCCATTATATAGGAGGTATTAGCAGAAGGCGTTAGACACTTCTATCTATCTTTCTTTCTTTCTTACTTCATTTCTTTTTTTTTTTTTTTTTCACTGAGACTAAGTTTCTGATATGTCTTTTGTTTTTTCTACGCGATCAAAACGGAATAGTCCATTATTTATGAGGTATTGGCAGGACGTAACTGCTGCAATAATAATAATAATCATAATAATAATAATAATAATAATAATTATTATTATTATTATTATTATTAGCAATCGCCGTGAAAATTTCACGATTTTCCTATTTGAATTTTATGGCGAATCATAACTCTTAAGTCAATGTAATAACAGTACGTACTAACTGTGGAAAGATGAAATACGCAGAATTATCATATAATAATTGTGTTTCTCCCCACCCATCCTTAGTGTTCACGACTGTTACGCCCTGCCAAATATCGCCTCCTCCATCTTCAGTGATGGGTATGGGGTTCAACTCCATCAGCCCGTTTAGTACGGGCATAACATTTACCATGAAGAGTTATATCTTGCCATCGTTTCTGTATTTGACCCATTACATTTACTTGTGTTTTCATTTTTAGACACTTCTCCACAGCAGTAGGAATATTATGCTTTACATGCACGTCTTTACCCCCTTGAAATTCCATTTTGAATATATTGGCAGCTTTTATGACTATATAAAGTTTTTTTTTTATTGCTTTCATGTTCGTTGACAGAGATCATCATCTAGTCTTCTTTAGTTTCCACGTATTTTTGAAGACCGATTCCCGTGGTTTTGTAAGACAGTTCTAATCCTCAGCCTAAATGATTACTATAATTACCGTTATAATAATAATAATAATAATAATAATAATAATAAGGATAACAATTTTATGGGACTTTACAATACACACAGACGGAACAACCAAAGTTAATCGCCCAGACATCGTGACCAAATATCGCAAAAACAGAATCTGCTTTCTTATTGTTATGGGACCTTACCCATAATAACATAATGTACTATTCCATACGTAATAAATACTGCGCCTCAAGAGGAAGCAGGGAGTTCAGTCTGAAGTCAGGAGTGAAGTCCATCAGGAGTCTGTCAGTCAGTCAGAGCAGTCGAATCAGAGGCAGTCCGAAACAGAGCCGCGTTCAGACAATTACTAAAATACATTGGAATAGTGATACTGGTCGAGACTACATTGTTCTCCCTACTAAGCCTGATTGTTCGTACTAACACTTTCTTCTTCTCTGTATATATTCCTGTTTGTAATATATCTGTGTTATTCCATATCCGCCTTCGAGTTCTTTTTTATTGGTTCTATCTTGGACTATCACCGTGGTACAAGGAATCGGACCATAACACTTATTGACATGGCGGTTCCTGCAGATTGTAATGGATCTTTGAAGATCTTCAAAAACCTATCAAAGTACAAGGATCTTCGAATGGAAATGGACTCATTTAAGGGATTTGTGATAGTCAATATTTGCGTAGTGCAGGGTTAAAAGCTGAAACCGAAGTTTTTATTCTTCCTGCAGTATTTTGAATAAAGATTATTACGAGTGTAAATAAATTTTGATTCTTTTATTGAAATTTTAAAGGTTTGTTCAAAGTCAATTTCTTTGCATTGATTAGCGTTTGATGTGTCAACAATAATACATTCGAGAATAATAATAATAATAATAATAATAATAATAATAATAATAATAATAATCATCTGAAATGCAGATTCAGTGATACATATTCAAAGACAATTGACCATCTTGTCTCAGGTTGTACAGTTTTAGCATCAAATGAATTTAAATCTCGTTATTGGAAAATATGCAACTTTTACGGTAAGAAAACAGCAAGAGACTGGTACGATTAATAACCCAGACCCGGTTACAGAGATAGGACAATTTTATGGGATTTTACAAATACACACAGACAAAACAATCAAAGCTAATCGACCAGACATCGTCATTAAAGAACACAAGAACAGATTGTAATTTCTTCTTGAAAAGCTTTATTTATTTAAAATGTGTGTGACCTTAGGTTGTTTTTTTCATTTCTTTTTTTACAAAAATGATCAGTGGAAAATATCATTAAGCCATTTCTGACCTTAGGTAAAGAAATGTGTAAACATTAGAATTCAAAGGAATTAATAATAATAATAATAATAATAATAATAATAATAATAATAATAATGATAATAATAATAATAATAAATACTTAAAAAAAGAGAGCGAAGTCAAATGCAACCGACCAGATACAGAAGCGATGGCAAGATAAACCGCTTCATGGCCAATACTCATCAGTGGCTACGTAGTGCAGGGGTTGAAAGCGGAAACTGAAGGTTTTATCCTTGCTGCACAGGACCAATGCTTGCTAACTAGGAATTATCAAGCACATATACTAAAATATTGCAGATTCTGTGATAAATATCCAGAAACAATCGATCATCTTGTATAAGGTTGCACGATATTGGAACCCACTAAGTATAAAACCCGGCATGACAGAGTGGGCCAATATCTGCACTGGAAAATCTGCAACTTCTACGGGAAGGAAACTGAAAGAAACTGGTATGAACACCACCCAGACCCGGTTACAGAGATAGAACATGTTACAATTCTATGGGACTACACAATACACACTGACAGAACAATCAAAGCCAACCGCCCAGATATTGTTATTAAAGACCGCAAACAAAAAAAGTGCCTCCTTATTGATATAGCAGTCCCTGCAGACCGTAATGTATCTTTCAATATATTCAAAAAGCTGTCAAAATACAAGGAGCTTGAAATCGAAATCTCAAAAGTGTGGTACATGGGGACATCAAAAATCCCTGTCGTAGTTGGAGCCCTAGGACTGGTTGGAAAAGATTGCATTAGGCTAATTGAAGGGATTCCTGGAAGTCCATGCCTCAAAGAGGTACAAAAATGTTCTCACAAGTACAGCACACACTTTACGAAGGGCTTTATCTATGTAATTTTTTTTTTGTCAGTGGAAAGTGTCATGATACCATTTCTAACCTTTGGTCCCTGGGCGGGACCCGGAAAGAAATGTGTAAACGCCAGAAATCAAAGGAAATAATAATAATAATAAAGCAAAAAATGAATACAGCCACACATAAGAAGGTAGCGACATATGTGCAATGGAAGATATGCAAGAAGCACAAAATCGAAAGCACTGAGAGATGGTATGACCACCAACCAGACACAGTAACCCAAAATAACGATGTAACTATCCTCTGGGGCATGCCAATTGAAATTTGCAGGAAAATAATAGCCAGCAGACCTAATATTATCATGAAAGACAAGAAATTCAGGAAGTGTGTTTATTGGCATAGCAGTACCATCCGAGAGAAACACCTCCATGAAAATTATCGATGAATTGTCCAAATAAAAGGAAATCGAGATTAACAGGATGTGGGGAATGAAGACTGAGACAGTATCAATAGTAATCGGATCACTGGGCCTCGTGACAAAAGGAATGGACGATTGTACTAACAGTAACCCGGTAACATCATACAAGTTGCCTAGAAGATCTCCCTACTAGGAACACCTCAGATACTAAGAAAAGGGCTATCAATTAAATGACAATTCTCCTATAGGGCCTAAGGACCATAGGTTGGACCCCGATCTACAATTTACATTGCCGAACATGCAAAAATTGTCCAAGTAGAAGGACCTGAAGATCAAGATTAACAGGATGCAGGGAATGAAGACTGAGACTGCACCAATCGCAATTCTGGGACTCGTGAGAAAAGGAATGGACAATTTTATTTACAGTGTCCAGGTACCATTGACGTACAAGTTATTGACGTACAAGTTGCCCAGAAGATGAGGTATTATGTACAGTATATACATTATTCGGACTAATCTTTGTCGCTATATTTATCACAACGCTTCAGCCGTTGTACGCTTCGGCCTTCTTCAGGTCGTTGGAATTTCGAACTGAACCCTTTATTTCGATCCCTAGGGTAGACTGTTCTAGTTCCAAGTCCCATGCTTGGTGTCAGTTATCTCTAGCTAACTTTCCCTGCCTTAACCGGGTATCGAACTCACACTCTTTGGGTCTGTCACTGGATTTAACCAACGCCTTTATCCACTGTGCCATGTGTCCTTGAGGACATCCGGGTATGAATTTCTGGGTATTATAAACCTAATGTTTTCAGTAACCATTTTTACCAGTGCTCATATTGCAATTTTGCTGTTATCATCATTTGTGTATGTTATGTTTGCTGCTTTGGTTCCTGTAGAGCCGGATCAAACCTATGGTCCTTACGCCTTATAGAAGAAATGTCATTTAACTGATAACTCTTTACTTGGTACAGTATTTACATTATACATTCTTATTCTCATTCTTAATACATGTTTTTACCAGAGCTCATATTGCAAATTTGTTATCATTTCTTTTCTCTGGCACTCCTTATTACTGGTTCCCATATTGTATTTATTTCTATGCTTGGTCGGCTCAGGAGATTTTTGTGGCCACAAAAATCTCCTGAGCCGACCAAGCATAGAAATAAATACAATATGGGAACCAGTAATAAGGAGTGCCAGAGATATCGAAACGTTGTGATAAATATGGCGACAAAGATGAGGACAATAGTCCGAATAATGTAAATATGGCGACAAAGATGAAGACAATAGTCCGAATAATGTAAATATGGCGGCAAATATGAGGACAGTAGTACGAATAATGTAAATATGGCGTCAAAGATGAGGACAGTAGTACGAATAATGTAAATATGGCGACAAAGATGAGGACAATAGTCCGAATAATGTAAATATGGCGACAAAGATGAAGACAATAGTCCGAATAATGTAAATATGGCGGCAAATATGAGGACAGTAGTACGAATAATGTAAATATGGCGACAAAGATGAGGACAATAGTCCGAATAATGTAAATATGGCGACAAAGATGAAGACAATAGTCCGAATAATGTAAATATGGCGGCAAATATGAGGACAGTAGTACGAATAATGAAAATATGGCGTCAAAGATGAGGACAGTAGTACGAATAATGTAAATATGGCGACAAAGATGAGGACAATAGTCCGAATAATGTAAATATGGCGACAAAGATGAAGACAATAGTCCGAATAATGTAAATATGGCGACAAAGATAAGGACAGTAGTACGAATAATGTAAATATGGCGTCAAAGATGAGGACAGTAGTACGAATAATGAAAATATGGCGACAAAGATGAGGACAATAGTCCGAATAATGTAAATATGGCGACAAAGATGAGGACAGTAGTACGAATAATGAAAATATGGCGACAAAGATGAGGACAATAGTCCGAATAATGTAAATATGGCGACAAAGATGAGGACAGTAGTACGAATAATGTAAATATGGCGTCAAAGATGAAGACAGTAGTACGAATAATGAAAATATGGCGACAAAGATGAAGACAGTAGTCCGAATAATGTAAATATGGCGACAAAGATGAGGACAGTAGTACGAATAATGTAAATATGGCGTCAAAGATGAGGACAATAATCCGAATAATGTAAATATGGCGACAAAGATGAGGACAGTAGTACGAATAAGAATGTATAATGTAAATACTGTACCAAGTAAAGAGTTATCAGTTAAATGACATTTCTTCTATAAGGCGTAAGGACCATAGGTTTGATCCGGCTCTACAGGAACTAAAGCAGTAAATATGTACAGGAAATTAATTGTACTAATGAAAATAATAGACTGAAATCAGAAAGAACCCCGAGATTAATTGCTGTCACACCTCAAGTGTTATGAAAGGTAAGTCGATATTATCTAATCTAGTTCTAAGAATCACTGCTTATACTTCGTGAATAGTACTTTTTTATGACATTAATGTTATCAATAGATGACAGATATTGTGTATTCGTTTAGTTAAATTTCTTAATGAATTTCCTGTCTCTAATTTGAAATAGGTCTTGGTTGTGACATTAATGCCATCAAAAGATGACAGATCTTGTGAATTCGTTTGGTTAAATTTCTTAATCAATTTTCTGCCTCTAATTTCAAATAGGTCTTGGTTGTGATATTAATGTCATCAAAAAATGACAGATCTTGTGAATTCGTTTGGTTAAATTTCTTAATCAATTTTCTGTCTCTAATTTGAAATAGGTCTTGGTTGTGACATTAATGCCATCAAAAAATGACAGATCTTGTGTATTCGTTTGGTTAAATTTCTTAATCAATTGTCTGTCTCTAATTTGAAATAGGTCTTGGTTGTGACATTAATGCCATCAAAAAATGACAGATCTTGTGTATTCGTTTGGTTAAATTTCTTAATCCATTTCCTGTCTTTGAGATAAAATAAGCGTTGCTTGTGACATAATTGTCAACAATAGATGACAGATCTTGTGTATTCGTTTGGTTTTCTGAATCAATTTCCTGTGTTTGAGATAAAATAGGACTTCGTTGTGACATTAATGTGATCAAATGATAACAGATCTTGTGTATTCGTTTGGTTAAATTAATCAATTTCCTGTCTTTGAGATAAAATAGGCGTTGCTTATGACATAATTGTCATCAATAGATGACAGATCTTGTGTATTCGTTTAGTTAATTTTCTTAACCAATTCCCTGCGTTTGAGATAAAATAGGCTTTGCTTGTGACAATGCTATCGAAACATCAAAGATCTTGTGTAATTCTTTGTTTAATTTTCTTAATGAATTTTCTTTCATTAAGGCGAAATGCGTCCAGTTAAGCCGATTAAAAAAATATTGCCGATATATCAAATAACTTATATAAAATATTCTTATCTACACCTAACAAATTTCTGTTTTTTTTACCTATTGTGCTGAGTGCATTTGCATTTTTTTGTTTATATTGCTTTCCCGTTATAAGCTCTGACAAAAAATCTACTTTTGTATAATACGCACCCTCTTTTTGGCTTTAATTTTCGTTCAAATTTTTTCGTATTATACACAACAGAGTATTTCGAATATAAAACATTAGTATTTACCTATACTCAAATGAACTAAATATTTATAGGCACTAATATAAATTAGTATTTATCAACCTCCAAATCAAGTAAATTCTGGCAGACTGATATATAAATGACTTATATTTACCTATCCCGAAATGTAAATACTTATAGACTCAAATATAAGAGACTAATATCTACCAAGCAAATAAATATGTACGCAAATAGAAAGCAACATTTACACTATTGGCATTGTTCGGACTGTTGTTCTCATCATTACTGCCACATTCACGACGTTTCGGCAGTTATACGTCCCGTTCTTCTTCAGAGGATATCGTCTTGGAAGAAGCACACGTATTTATTTTGCAGTGTATTATTTTGGGGAAAAATGCGTCTTGTATTCTGGTAAATACGGTATTTTTATATCGATATTCGGTTAGTTGCTCGTCTTTTACTGGCATATGCGTCGAGGATCGAACTCTCTACAGCTATTTTCTAATCGATTACTTCGCTCTTCCATTGCCCGGCCGCAAATTGGCTGGTTATTGACCAGGGAAGCCTGTCTACCTTTTCCTTGTTATCATTTCATTTCATTTCGCCTCCTCTTCTCAGATTTTCGCTATTGCTTCTTGATCCCCGGTTGACAGCTTTGGTGGCCACGAAGTATAGGTCAAGCAGTCGCTTTCCATATGAAATACATTAGGCTTCATTGATATATGAATAGGACGAGCTGTGTGCGTATGTGTGCGCGCGTGACAATAATTCCGCTGTAGTTATTCCATATGAAAATAACTCTCCCACCAACCCCTTACAGACCCTCCCCTCGGAAACAACACCGAATCCATAAACTCCAAGGTCTCTCCTGGTCGTTGGTAAATAGACGATGTTTGGTCTTTGTTCTGGGCGGTAAACTGACTATTCGTCAAAGCAATTGCATCAGCCAAATTTGTTGACAGACGTTTAAGATTAAATGCATCGTCAGAAGTGATCACAGGAATTATGTTATTAACTGCAAAGTGGGTGGAGGATTCTACACTGGGGGGGGATTTGTCATCAGTGCCAGAAGTTTGGGTTCAAGCCCAGTTATACGCTTATATATTTGTAAAGTATTAATAGTTCTATTTTTTTATCCTATTTTATTATTTACAAATTCGGATTTAGTGGATAACCATGTTTGAGTAGACGAACCGATTTTTTTTTTTAAATTTGGGCCTAACGTAGGGGGGCTTGCGCATTCGAGAACTTATAACTGTAAGCAGAAACCAGATGGGCTGTGACGAACTTTGTATCACACTGAGGCTGAAGGACGCTTGATCAGAATTCCCCTACAAAGGGAAAATAAGGATAACACCCAGCCATGGAACACATTTTGCATATCTATCTATCTATCTATCTATCTATCTATCTATCTATCTATCTATCTATCTATCTATATATATATATATATATATATATATATATCAGTTTAATCATAATCTATATATAAATCTACCTCAATTTAATCATAATGTATCTATCTCAGTTTAACCATAACCTATCTATCTCAGTTTAATAATAATCTATCTATCTATCTATCTATCTATCTATCTATCTATCTATCTATCTATCTATCTATCTATCTATATATATCTCTCTCTCTCTCTCTCTCTATATATATATATATATATATATATATATATATATATATATATATATATCAGTTTAATCATAATCTATGTATAAATCTATCTCAGTTTAATCATAATGTATCTATCTATCCTCAGTCTGTCTATCTATCTATCTATCCATCTATCTCAGGTTAATCATAATCTATCTATCTAACTCAGCTTAATCATAAACGATTTCAGTTAATCATTATGTATATATCTCAGTTTATCTATCTATCTATCTATCTATCACATTCTGTTCGTATCTATCTATCTATTTATCTATCTATCTATCACATTCTGTTCGTATCTATCTATCTATTTATCTATCTATCTATCTATCACATTCTGTTCGTATCTATCTATCTATCTATCTATCTATCTATCTATCTATCTCGGTTCGTTCATATCTGTCTATCTCACTTTGTTTATATATGTCTATGCGAGTCTGTCCATATCTATCAATTTATTACAGGTTTTCATATTTTTCTATTTATTTCAGTCTATTCTTAATAGTTTTTCTATTCAAGTATCTTTATAAGTGTGTATGTATGTATGTATGTATGTATCTATCTATCTATCTATCTATCTATCTTATATTCTGACCGTTTCGAAACTCTTCTAACAAAGGAATCACCATTTCTATAGATCTTCAGTCGGTGGCACTCGTTAAGGAAATTCAGACGCCAAAGACCTTCAAAGAAATTCTCAAAGATTAACAAGCTTATCAAATCATTGTGCCAAAAGCTCATAACATCGTGCCAGACAAAACAAAGCTTTATACAGAATCTCTCGACCCTTTCTTCCGAGTGCACTTGTAGAATAACTATACCCCCGGGTCGCATTTAAAATCTTGAGGAAAAATTAGTCATAGAAAATGTTAAAACATCGCTACGATATCCTGTCATTAAAATAATAAAGACTTGTTCTGAAATCAGCACTTATTTTGAAAATGTTACATGGGAAATTTAACCATACTTGTATGAAAACTCTGCAGGGATGTTTGATCGATTTTGTTTAGAACGATATCGACACTTTTGGGGGTTAATTAATGTCGAAATTTAAATAATTTCAACACAATTTTATGGCATCAACTAAATATATCTCGAACACAGTTGTATTGCTTCAACTACAGATAAACTGTATTATTTTAATTTTGCTATAAAATGTATTTTGTTCATTTTGCTGTAAAAATGTATTGTTAGTCATTTTGCTATAAAATGTATTGTTGGTCATTTTGCTATAAAATGTATTGTTGGTCATTTTGCTATAAAATATATTGTTGGTCATTTTGCTATAAGATGTATTGTTGGCCCTTTTATTCAAAATATATTGTTGGTCAATTTGCTATAAAATGTATTGTTGGTCATTTTGCTATAAAATGTATTACTGGTAACATTACTATAAAAATGTATTTTTATACTTTCATAGCGTATGTGTTTCGTTATCTGTTTCACTATTTGTCCATATCGGGAACTTTAACTGGTTGTACTACCCCCGGGTTAGGTTGGATCTGGGCCCAAAAGCAATTAAGAGGTGATTCCACGCTCCTCAAGACGTCGAATCTCGCAATGAGAGGACTTTCTGCCGGGTTTATTTTATCGTCACATCTACTATGTGGTTAGTATCGTGTAGTGTCACCCTCTAGCCCATCGACGTGCTGTAACTCGATTCCCCAAGTGGTAGGAAGATCTCTGAGTTGCTATCGAGTCATGCTCTGACAATAGGTGGGCGAAGAAGAAAATTACCTTTAATGGTTGTGTTATTTAATTTAGGGTCCCCAACTAAGGTTAGCTCTAAAAGTTTTCATTTTTTTTTTTTTTTTTTTTTAGGGAGGCTGATAATAGCATTTTTAAGGAGGCCGATAAAGACTTATTAGGGAGGCAGATAAATCTCCCTAGATAAGCATAAGTCATAAGAGAAAGGATTATCCACTCCTTAAAGATTAAGGAATTTAACATCCATTTTAAAACATCAAATGATAAAGACTTGACGTAGACCTAGAAGCCATATGCTTGGGCTCTGTAGCTTTTTATAAATAATGATTTTTTTAAATAACAATATTTCATAAATTACTCTTCTGTCAACATGGGCCGCACTTGGCTATCTTTCAGGACGCATTAGTGCTCCCGGGCTAACCCGTTACGAAACGCTGGTCTAGAGAATTGTTTTGGGGTTGACATTAGTAGTGATCAGGTTTCTCTCTTCAGATGCTCTCTTCGCAACCATGGTAACTTATGTGAAATTTAATGCTTTTAAATCTCTTGCGGTATCTCTGTGGTTGTTCTCTCATATTCTTCTGTCAACTTTGGCTGAACCTGGCTAGCTTTCAGAGCGCATGAATGCCCCCGGGCGTACACGTTGTGAAACGCTGGTCGAGAGAATTGTTTTGGGTTCGGCATCAGCAGTGATCAAGTTTCTCTCTTCTGATGCCCTCTTCGTAACCACGGCAATTAATCTAAAATTGAATGGTTTTAAATCTCTTGCGGTACTCGTAAGTTTCTGATGTCGTCACTTGTGTATTAACTTTGGACAGGGCATTATCAATCTCTCATTGTCCTGTTTCGTGTTACCTTCAGCTCCTTTCATAGATGAGTAAACACCGCCATTAATGCTCTCCACTCTACTTCACGCCGATTTATTTTCGTTTCACGCCTATTCTCACAAATCTCCCCTTTACCTTGGTGCCGCGAGTGACGGGCTTAATGACTGGCCATCAGTTCTCCTATCCTTCAGTAAATTACGAAAAAACACCAAGGGGCGTGTTTAAAGTTGCCTCTTTCTCCTTCATGACTAACAAAGGATATACCAGCCTTTGCCTCCTGATCGAATAATAAGAAAAAAAAAGTGAAGTGTGAATAAACAGAAAAAAGATCTACAGTCGTCTTTAACTTAGCCGTCTTGCTCGACGAAGTTGCGTACTCCACCTTCGTGACTAATAAGGGATATAGCAGCCTCTGATTCTTGAAGGAATAAAAAAAAATAATTGAGAGCAATGCACAAATGTAAGGACCTGCATTTCGTTTTCAACATAACTACCCTCATCGGGAAAGATGCCTGCTCGTTCTCGTGAAGAGAACAGCCTGAATTTATATGGTGAGAAATGTGAAAATACGGAAGAGAGAACGGAAGTGAGTGTGGAACATGGAGGAGAGAGAACTAAAGAAAATGTGGAACATGGAGGAGTGACGTGAAAAAGAAATGTGGCACATGTAGGAGTGATATGAAAACTTCGTGTCACATGTAGGAGTGAACTGGAATATATGACACATGGAGGAGTGCACTAGGAAAAGGGGACACATGTAGCAGTGAACTGAAAAATGTGTCACATGTAGGATGGAACTGAAAAAAGTGTCACATGTTAGGAGTGAACTGACCGAGCTCAGCGGTCGAATGCAGTTGGGTCAGTAACCACAGAGCTAACCAATCATCGTTCGTTCCAACGTCAAGTCCCGAACAGCTGCGGACCCGAAAACGGTTCGTCGTCCTCATATAACTGATTTGATACGTTGAAACGTCTCTATGACATACTGTTTTAACTATGTTAAAACATCGCTACGGCGTACCGTTTTTTCCATGTTAAAACATCGCTACAACATAGCGTCTTTGCTACCTTAAAACAACACTACGACATACAGATTTGATATGTTAAAACAGCTCTATGACATACTGTTTTTCTTACGTTGAAACACCGCTATGACATACCGTTTTTACTGTTAAAGCATCACTACGACATTGTGTTTTGCCATTTAAAACACTGCTACAACATACCGTCTTTGCTATGTTGAAACATCGCTACGTCATAACATTTTTGCTATGTTAAAACATCACTATGACATACTGTTTATACGATGTTAAAACATCGCTACGAGATATTGTATTTTCTATGTTAAGCATCGCTACGTCATACCGTTTTTCTATATTAAAACATCGCTATGACATAGCGTTTTTGCAAATGATAAAACAGCACTACGACATACAGATTTGATATGGTAGAACAGTATCATGACATACTGATTTTGCTATGTTAAAACACCGCTACGACATTAAAACATTGTTATGGTATATTTTCTTGCTATTTTGAACACTTCTACACCTTACCGTTTTTGATATGTTAAAACATCGCTCTGACATACTGTTTGTGGTATGTTAAAACTTTATTGCTGTTTTTATGTTGTTAAAACAATGTTACGATATACCGTTTTTACTGTTAAAACATCGCTACGATATCCTGTTTTCGCTGTGTTAATATGATATACACTATTGGCAACGTGAAATATGTCATTATAATCCAGGCGTCTTAGTGGCATTAATAAACAAATTACTCATTCGAAACTCCTGACCACTTAGATTACAATGATATATTTTACGTTGGCAATATGTACGTTCCATTAACTCAGCAAAGACATTATGTCGTAGCCATGTTTTAACATAGCAAGAAGGGTGTGTCGTAACGATGTTTTAACATGGCAAAGAGGGTATGTCTTAGGGATGTTTTAACATAGAAAAAAGGGTATGTCCTAGTGATGTTTTAACATAGCAAAAAGGGTATGTCGTAGCGATGTTTTAACATAGCAAAAAGGGTATGTCGTAGCGATGTTTTAACATAGCAAAAAAGCTGTCTTAGCGATTTTTTAACATAGCAAAGAGGGTGTATCGTAGCGATGTTTATCATAGGAAAAAGGGTATGTCTCATCGATGTTTTATCATAGCAAAAGGTATGTCTTCGCGATGTTTTAACATAGCAAAAAAGTTATGTCAGTGATGTTTTAACATAGAAAAAAGGGTATTTCTTAGCGATGTTTTAACATAGCAAAAAAGTTATATCAGTAATCTTTTAACATAGCAAGAAGGGTATATCGTAGCGATATTTTAACATAGCAAAAAGAGTATGTCGCAGCGATGTTTTAACACAGAAAAGGTGTATGTCTTAGCGGTGTTTTAACATAGCGAAGGGGTATGTCTTAGGATGTTTTAACATAGAAAAAGGTCTTGTCGTAGCGGTGTTTTAATATAGCAAAGAGGGTATGTTGTAGCGATGTTTTCAACCTGCAAAAATAGTATGTTGTCGCGATGTTTTTAATTTGTGGTATAATTCAAATGATACATAGTATGCAATCCTTATCTTTTCAACTGACTTGCAGTGGAACAACTACATTAAATTGATAGCTGTATCTACTGCATGGAGAATTGGTTCATTTTGCTCGCAACCCCTATCCTGAAGCCTACCCTGTTTCTAATCTTCATTAATGATCTTCCAGAAGTCATCAGTTCCCATTTACTTGTGTCTCAATAGGAAATACGTCAGACCTGAGATAATTAATCAGGCCCCTGCTTTTGAAAAGTCAGTGCTTAACTAGAACGCGAAAGGGCTTGTAAATTTTACTGCCTCCAGAACGAAACTGCTCTCATTTAACGACCATAGAGAGACTTCCCTTCCCGCCATCTGCATGGGCGATTCTCGATTCCAAGGGACCATCTCACTATGCCTTCTTGACTTCACGTTTTCAACTGACTGGAAATAGAACAACTACATTGATTCAACAGCTGCATCTACTGCAAGAAAAGTTGGTTCACTGTGTCGTGCTAGAGGTTTTTCTCGTCAGAGTCCATCTTGCACACTTACAAATATACTTATTCGTTCGTGCATTAAATACTGTTGCCATATGTCGCCTGAATATCACTGCCATATCTGGTCTGGTTGCCCTGCTGTTCATCTCGAGGATCTAGATAGATAGATAGATAGATAAATAGATAGATAGATAGATACAGACTGACCTAGCTTGCTAGATAGATAGATAGATAGAAACAGAATGAGATCGATAGATAATAGGTATATATATATATATATATATATATATATATATATATATATATATATATATATATATGAGCATACTCGGACAGATAGATAGATAGATAGATAGATAGATAGATAGATAGAAACAGAATGAGATCGATAGACAATAGGTACATAGATATATATGAGCATATTCTGATAGATAGATACAGACTGAGCTAGCTTGCTAGCTATCTAGATAGAAACAAAATGAGATTGATAGATAATAGGTAGATAGATATATATGAGCATACTCGGATAGATAGATAGATAGATAGATAGATAGATAGATAGATAGATAGATAGATAGATAGATAGATACAGAATGAGATCGATAGATAATAGGTAGATAGATATATATGAGCATATTCTGATAGATACAGACTGAGCTAGCTTGCTAGATAGATAGATAGAAATAGAATTAGATCGATAGATAATAGGTAGATATATATATATATCAGCATACACAGATAGATAGATAGATAGATAGATAGATAGATAGATAGATAGATAGATACGAACAGACTGAGTTAGATAGATAGATAGATAGATAGATAGATAGATAGATAGATAGATAGATTCTGAGATATATAGATAGAAAGATACAGACTGAGCTTGCTAGCGAGATAGAGAGAGAGATAGTTACGAACAGTTCATAGAGAAAACCCAAAGAAGGATCTGTAGTGTAATATATCCTGGCTTGGCATTTCGACTTCAGTTATTTTCGACAAAGACATGATGTATCTTCCCTCTGTCTTTTCTACAAATATTTTCATGGCAACTATTGTGGTGCCCCGATTACATGAATTTAATCGTGTTACTAGATTGGCATCTAGGTCATACATTTTACTGTTAAAATAATTAAATATAACCGCCACTTCTGCTCCAACAGTTTCTTTTCTCACTCTTCCCAACATTGGAACTCCCTTCCTCTTATTTGCTTTCCTGATAACTTCAATCTTCAAAAATTTAACGACAACGGTAATCACCATTTTCTATTTACTTGAACCCTGTTCATCTTTGATCTTTACCTAACTCTTTCCTTATACTCAGTCTTTTTCTCTTAGACTGACTTTCTGTAAAGTCCGTGCGTAATAGAGGCATTCACGCCTTGCTTGGGTAAAATTATTAAACAAAAGATCTGCCAGAACAGTGAGGAACATAGCTGGACTATTACAAAGACTTGCTGTCGGATGATCCCAAGACAAAGTCTGTATATATTACGAGTGTCGACAATGGGTTCGCACAAAATAATTTTAATACCTCCAAAACTAAACTGCTCTCATTTAGTGGCCATAGAGAAACTTCCCTGCCCGCCATTAGCATGGCTGATGCTCGACTCGAGTGTCTCATTGCGTTTTTTGGCCTCCTGTTTTCAACTGACTTCAAGTAGGACGTCTACACTGAATCGATAGCTGCATCTACTGCAGGTAGAGTTAGTTCACTGTGCCGTGCCAGAAGTTTTTTTTTCGCATCAGAGTCCACCAAACACGTCTACAAATCTACCATTCGTCCATGCACTGAATATCGCTGCCATATCTGGTCTGGTTGCTCCGCTGTTCATCTCGAGGTTCTCGATAAAATCTAAAGAAGGATCTGCAATGTAAATGATCCTGACCTGGCATCTCTACTTCTGTCACTTTCTCACAGACGTGATGTGACTTCCATCTGGCTTCTCTACAAATATTTTTATGGTGACCTCTTTGAGGAACATTTTTTTACCTTCGCCCCATCTAGAGGATTTTAAGTGTACTACTAGATTGGCATCTAGGTCCCACTTCTTTTACTATTGAAATAGTTAAATGTAACATCCGCTTCTACTCCAACAGTTTCTTTTCTTACACTTTCCGACTGTGGAAATCCATTCTTCTTATTTGCTTCTTTGACAACTACACTCTTCAAAAATTTAAATGCAACGTCAACCGCCATCTTTTGTTGCCTTGAACCCCTTTCAACTTTTACCCTTTTCTCAATCCCCGCGATAACCAGTCTTTTCTCTCACTTTCTGCTCTGACTTGGTTTGTTTAGTTTTGCAGCATATCAACCTCAATGGGTTATTTAATGCCCACAATTTCAGACTGCTGGTAATATTTTTACTTCAAAAAATCTATTGCCGGTAATATTTTCTTAATATATATATATATATATATATATATATATATATATATATATAACCTGGTAATATCGTTTTTCTAAAATGTATTGCTTATAATGATATTTTACAAAAAAAGTATTTCTGGTATTAAAACCTATTTTTAAGCTTTCATCGTGTTTTGACACAAGTCTAAGGGTTAACTATTTGCCAATAGTTGGGACCCTAACAAGTGTTACTACCTCGGGTCGGGGTGGACATGTGAACACCAGCAATTAAGAGGTGGCTGCACGCTGATCAAAGACTCCTGATCAGAGGCCTTAGTTTATCGCCTTACATAGGACGCGGGTGTAGTTTATCATTTACCCAGGACGCGGATGCAGTTTATCGTCTTACCCAGGACGCGGATGTAGTTTATCGTCTTACCCAAGACTCAGATGTAGGTTATCGTTTACCCAGAATGCGGCTGCACTTTATCACCTTACCCAGGACGCGGATGTATTTTATTGTCTTACCCAGGACGCAGATGTAGTTTATCGTCTTACCCAGGACGCAGATGTAGTTTATTGTCTTACCCAGGACGCGGATGTAGTTTATCGTCTTACCCAGGACTCAGATGTAGGTTATCGTTTACCCAGGACGCGGTTGCAGTTTATCGCCTTACCCAGGAGGCAGATGCAGTTTATCGTCTTACCCAGGACGCGTATGTAGTTTATCGTCTTACCCAGGACACAGATGCAGTTTATCGTCTTACCCAGGACTCAGATGCAGTTTATCTTCTTACCCAGGACGCAGGTGTAGTTTATCGTTTTACCCAGGACGCGGATGTAATTTATCTTTTACCCAAGACGCGGATGCAGTTTATCGTCTAACCCAGGACGCGGATGTAGTTTATCGTCACCCAGGACGCGGAAGCAGTTTATCGCTTTACCCAGGACGGTCTGGTCTGGTGCCCTTTCTGTTCATCTTGAAGATCTTGACAAAATCCAAATAAGTATCTGCAATGTAACATAGCTGGTCTACTATAGAGACTTGCTGTCGGATGGTCCCAAGACAAGGTCTGTATATATTACCGGTGTCGACAATGGGTTCGCAGAAAATAAACAGGCAAAGAAAGTGAATGATTTTAAAAAGTAATAAATGATGTAATCAAATAAAAAAAATAATTATGGCAGTTATGGTCACAATAAGAAGTGAATGAAAAAGCATAATCGGAATTAAATCGGAAATGAAGATACTGAATATTGATTTGCGATCAAAAACCTGTCCTTCCCTGGGTTAGAAATGAAAAGAAAAGAATGTCAAATAGACGTATTTTCATTTGATCTATTAGGTTGGTGCAAAAATAATGACGTAATAATGTCGTTTTTTGACGTATTTTTTAACGTCAAAAAACGACTTTATTACGTCATTATCTTTGCACCAACCTAATACTTAGAAACTTTCTGATCTTCAAATGTAGGCATGTCTATCTTCTAATATCTTGATATTCCATATCTTGATATTCCATATCTTGATTAATATCCTGATCAGAATATGATAAAAAAAATAAAACAAAGAAATTATGGTGTGGATATAAAGTGGGGTATCATGTCTATAATACAATCAATATATGAACTGACCCCTCACTTTGTGGCCATGGTAGTTTGTATCTATATCTATTCGGTTGGTGCAAAAATAATGACGTAATAATGTCGTTTTTTGACGTATTTTTTAACGTCAAAAAACGACTTTATTACGTCATTATCTTTGCACCAACCTAATATTATGGATTGAGTTTGGTAGTTGTCACTTCTGTTTGACCTGTCGATTTGTAATCCACGAGACGTGATCGAAGCCGATCAACACAGATCTTAATCGGTACGGCCGGCAGGCCAAAAGGTGGATTGGATTTGACTTGATCCCCGGGCAGATGAGGGAAAAATCAAATTCAAAGGATTAAGGAAAGAATTGAATACAATGGAAAGAAGAAAGGAAGCAAAAATGCTAACATACGGGAAAAGAAATGGCGAAGGTCAGCTAGAATGAAAAAGAAGATCAAAGAATTTAAGATAGATAGATAAATAGATAGAAACTGAATAAGATCGATAGATAATAAGTAGATAGATATGAGCATACTCAGATAGATAGATCGGTACGAACAGATTGAGATAGATAGATAGATACTGAACTACTGAGCTTGCTAGCTAGCTAGAAATAGATAGATAGATAGATAGATAGATACGAACAGTCTGAGATAGATAGATAGATAGATAGATAGATAGATAGATAGATAGATGTTAGGTTGGTGCAAAAATAATGACGTAATAATGTCCTTTTTTTTCTGACGTATTTTTAAGGTCAAAAAACGACATTATTACGTAATTATTTTTGCACCAACCTCATAGATAGATAGATAGAAGGATAGATAGGTAGATATATAGCTAGCTAGCTAGATAGATAGACAGATAGATGGATACTGAAATACTGAGCTTGCTAGCTAGCTAGATAGATAGATAGATAGATAGATAGATAGATAGATACGAAAAGACTAAGATAGATAGTTAGATACGAACAGACTTAGATAGATAGATAGATAGATAGATAGATAGATAGATAGATAGATAGATAGATAGATAGATAAACATTAGAAAAAAAGAATGATGAACAAAATAAAACTAAATGAAAGGCAAAAGAAAAGAGATAAATAATGTGAAAAATGGATAAAAGCAAGCAAGCAAGAAAGAAAGAAAGAAAGAAAGAAAGAAAATGTTGTGGGTTATCCGCGTGAGTTTCGAATTCTCGTTCGTCAAGTTGTTGTGGGTTATCCCCGTGAGTTTCGAATCCTCGTTCGCCAAGTTGTTGTGGATTCCGCGTGAAAAACCGGTCTCCAATAAATGACAAACGTAAGTATTTAAGCTAAGAAATTAAATGTATTTACACAAAATACAAATTTATTTGTAATAAATATAGCGACAAAGATGAGGACAATAGTCCGAATAATGTAAATAATGTACATAATACCTCATCTCAGAAATATAGATAGATTTAATGAGATATCTGCGCTGGACATTATTTTAGAATATGAAGAAAGAATTTTGGAGAAACATACTCTGAATTCTTCTTCTAAGGATTCTATCCGTGATCGATGCATGTTCTTTAATATTGTTTGAAGGATCACAGGGTTTCACAACAAAATTTACTCGATATGGTGACAGGTTTGATAAAATTACTCTTGCAGATATAGGGGAAGGGCAGTTAGAAATATCGTTAGAACGTCTTGTATCCTATTTTCTTTCAATAACCTGCAAAAGGTTGATGACCCGTAAAAAATAAATCAATCAATTAATTGCACCAACCGCATATCCAATCTTACGTCACCTGGTGTTAACAATAGTAAAATCAGATTTTTTAAAGATATCGCTTTTTAATATCTGCCTATATATCTCTATAGACATCTCTCTCTCTCTCTCTCTCTCTCTCTCTCTCTATATATATATATATATATATATATATATATATATATATATATATATATATATAGACATACATATATATTAGGTTGGTTCAAAAATAATGTCGGTTTTTGAAGTTAAAAATACGTCAAAAAACGACATTATTTTTATAGGATATATATATATATATATTCATACATATATATATATATATATATATATATATATATATATATATACCTATATATATATACACACACACACACAAATATATATATATATATATATAAATAATAATAATAATAATAATAATAATAATAATAATAATAATAATAATAAAATGGCTTAAACACTAATATTCCATGGTCATAATTTATTCCATTGGAATCGTAAATCATCAGACCTACAAATTCAAAAAGAAAACAGAAAAAAAAAACGCCGGAAACAAAAAATAGAATTTAGAGAGTGTAAGTATGAGAGTGTGGGACGAATGTTAGAGCTAAAGAGAGGGGTAACATACGAGAGACGGTGGGAGATTAAAACTTAACAGAGAGAAGTTTTAGAGAGGTGAGTCAAAGACGGTTTAAGTGAGAGATATATTAAAATATTTTGCATATGTATGTGTATATTTACCACGAATATTATCTATCTATCTATCTATCTATCTATATATATATATATATATATATATATATATATATATATATATATATATATATATAGATAGATAGATAGAAGATAGATAGATAGATAGATAGATTTTCGAGATGGGGTATTATGTACATTATTTACATTATTCGGACTATTTATTACAACGTTTCAGCCGTTGTATGCACCGGCCTTCTTCGGGTGGTGGAGAAGGAAAATTAACAGGCGATAACGGACAACTGACATCCATTAAAACATGGCACGTGGAACTAGAACAGTCAACTTTACTGGGCACAATAAAGGGTTCAATTCGACATTCCAAACATCTGAAGAAGGTAGGAGCATACAACGGCCGAAACGTTGTAATAAATATGGCGACAAAGGTGAGGACAATAGTCCGAATAATGTAAATAATATATACCTTTTTAAATGTATACCGCTTTTATAATTTTCATTAATTATTTTTAATTAATATTTGAATGATGTGCAATTTTAGTTTTTTTTTGTTTTTTTTTTTCTAGCAAAATCTTAAAAAAAAAATTATCGGTATCAATAGCCCTCTAACATTAGGGGCTCTTAGGCCTTGTATTAGGTCAACAATAGTAAAAGAGTCTTGTTTAATGATATCGATTTCTTTGAGTCTGTCATTATTTTTATTTTTATTCATACTTGAGTGAAGCAAATTTTTAGTTGTATTTGGCAAGAACTTAATAAATTATCGTTATCAATAGCCCTCTAACTTGATTGGCTCTTCGGCCTTGTATTTTGTATTAGCATATTTTCTAATGAAGAGTAGGAGTTGCCTGGTACTTCTTCCCGACCGCTTTCATCATTAATTCGTCACGTGGGACGATTCTTGAGGTTCTTAAATCAATTCACCTTGATACGGATGATCTGAATACAATGATATAATTTTTTTTCATTGTTATCGACGTAATTCTCTTTTCATTGTAGCATATAATCTTTTGGACAAGTTTAAGAGACAACTTCTTCCATATTCTTGTTCGCTAAGGATAAATCTAATGGTACTATCGATTTTTTTTTACCTTGACATATGCGTAAGACTCAGACATCTGTTGTTGCGTACGAGTGTCTTAGAATAGGACTATATATTTTATTTAGAAAAAAAAAAAGGTAAAAAGGAAAAAGAACTTAATTCTTTTCCAAATATATCCAGCATTTTAGCATCGTTCTGTTTCTTTTTTCTTTTACTTCTTCGATAGGATTTAACTATTCTTTACATTCATGTAAGTGAATTTTTTTTCTTGGGGCCTTTCCTCCCGTTTTATCGACCCCGACCATTATTAGCGGGAAATTTCTTTCGACCTGAAAGAAAAGGAAAAAGGAAAAAAAAAAAAAGAAAAAAAAGAAGAGAAAAGAGAGGACTTACCCCAAGTCACTTGGGCACATAATATGACTTCATTTTTATAGGCTCTTTCTGGATTTCAGTTGGAGGCCTGTGGCCATTTTGGCTACACGTATATAGATATATGTCTCCAGCCCAATATATATGTAATTTGTATGCAAAAATAAAAGACGGCATTAAAATAAATGTTTACACATATAAATTCGCATAAACTCATATACATTGTTTCCGGATAGACCTCAAGAGCTTCATATATATATCTTCTCTATAGACAGTGTCAACTCAGGATGTAGGCGACCATGGCTCTCCACAATTTCTTGTCCTTTGTAACCCATAATAAACTTTATCCTAAACTCTGTTCCGCCATCAGTTTACTCAAGCCGATCAAGTAAGCTATTCATTGTTTTCCTTCTATCCCTCTTTCTTTAATCGGTCCCGAGAGTATCAGATTTTCCAAGCCATCTTTCCTCATTACGTGCCCGAGAAATTTTAACTGCCTCTTTCTGATGTTAATTTGGTGTGCTTTTGGTTTCCATTTTCTATGAAACCTCATTGTTGATCATATGTTCGGTCCATAGTGTCCTCAGCATCATTCTGTAGAACCACATTTATTTTAGCCAAATTTCTTCTTCATCTTTGAGAAGATTGTCCGGCATTCACTGACATATAGGAGAACAGACAGCATATAACAGTTTAATGCTTATTTGTTTGACCTGGGTAAGACAAAAAAAAGTCTAACAACTTGATTTTACACGAAGAATGTATTAAAAATGATTTTCCTATAAGAATGCATTGGAAATGATTTTACTAGAAGAATGCATAGGAAATGATTTTACTATGAGAAGGCATTGAATATGATTCTACCATAAGAATTCATTGGAAATTATTTTACTAGAAGAATGCATTGGAAATGATTTTACTGTAAGAATGTATTGGAAATGATTTTACTATAAGAATGCATTGGAAATGATTTTACTATGAGAAGGCATTGAATATGATTCTACCAAAAGAATTCATTGGAAATGATTTTACTAGAAGAATGCATTGAATATGAATTTACCATAAGAATTCATTTGAAATAATTTTACTAGAAGAATGGATTGGAAATGATTTTACTATAAGAATGCATTGGAAATGATTTTACTATAATAATGCATTGAAAATGATTGTACCATAAGAATTCATTGGAAATGATTTTACTATAAGAATGCATTGGAAATGATTTTACTATAAGAATGCATTGGAAATGATTTTACTATAAAAATGCACTGGAAATGATTTTCTTATAAGAATGCGTTGGAAATGATTTTACTAGAAGAATGCATTAGAATTGATTTTACTATGAGAAAGCATCGGAAATGATTTTACTATAAGAAGACATTGGAAATGATTTTACTATAAGAATGCATTGGAAATGATTTTACTAGAAGAATGCATTAGAATTGATTTTACTATAAGAATGCATTGGAAATGATTTTACTATAAACATGCATTGGAAATGATTTTCCTATAAGAATGCATTGGAAATGATTTTACTAGAAGAATGCATTAGAATTGATTTTACTATGAGAAAGCATCGGAAATGATTTTATTATAAGAATGCATTAGAAATGATTTTATTATAAGAATGCATTGGAAATGATTTTACATTCAACGTCATCACTTGATAAGACACCGGTGTTGTTGAAACAAAATGGCTATTTTTGTAGTGATTTTATAACATATTTATGTTATAATCTTTTATATAATTTATGGAATGTAAAGAAATATAGTAAAGATATTGTTGTTGACAGGGGTGAGCAGAGTACTCATTATTCTCATTTGTGTGCAACTGGATATGCACCTGTTCACGACAGTTTCGAGAAACAAAATTGTATTCGTCGATTTGGAAAAAAAGCCTGCTGGTGTCCACACCTATCGCACGCATGGCGATTGTTAAGTATTAGATCCAGAACGCCTGTACGTTTCGACATTGCAATCAGCGAAGTATATAGGTCACTGATAATTCCGGATTATTGATTTTTGTAGATTAATGTATGCATAGCGTTGGATGACTTATTAAGTTTGGGTTAGGTTTACTTTTGCCTTTAAATGAGTTTCTTTATTTTTGGTTTTGGTTTTTCATGTTAAGGCACGAGTTAATTAGTATGGTGTAAGAAATATAAGTACCGTCAAGATTAATTGATATCCATCCTTTATTTCTACTTATCCGAACTGACTTTTACTTCAAATATTATTCTCCGTATCACATTTAGTTCTTTTTTTATTTACTTATTATTATTTTTTTATTTTTATTTTTTTTTGAGGTATAAAAGACATAAGATGTTTTAAATTCATTAAAACAAAAGTACAAGAATGCATTATGAAGGGTTTTATTGTAAGAAAACATTGACAATGTTTTTCACTACAGGAATGCGATTTGAATGTATTTGCTATAATATTGCATTGTAAATGATTCCACTATAATAAAGCGTTGTAAATGTTTGTTTATTTTTACTTATAGTAGGAAATTTTACTTATAGTAGGAAATTTATTATAAGAATGCATTGGAAATGATTTTACTATAAGAATGCATTGGAAATGATTTTATTATAAGAATGCATTGGAAATGATTTTACTATAAGAATGCAATAGAAATGATTTTACTATAAGAATGCATTCGAAATTATTTTACTACAAGAATGCATTAGAAATGATTTTACTATAAGAATGCATTGGAAATGATTTCACTATAAGAATGAATTTGAAATGATTTCAATATAAGAATGCATTAGAAATGATTTCACTATAAGAATGCATTAGAAATCATTTCAGTATAAGAATGCATTAGAAGTGATTTCACTATAACAATGCATTTGAAATGATTTTACTATGAGAATTCATTGGAAATGATTTTACTATAAGAATGCATTGGAAATTATTTTAAATAAGAACGCATTAGAAATGATTTAACTATAAGAATGCAGTAGAAATGATTTTAGTATAAGAATGTATTGGAAATGATACTACGATAAGAATTCATTTGAAATGATTTTCCGATAAGAATGCATTATAAATGATTTTATTATAAGAATGAATGAGAAATGATTTTACTATAAGGATGCATTAGAAATCATTTAACTATAAAAATGCATTGTAAATGATTTTATTATAAGAATGCATTAAAAAGATTTTACTATAAAAAAGCATTTAAAATGTCATTACTATAAGAATGTATTAGAAAATATTTTACTATAAGAATGCATTAGAAATGATTTTACTACAAGCATGCATTAGACATGATTTTATTATAAGAATGCATTGGAAATGATTTTACTATAAGAATGCATTGGAAATAATTTTGCTATAAGAATGCATTCGAAAATATTTTAAAATAAGAATCCATTGGAAATCATTTAACTATAAGAATGCATTGGAAATGATTTTACTATAAGAATGCATTGCAAACGATTTTATTATAAGAACGAATTAGAAATGATTTTACTATAAGAATGCATTAGAAATGATTTTACTATAAGAATGCATTGGAAATGATTTTATTATAAGAAGGCATTAGAAATTATTTTATTATAAGAATGCATTAGAAATGATTTTACGATAAGAATGCATTAGAAATGATTTTATTATAAGAATGCATTAGAAATGATTTTATGAGAACGCATTAAAAAGGATTTTACTATAAGAATGCAATAGAAAAGATTTTACTATAAGAATGCATTGCAAACGATTTTATTATAAGAACGAATTAGAAATGATTTTACTATAAGAATGCATTAGAAATGATTTTATTATAAGAATGCATTGGAAATGATTTTATTATAAGAATGCATTAGAAATGATTTTATTATAAGAATGCATTAGAAATGATTTTACTATAAGAATGCATTAGAAATGATTTTATTATAAGAATGCATTAGAAATGATTTTATTATGAGAACGCATTAAAAAGGATTTTACTATAAGAATGCAATAGAAATGATTTTACTATAAGAATGCATTGCAAACGATTTTATTATAAGAACGAATTAGAAATGATTTTACTATAAGAATGCATTAGAAATGATTTTGCTCTAAGAATGCATTGGAAATGATTTTATTATAAGAGCGCATTAGAAATGATTTTACTATAAGAATGCATTGGAAATGATTTTATTATAAGAATGTATTGGATATGATTTTAGTATTAGAGTGCATAGGAAATGATTTTTACTATCAGAATGCATTGGAAAGTATTTTATTATAAGAATGCTTTGGAAATCAGATTGCTATAAGAATGCATACGAAAAGATTTTAATATAAGAATCCATTAGAAATCATTTTAATATAAGAATTCATAGGAAATGATTTTACTTTTAGAATGAATTGGAAATGATTTTAGTATAAAAATGTATTGAATATGATTCTACCATAAGAATTCATTGGAAATGATTTTACTAGAAGAATGCATTGAATATGATTTTACCATGAGAATACATTTGAAATAATTTCACTAGAAGAACGCATTGGAAAGTGAAATTATGATAAGAATGGATTATGAATGTTTTTACTATTCGAATTCACTTGAAATGATTTTACTATAAGAATTCATTTGAAATGATTTTACTATAAGAACGCATTAGAAATGATTTTATTATAAGAATCCATTAGAAATGTTTTTACTATAAGGATGCATTAGAAATCATTTAACTATAAAAATGCATTGTAAATGATTTTATTAAAAGTACGCATTGGAAATGATTTACTATAAGAATGCATTAGAAATGATTTTACTATAAGAATGCATTAGAAATGATTTTATTAGAAGAATGCATTAGAAATGATTTAATTATAACAATGCCTTTGCAATGATTTCACTATAACAATGCATTAGAAATGCTTTTATTATAAGAACGCATTAGAAATGATTTTATTATAAGAACGAATTAGAAATTATTTTACTATAAGAATACATTAGAATTTATTTTATTATGAGAATGCATAGGAAATGATTTTTACTATAAGAATGAATTAGAAATGATTTTTCTAAAAGAATTCATTAGAAATAATTTTACTCTAAGAATGCATTAAAATAATTTTACCATAAGAATGCATTGGAAATGATTTTACTATAAGAATGCATGGGAAATGATTTTACTATAAGAATTCATTGGAAATTATTTTACTATAAGAATGCATTGGAAATGATTTTACTATAAGAATGCATTGGAAATTATTTTACTATAAGAATGCATGGGAAATGATTTTACTATAAGAATGAATTGGAAATTATTTTACTATAAGAATGCATGGGAAATGATTTTACTATAAGAATGTATTGGAAATGATTTTACTATAAGAATGCATTGGAAATGATTTTACTATAAGAATGCATTGGAAATGATTTTACTATAAGAATGCATTGGAAATGATTTTACTATAAGAATGCATGGGAAATGATTTTACTATAAGAATGCATTGGAAATGATTTTACTATAAGAATGTATTGGAAATGATTTTACTATAAGAATGCATTGGAAATGATTTTACTATAAGAATTCATTGGAAATTATTTTACTATAAGAATGCATTGGAAATGATTTTACTATAAGAATGTATTGGAAATGATTTTACTATAAGAATGCATTGGAAATGATTTTACTATAAGAATTCATTGGAAATTATTTTACTATAAGAATGCATTGGAAATGATTTTACTGTAAGAATACATTAGAAATGATTTTACTATAAGAATGCATTGGAAATGATTTTACTATAAGAATGGATTAGAAATGATTTTTTTATAAGAATGAATTACAAATTAAAAACTAATGATTGATATTGCATATAAATTGTTGAAGATCGAAAACTGACTCGAAAGCAGGAAGCTGAAGAAGAGTCCCACAAGCGAGAAGTGCGAGAGAAATACCGTTAGCATAGAACTTGCAATGAAATCCAGTGGTTTCCGTTTTAAAATGATGACAGCCTTTTTCCAATTTGCTACCGTGATTAATATGATAAAGTCAAGATATCATAAAGGAAAATCCCAGATCAATTACATAGGGAGGCTAACTTACGATTTTAGTGGAAATGCCAGCTCAGGACAACTAACATTGCAGATTTTTTGCTCTCATTTTATTATATTTTATATATCACTTATATTATCATTATCTATCTATCTATCTATCTATCTATCTATCTATCTATCTATCTATCTATCTATCTCGTTCTCTTCATTATCTATCTATCTATCTATCTATCTATCTCGTTCTCTTCATTATCTATCTATCTATCTATCTATCTATCTATCTCGTTCTCTTCATTATCTATCTATCTATCTATCTCGTTCTCTTCATTATCTATCTATCTATCTATCTATCTATCTATCTATCTATCTCGTTCTCTTCATTATCTATCTATCTATCTATCTCGTTCTCTTCATTATCTATCTATCTCGTTCTCTTCATTATCTATCTATCTATCTATCTATCTATCTATCACAGTCATCACATATATAACAGAGACTGCTCATATGTGTGTACGTATCTATGTATCTATCTCTCTCTCTCTATCTATCTATCTATCTATCTATCTATCTATCTATATATATATATATATATATATATATATATATATATATCAGACTCTCTTCGTTGTCTGCTTATATATCTATCTATCTATCTATCTCGTTCTCTTCATTATCTATCTATCTATCTATCTATCTATCTATCTATCTATCTATCTATCTATCTATCTCGTTCTCTTCATTATCTATCTATCTATCTATCTATCTATCTAACTATCTATCTATCTATCTATCACAGTCATCACATATATAACAGAGACTACTCATATGTGTGTAAGTATCTATGTATCTATCTCTCTCTCTCTCTCTCTCTATCTATCTATCTATCTATCTATCTATCTATATATATATATATATATATATATATATATATATATATATATATATCAGACTCTCTTCGTTGTCTGCTTATCTATCTATCTATCTATATCTATCTATCTATCACATTCAACACATGTCTATCACTGATTGCTCACATATATTTATATATTTTTGTATGTGTGTATGTATGTATCTATCAGTCTGTTCCCATCTATATATATATATATTTACCATTTTATTATCTGCCCCTTTATCTATCTATCTATCTATCTATCTATCTATCTATCTATCTATCTATCTATCTATCAAAAATGGAATGTTGATGGGACAGATTGAACAAATGATAAAAGCAATAATAAAATAATACTGTATATAATTTCGAACTTCAAAAACCTTCGATGTAATCGTGAGATCGTAAAAACAAAGATGGCGTAGCGAAACTACATTACGACCTGAAGGATTCGCGGCGAATCTAATCTTCTTCAAACGTGTCAAATATTTGCATTAAGGTTCAATGCAAGCAATAAAATAATGATAAGTATGAAACTGCGGTACATCGTTAAAAAAAATAGATGCACACTAGGGAAATGTTTTTTTTTATCCTCGTAACTTGATGGGCAAAATAATGCAAGTAAAATACGAAGGAAGGTTTTTGCTACCTGATCTTATAAGGCTGTGAAACAGGTCTTTTCATTCAGTAAATTTGGCGCAATATTATTCAAGTATCCCTTCCTACCCAGATTTTGGCTTAAACTAAGATAAACTGGAAGGAGTCGGCCTGTTGGCTAAGGCAGTTTCGTTTGCTCGCTTTATGGGCTCAGTTACAAGTTAGAAATTGACTGCTGATTTTCGAGGTTGGTCCTCAGAAGTTGGAGAGACGACAAAACAAAATCTTCGTATTTTGTTTTACTTATCTCCGCTTGTACAATCCATCAATCTATTTAACTCTCGATTTCAGTTCATGAATATCTATCTATCTATCTATCTGTCTATCTATCTATCTATCTATCTATCTCGGTTTAGTTAAATATATCTATCTGTATTGTTCTTTCTTTCTTTCTTTTTGTTCTTTCTTTCTTTCTTTCTTTCTTTCTCACTATCTATCTAACTCGGTTTAGTCCTATATATCACTTTCTTTTCTTTCTTTCTCACTTTCTCTCTCTCTCTCTCTCTCTCTCTCTCTCGCTTCTCTCTCTACCATGTACCTCGGCTTCTTCATTATCTATCTATCTATCTCGGTTTAGTCACATATATATCTGTCTTTTTCTTTTTTTCTTTGCTTCTTTCTTTCTTTCTTTCTTTCTTTCTTTCTTTCTTTCTTTCTTTCTTTCTTTCCTTCTCACTATCTCGGTTTAGTCATATAATAGCAGCATGGCCCGGCGTTGCTCGTGATTGATTCAAAAATTGTACGACTCATACAGCAATCGCTATCACTTCTTAAAATATTTTTGCCCTTCCTTGCCTTTAAATGAGTGCCCTTTGCCGTGCTGATGTTGCTACATGCCTTACTTCTTGCCTATCTCACACTGCAAATGTTTTCTAAGCTCTATACTAAACATTAAATCTGTTACGAAAAAGAACTAAATAAAATGAACACAAAACGATCAGCTTTAAAAAAAGTACTCGTAACTGGAAAAACCGAATGAAAAAGAATGTTAACAACAAATACTTTTTCACACCCAACCCAGTTCTGCGGAATCAGAATCAACGTTGAGTTTAAGCAAGCAAGCGAATGAGCCAACTGGAGTAAAGTGCCATGCAGATTTTTCCCACTTGTGACGAATGCAGCTCTCGATTTTTTTTGCTTTTTGCATGCTAGTATGCTAGTTAACATTCGTTTCGGTCAGCTGTTGGCTCTCAGCCTATTCGTGGCAGCCAGCTATAGGCTCTTACTCTGGCCAGTAGAAAATGACCGCAAACTACATGAACACTGCCGTAGAAGCATGAAAAAATCGATTATTTCCATTATCGATGGGAGTTCGGAAATGCAACGTCGATCTTGGCCTTCCAGCTAACTTGGAGCATGTGCATGTAAATTTTGGTGAAAATCCGTCGAAAATTGCGGCCGTGCATCATTCGTTACACACACACACACACACACACACACACACACACACACACACAGACATCCTGCCTTTTATAGATAGAGATATCAATGTTTCTTTCTTTCTCGCTCTCTATCTATTTTCTATCACGGCCTCGTCATTATCTATCTATCTATCTATCTATCTATCTATCTATCTATCTATCTATCTCGGTGTAGTCATATATATCTCCGTCTTTTTCTTTCTTTCTTCCTTTGTTCCTTTCTTTCTTTCTTTTTATGTCACTATCTGTCTATCTATCTATCTTCAATTTTTTTCCAGACCATTCGAATCACCCGACACTGATATAAAAGGAACCCAGCGGTGCGGTGAAGGTGCTGGAAAGAGACGACGATTAAACGCTGACTTTTCAAATGGAAGAAGACTTCGAGGAATAAAAAAATAAAAATAAAAAAAATAAAAAAAGCCGATTAAACTATAAACAACTAACGTCGCAAATTATAAATAAGAAAGTTGTTTAATAATGAAAGTGAAGATAATTTTCGGACTACTATTAGACTTCGGAACCAAGGCGTCAGTAATTAATCATTCCTTAAAAAAAAAAACAACAAAAAACGTCACAAATAAATGTTTGAAGACTCGTCTGATCATTTGTCTATCCAGCTGAGAAGCAGATGATAGTTTAGATTATTTTTTAAATATTTTATTTTATTTTTAACTTGATAGAGTTCTTAGATTAATGTTCTTGGGAAAACCAAGGTGAAATATATATATATATATATATATATATATATATATATATATATATATATATATATATATATATATTTTGAACAATAAAAAAAAATTTAAAAATTTAAATCTTCAGACACACTGGGTTGTAGATTAATATTCTTTCGTTTTTTTTATTATTATTCCATTTTTATATATATATATATATATATATATATATATATAAAGTAAAATTAGGAAAAGAAGATGAAGGAAATATAAAAAAGATATGCCTTCTTTCTTAAACTAGTGATCAACAGAAGTCTATTCTCCCATGGCTTAATGAACGTTAGTCAATTTCTCCACAGATGAAGAAGAAATGTGAGACAATGAAGATTCTGTAGTACAGGAGGGATGCCGACAATAAAATAGACCAGCCTTTCTCAAATGTTTTACCCTTGTGGAACTCTTGAAATAGTCTTTATGTCTCTGTGTGTGGGGGGGGAGTGCTGCATAAAATTAAATATATATCAATAACAGTTACATGTGGAGAGTCATGACTGCTCATGTCTTGAAAGAGCATGGCCCATAAAAGTTGCGATGGATAAATTGTCGTCAATATATATATATATATATATATATATATATATATATATATATATATATATATATATATATATATATATTTCTCCTCCCGATGATGGCCATTTCGGCCGAAACTAGTCGAGGAATCTAAATGGAATAATAATAAAAAAACGAAAGAATATTAATCTACAACCCAGTGTGTCTGAGGATTTTAATTTTTTTAATTTTTATTGTTCAAAATATATATATATATATATATATATATATATATATATATATATATATATATATATATATATATATATATATATATATATATATATATATATATATATATATATATATATATATATAAAGAAATATACTCTTAAGGTGTGCTATATTTATGGGATAAAGTGCTCAATACAAGCGATAGAGTGTTTGTTAATATAAAAGTGAATATTGAAGTCAACTCTTATGTGAGTTCAATACCCGGTGAAGGCAGTGGAGAACTTTCAGAGGGAAAATTAACAGGAGATAACTGATAATTTACATCCATTAGACATGCCAGGTGGAACTAGAACAGTCTACCCCGGTGATCAAAAAAAAGGGTTCAGTTCGAAATTCCAACAACCTGAAAAAGGCCGGAGCGTACAACGGCCGAAACGTTGTAATAAATATGGCGACAAAGATGAGGACAATAGTCCGAATAATGTAAATAATGTACATAATACCTCATCTCAGAAATATAGACAGATCCTGAAGAGCCGAAACGTTGTAATAAATATGGCGACAAATGTGAGGACAATAGTCCGAATAATGTAAAGAGTGTACACAATAACTCATCTCAAAAATATAGACAGATATTGAAAGGCCGAAATGTTCTAATAAATATGGTGACAAAGATGAGGACAATAGTCGGAATAATGTAAATAGTGTACACAATACTTCATCTCAGAAATATAGACAGATATTGAAAGGCCGAAATGTTCTAATAAATATGGCGACAAAGATGAGGACAATAATCCGAATAATGTAAATAGTGTACACAATACTTCATCTCAGAAATATAGACAGATATTGAAAGGCCGAAATGTTGTAATAAATATGGCGACAAAGATGAGGACAATAGTCCGAATAATGTAAAGAGTGTACACAATACCTCATCTGAAAAATATAGACAGATATTGAAAGGCCGAAATGTTCTAATAAATATGGCGACAAAGATGAGGACAATAGTCGGAATAATGTAAATAGTGTACACAATACTTCATCTCAGAAATATAGACAGATATTGAAAGGCCGAAACGTTGTAATAAATATGGCGACAAAGATGAGGACAATAATCCGAATAATGTAAATAGTGTACACAATACTTCATCTCAGAAATATAGACAGATATTGAAAGGCCGAAATGTTGTAATAAATATGGCGACAAAGATGAGGACAATAATGCGAATAATGTAAATAGTGTACACAATACTTCATCTCAGAAATATAGACAGATATTGAAAGGCCGAAATGTTGTAATAAATATGGCGACAAAGATGAGGACAATAGTCCGAATAATGTAAAGAGTGTACACAATACTGCATCTCAGAAATATAGACAGATATTGAAAGGCCGAAATGTTCTAATAAATATGGCGACAAAGATGAGGACAATAATCCGAATAATGTAAATAGTGTACACAATACCTCATCTCAGAAATATAGACAGATATTGAAAGGCCGAAACGTTGTAATAAATATGGCGACAAAGATGAGGACAATAATCCGAATAATGTAAATAGTGTACACAATACTTCATCTCAGAAATATAGACAGATATTGAAAGGCCGAAATGTTGTAATAAATATGGCGACAAAGATGAGGACAATAATGCGAATAATGTAAATAGTGTACACAATACTTCATCTCAGAAATATAGACAGATATTGAAAGGCCGAAACGTTGTAATAAATATGGCGACACAGATGAGGACAATAATCCGAATAATGTAAATAGTGTACACAATACTTCATCTCAGAAATATAGACAGATATTGAAAGGCCGAAACGTTGTAATAAATATGGCGACACAGATGAGGACAATAGTCCCAGTAATGTAAAACTATCTATTTATCTATATCGGGCATTTCACATCTATTTATGTATCTATCTATGCATCTATCTATCTCTGTATGTATGTATGTATGTATGTACCTATCTATCTATGTATATCTGGCATTTTACATCTATCTATCTATCTGTCAAAGTATAATTTTTACTGTTACACCCGGTAATGGTCACAAGGGTCAGCAAATTTGGAAGTTTTAGTAAAAGCAGAAAGGGTCACAAGAGATAGAAAGTTTTCGACAGCCTTGGTAGTCTATGCCCGGAAGGTACCTAGCACATAAAAGAAGGAGGCAGGTTTAGGCTAACGTCCGGCCACAGAGTGTGGGGTCTGCGTGATGTGCACTTAGTGATCTATATATTAGGAGATCATATATTCGGATTCAGTTATATTATTTGCACGTTTTCTCTTGGGCAACTTGAAGCATGTATTCAGTTTGATGCGTTTTTATTCGCAGCCAACATATAAAAGTGATGAAAAAGATAGATAGATAGATAGATAGATAGATAGATATGTATAGACTGAGATATTTAAGAACAGACTGAGATAGATAGATAGATAGATAGATAGATAGATATGTATAGACTGAGATAGATACGAACAGACTGAGATAGATAGATAGAAAGATAGATACAAACAGACTGAAATAGATAGATATGAACAGACTGTGATAGATACATACAAACTCAGATAGATAGATAGATAGATAGATAGATACGAACACACTGTGATAGATACGAACGGGCTGAGATAGATAGATAGATAGATACGAACACACTGTGATAGATACAAACGGACTGAAATAGATAGATAGATATATAGATAGATAGATAGACAGAAAGACAGATAGATACGAACAGAATGTGATAGATAGATAGATAGATAGATAGATAGATAGATAGATAGATAGATATGAACAGACTGAGAAAGACTGCAATATACAAGTAATCAATGACAGATATTTTAATGACCCGCCCTTATTTGACGAGGTGTTCTTAAAGGAATTGCTTTGAGTAGCATTTCAAAGAATTATTATAATTTTGTTTTAATTTTTTTTTAAATCATTTATTTATATTTCTCTGTACGTTTCCTTTTCTGGTCTGCCTTTAATTCTCCCGTAAAGCAACATGATGCGAAATAGAATTTTGGATTAAAGCAATACTTTTATTGACGCCCGATAATTTTGTTTTCATTCACACCAAGCAATGCGATTATTTGCAAGAAATTTGACAGCGTTTTTATTTTGACGAAGAAGGAGAAGGCGAGGGTAGCCTATTTGCAAACTCGTACGCAATGGCTTCGAATTTATGTAGGTGGTTCGATCCATAAAATCAATAGAGAAAATGACGAGTCGAATGAGGAGTCGAAATAAACATAAACAGTAATGTAGAGGCAAATGCACAAAACAAAGTTATATTGGAATGTATTACACTCACTTGAGTGTCTTATATCGATCCGTCTGCCTCAGCTTCTTTCTTTCTTTCTAAGCTTATTCTTTTCTATCTATGTATCTCAGTGTATATCTATCTATGTTCGTCTGATCATTTCTATCTATCTACGTATCTAACAGGCTTTTTCTATCTCTCTCTCTATATATATATATTTAGGATCGAACTCATTACTCAATCGTAATTTTTCTATCGAGACAAGCTTGCTAACTATTACACCGCGTCGAGGTTCCCAAAACACACACACATATATATATATATATAGTGGGAGAGATATGCGTTGAGTGTGATACATGGACAAGACAATGAACAAATGTGATAGATAGATACGAACAGACTGAAATAGATATACAGAAAGACAGATGAGACAATTAACAGAATACGATATATATATATATATATATATATATATATATATATATATATATATATATATATATATATATATATATATTAATTCATCGAGTCTGAAAGAAGCCTCAACAGAATGCAGAAAGCAATAGACAGTCGTTTCGTCCTATATTTGAGACTCATCAGCAGTGCGCATCCACTACCGAGAATTGAAACCCTTACAGTTAGGTTGTCAAGGAAACATCATACCAACTGTTCCAAGTGGGCCCCGGTGACGAAGAGATTGCAAATCAGACAATATAGCGCCGCTCGCTCACATATTCACACACATGTGATAATTAGATAGATAGATCGGCTTTCCATGCTATTTTGCAATCATCGTGGCCTGACGTGATAGCGATTGCTGCATGAGTCGTACGATTTTTGAATCAAGCACGGGCCATGCTGGTAGTATATATATATATATATATATATATATATATATATATATATATATATATATATATATATATATATATATATATATACACAAAAATCTCTTGAAATACTAAAGAGAAAATTTATTCAATAAAATCACCATTGGCTCCAAACACGTCCTCAAGGCGACTTCGGAATCTCTTGCAACTCTTTGTTTGTGAATCCTGCCATAATCCTTGTCTTCAGTTCATCTTTGGTTTTACAAGGTGTTTTGTTGGTTTCTCGCTCAGCCACACCCCACATATAATAATCAAGAAGGTTGCAGCTTGGTAAGTTAGTTGGCTAGATGTAAGGTGTGATGCGGTCGAAGAAATTATCTGACAGCAATGACGGGTTCCCATGTTGTATGGCATGCTGCAGTGTCCTCTTGCCAGAATTGAATCTTTCAACAGCCAGCCTCTTGATCAAGGGAATCACTACCCCTTCAAGGCAATTGATGTAGGCATAACATCGCCATCACTAGCAATCACTTCAAACCCCTTCGTCATCACCATTAGACTCATTCATCTCTTTCCGAATCCTCTTCATTGTCCTCAGATTGACTCCCGAATACGTGCTGTTTCCAAATTTCTGGAAGATTGAATTGCGTAATGGTGCTCTTTTTTCTCAGGGATGATGGCCAATTGACCCTACTATACTGTGCAGTCGACAAAATCAAAAACAAACAATGCGTGAAATTAAAAATATAAAATAGCAAAACTTTATAATTATTTCTTTAAAATGTTTCCATCGGGACAGAGAAATTACAAGGTTTCAAAATTAAAACTTAAATGTTAAATTAAACTTAAAATGTTAAATTCAGTACCATTTTCAAGCGATGGTGAAAATAAACTTCGAAAAAAATTGATTTACTCTATTTATAAGCCAAATATTATTATATATTTTATGTTCGTGACAGAATGAGAATTCAGAATTTTTTATTAAGGGGGTGTTGGCAATTTTGACGAAGGAAGACACAAGTATGATTTATATGTGGCATATATATATATATATATATATATATATATATATATATATATATATATATATACTCGACTCTCCCGTCGAATTCGACGTATGAGGGTCAAGCAGATCAGTTCCTAGGAAACCGACAGCCCGACAACAGCACATGAGATTTGATTATA
>OZ010613.1:26806468-26838968 GCA_963932145.1 Acanthosepion lycidas
AAGAATGCATTGAAAATGATTTAATTATAAGAACGCATTGGAAATGATTTTACTATAAGAATGCAATGGAAATGATTTGACTATAAGAATTCATTGGAAATGATTTTACTATAAGAATGCATTTAAAATGATTTTACTATAAGAATGCATTGGAAATGATTTTACTATAAGAATGCATTGGAAATGATTTTACGATAAGAATACACGGGAAAAGACTTTGCTATAAGAATGCATTAGAAATGATTTTACTATAAGAATTCATTGGAAATGATTTTGCTATAAGAATGCAATGGAAATCATTTGACTATAAGAATTCATTGGAAATGATTTTACTATAAGAATGCATTAGAAATGATTTTACTATAAGAATGCATTGGAAATGATTTTACTATAAGAATGCATTGAAAATGATTTAATTATAAGAACGCATTGGAAATGATTTTACTATAAGAATGCATAGGAAATGATTTTACTATAAGAATGCATTGGAAATGATTTTACTATAAGAATGCATTGGAAAATGATTTTACTATAACAATGCATTGAAAATGATTTCACTGTAAGAATGCATTGGAAATTACTTTACTATAAAAGTGCATTGGAAATGATTTTATTATAAGAATGCACTGAAAATGATTTTACTATAAGAATGCATTGAAAATGATTTTACTATAAGAATGCATTGGAAATGATTTTACTATAAGAATGCATTGGAAATGATTTTACGATAAGAAT
This sequence comes from Acanthosepion lycidas, assembly GCA_963932145.1. Taxonomy (NCBI): domain Eukaryota; kingdom Metazoa; phylum Mollusca; class Cephalopoda; order Sepiida; family Sepiidae; genus Acanthosepion; species Acanthosepion lycidas. The sequence goes on from OZ010613.1 coordinate 26,807,204, forward strand.
ACACGGGAAAAGACTTTGCTATAAGAATGCATTAGAAATGATTTTACTATAAGAATTCATTGGAAATGATTTTACTATAAGAATGCAATGGAAATGATTTTACTATAAGAATTCATTGGAAATGATTTTACTATAAGAATGCATTGGAAATGATTTTACTATAAGAATGTATTAGAAATGATTTTACTATAAGAATGCATTGGAAATGATTTTACTATAACAATGCATTGGAAATGATTTTACTATAAGAATGCATTGGAAATGATTTTAGTATAACAATGCATTGAAAATGATTTTACTGTAAGAATGCATTGGAAATTATTTTACTATAAGAATGCATTAGAAATGATTTTACTATAAGAATGCATTGGAAATGATTTTACTATAAGAATGCATTGGAAATTATTTTACTATAAGAATGCATTGGAAATGATTTTACTATAAGAATACATTGGAAATGATTTTACTATAAGAATGCATTGGAAATGATTTTACTATAAGAATGCACTGGAAATGATTTTATTATAAGAATGCACTGAAAATGATTTTACTATAAGAATGCATTGAAAATGATTTTACTATAAGAATGCATTGGAAATGATTTTACTATAAGAATGCATTGGAAATGATTTTACGATAAAACTACATGTGGAAAGACTTTGCTATAAGAATGCATTAGAAATGATTTTACTATATGAATTCATTGGAAATGATTTTACTATAAGAATGCATTAGAAATGATTTTACTATAAAAATACATTGGAAATGATTTTACTATAAGAATGCATTGGAAATGATTTTACTATAATAATGCATTAGAAATGATTTTACTATAAGAATGCATTGGAAATGATTTTACTATAAGAATGCATTGGAAATTATTTTAATATAACTATGCATTGGAAATGATCTTAGTATAACAAGTAATAAATAAATAATAATAAAGAAAAGTCTAACAAAAACATAGATAGATAGATAAATAGATAGATAGATAGATAGATAGATAGATAGATAGATAGATAGATAGATAGATATCGATCTTTCATGCCTGTACATCGGGAACAATGTGCTGGAACTCCATCATATTCTTGCGTGTCTGGAACTGTGTTCGAAATAAAGTCCCTCTAGACAGATGATATAAAACGTGTTGGGAGAACATATGGACCTACCAATAAGTCACCTACATTTCTATACCACGCATAAATCGTATATTGATCTCGGTGTCTCGTCGATATTGTGCATTGTGCCTTGGGGATTCCGACCCTCACACAAATAGTGGTCGTGTAAATTTGTTGTTTCATCTCTTCTTAATGTTGCCTCATACTTAAAAAAAATGACTGAAGCCTGAAACAACGTATTGGCAATTAAATAAACAATCGGCAAGTGTTCTCCCGTGGTGAGTGACCAGAAGTCGAAAGATCCTGTGCAGGTTGCAAATGGTACGAATACAGAAGCTGCTCTTGAAGTATACCCATACAGTGTTTGAGATTGTTACGGTCCAAGTTCCTTGTACCACGGTGATGGTCTAAGGTTAGAACCAATGAAAGACTAACACGAACACAGGTATGGAAGACAAAGATATATTACAACAGAAATATAATACAAAGAAGTAGAAGTATTAGTAATGACTATCAGATTTGGTTAGAGTGAACTATGTTGTCTCGACAAGTATGACTATTCCAATGTCCTTACAATATGCTCTCAATTATCTCTACTCGTCTTACAATCTCAGGCCATACCTCTTGAGAGGCGCAGTATTTATAATGTCAGGAATAGTCCATTATTATTATGGGTGAGTTCCCATAACGCTAACTAAAATCTACTTTTGTTTAATAGGGATTTTTAATTGCTTATAGTCTTAATCAACAACTGTGTGTGGTTACTTTTTAAAAAAATTATTATGAACTTTTACTATATTTTATCGTCAATATGATAATGTTGTTAGAATATATGTAGGTTTCTGTATACATATTCCCATTTTATATATATATATATATATATATATATATATATATATATATATATATATATATATATAATAACAAGGCTTAAACACTAATATTCCATGGTCATAATTTATTCCATTGGAATCGTAAATACGATCCAATTCATCAGACCTACAAATTCAAAAAGAAAACAGAAAAAAACCCACTCCGGAAATAAAAATAGAATTTAGAGAGAGTGTAATTATGAGAGTGTGGGACGAATGTTAGTTCATAAGAGAGGGGTTTAACAGAGAGGGTTATTTAAAAAAATTATTATATCCTTACTCTGGACATTGAGTTCTACCTGGATTCTATCCTCTCGGAATTTTTTATTCAAAAAATATACATGTGTGTATATGCACCTGTGGATTTTGCATATATATGTATATTTACTACTAATATTATATATATATATATATATATATATATATATATATATATATATATATATATGTATGTATATATATATGTATATATATATATATATATATATATATATATATATATATATATATATATATGTATGAATGTTTTTGTGCGTATATAGGTCAGTACAGGTGAATTTACGTTTTTATGGGTTTTTATGTATATGTGTGTGTTTGTATATGTGTTGGTATATATGTATGTTTGTGTGTTTATTTTATATACGCATATGTATACATGACTATGTTTATGTATGTATATGTATGTGTATGTGTATATCTCCTCATACCTCTTCACAGGCGCAGTATTTATAATGTCAGGAATAGACCATTATTATGGGTAAGTTCCCATAACAGAGATGTACAAAATGCTAGGGTCACTTGACGTGAGCTGATACCTGGTCGTTTTCGACATCCTGTAGAATGTTCTTCATAATCAGGCGTACGAGGGGATATCCGTCTTCCTCGATCCATAATTTGTGGTGTCACAATTCCTTTCTGAGCCAGGCGACAATAAGCAGCAGCAAAGGTTATATGTCTCGGCTGCCTTCAGTCTGGAAACACAATCTGATACATCCGTGCAGCCTCGCGTCCATTACAATTCGTCGTGCGGTCGTATGTAAAAATCATACCTGCCTGCTTACGATATGAATATCCTGCTATTGTTAAACGGAACACTTCTCAGTTAACTCACACCTACACACGCTAAGCACTGAACATATGTACACGAATGACAAATATAACATAGTCTACGTGGAAACACAACACCATCTATCATAAAAAATTTTTGAACTTAATAATTCAAAAAAGAAGGATTTGCAAACATATTTCTTGTTGTGTGGAACCCACCCCCAACGTTTCTAAAAGTGTTTTTGATACACCATATATATATATATATATATATATATATATATATATATATATATATGTATACTGTGTGCCAAATTATTATCGAGATAACTTTTTTCTATTTCAAAAACCGTCCACTCAATTCACACAAAAAAAACACTGACCTGCGCAATCACTGAAATTTTCCTACTGATCTGCGCAATGTAAACAAACTGGCGACATATTTGTTATCAGCACTGTGATTTGAGCGTGCCAAATTATTAGAAAGATTTAGTAAAATTCCCAGAATTGGTCAAACAAAACGTTTATTAATGTTACACGTGGATGTTTATGATCAAAAGAAGCTAATAAATAAGATGATCAAACAAATAATAACAGATACAAACAAAGGCACAGTTTTAAACAAATTAACAGGGAATGTGCTTTCCCAGTTTTTAAATTACCTGAAGAAGACGACGATCCATAGAATTTGTTAATTGTAGGATGTCATCTGCTGTAATGCCGCGAGATATGTCAAGAATTGCTTCCCACAACTCAACGTTGCTCCTGGATTGTCGTCCGTTGGCGTACAGTCTTCGCTTCATGATGCTCCAAATGTTTTCGATTGGATTCAAATCCGGAGAATTTGCTGGCCTCTTCATTTTTCGAGGTCCATCGAAGCCTAACTATTTCAAATATTCAGTCTTGTGAACAGCATGTGAGGGAGCATTGTCTTGCATAAAAACAATGGCCCTTCTGAAGGCAACTCTTTGCCTTTTCATCCACGGTTCAAGATGCTCCTTCATAAACGCTATGTATGCATCAGCAGTCATTTTGACGCGATCTGGTACTCTCCATGGGCCGACTAATGTTTTTCCAATAATACCACCCCATATCATTATGTCTCCACCGCCTTGTTGGCGTCTCAAACGCTGATAGCGATTCTGCCCGTTCATTACCCAGCCTTTGCACCATCTATCTGGCCCATTAAGTGTTGCTCGAGTTTCGTCTGTGAACAAAACTTTAGAGAAGTCAATCTTCATATTGTCCTCGGCCCATTTCAATCGATTTTGAATGTGATTTCTCGTCAACGGAGGCTTCGATACAGGTTTGACTGTTGTTGCTATTTCACTCAGATACCGACACCGAGTACTTTTAGACACAGTAGGATCCCCAATGCGACTGAAAAGCTCTTGACTGGTAAGTCCAGGGTTCTTCGTGGCCTCTCATTTAAGTCATGACATGAGACGATGTGAAATAATCCTCGGCTTGCCTTTATATGCCCTTTTGCGTACTTGTGTAGGGTCGGCGGTGAACTTTTTCACTGTTTGATGACACCTCCATATCATTTTAGAAATTTCTAGTGTAGATTTACCTTTTGAAAGTTCTGAGGTGATAGTTTTCTTTTCAGCATCATTTAAACTGCTTTTACGGCCCATCTTTTCACTAAATTCTTAAACTTTTCTAATAATTTGGCACGCTCAAATCATCGTGCTGATAATAAATATGGCGCCAGTTTGTTTACATTGCGCAGATCAGTAAGAAAATGTCAGTGATTGCGCAGCTCAGTGTTGCCAACATTGTGTGAAAATTTTGTGTGAATTGATTGGTGGGTTTTTGAAATATTAGAAAAAAAATTACCTCGATAATAATTTGGCACGCAGTATATATATATATATATATATATATATATATATATATATGGTGGATTCGCCTATAGTGAACGAGAAATGATGAAGTTCAGCAGTAGATAATGCCTTTCATTTTTCACATATACATGCTAGCAGGGGCTATTGTGGAGTAAATCATGTAAGGGGAAGACATATTTCATTTGTACTTTCTTAAGTGTGTTACAAAGCCACACTGACAGATGAAATTTGTTCATTATTTACATTATTCGGACTATTGCCTTCATCTTTGTCGCCATATTTATTACAACATTTCGGCCGCTGTACGGTGGTTGGAATGTCGAACTGAACCCTTTATTTCGCTCACTGGGGTAAACTGTTCTAGTTCCACGTGCCATGTTTAATGGATGTCAATTATGAGTTATCTCCTGTTAATTTCCCTCTGAAAGTTCTCCACTGCCTTAACCGGGTATTGAACTCACACTCTTTGGGTCCTGTCACTGGATCTAACCAACGCCATTATCCACTGTGCCACGTGTCCTCAATAACTTTCAGATAGAAAATTAACAGGAGATAACAGATAACTGACATGTAAATAGTGTACATAATACCTCATCTCAGAAATATAGACAGATACTGACGGACCGAAACATTTTAATAAGTATGGCGACAAAGATGAGGACAATGGTCTGAATAATGTAAATAATGTACATAATACCTCATGTCAGAAATATAGAGATATAATTTGTTAAAGCAGGGTTTTGATGGCGTCTCTGCTTGTCGAAGGTTTAATCTAGTGTTTTCAAACTCCTTTAACTTAATGAAACATTTATTACGCCCCTCCTTTCGATTTGATCCATGGCTTCCCAGGTTTTCAGAACAAAGTGGAGACGTTTCAAGTTGTGTATATATATATATATATATATATATATATATATATATATATATATAGAGAGAGAGAGAGAGAGAGAGAGAGAGAGAGAGAGAGATAGAATTCTTACGCCCCTCCTTTCGATTTGATGCTTCCCAGGTTTCCATATCAAAGTGGAGATGTTTCAAGTTGTGTGTGTGTGTATATATATATATATATATATATATATATATATATATATATATATATATATAGAGAGAGAGAGAGAGAGATGCGAGATGCCAGAGATAGATAGATAGATAGTTAGATATAGCATATGTGAATATACTGTGATAGATATTCTTTTAATATAAGATTAATCAAAGTAGGATAATCAATACCAGTCGAATGTGTTCGATATTACTAAACAGAGAATTGATGGATACCTATGTAGTTTGTAGAAATTTCAGATTCAACACGTAGACGAATATAGTTGTTGGTAGCTGTTTGGTGGTATGACTTTGTAGAGAACTCAGAACTGAAAGTGGATAGTAACAGGAATAATAATCAATAACCAAAAGATCGATAAAGAGACAATGAATGAGCAAGTGAATAGATAGATAGATAGATAGATAATGAATAGACTGGGATAGATAGACAATTAATAGTCGGAGATAGATAGATAGATAGATAGATAGATAGTGATTAAACTGATATATATATATATATATATATATATATATATATATATATATATATATATATATATATATATACGTATACAGAGAGATAGAGAGAGACATAATTACTGACTGAAACCGATAGATAGATAAAGAATAGAATGGGATAGATAATTACATATATATATATATATATATATATATATATATATATATATATTTGTGTGGGTATTTAGATAGATAGATAGATAGATAGATAGATAGATAGATAACACGTTTCTAAAAAGGATATTTCGATTCGCATTTAATCTTTCGTCCGCGTTACTACCTGGATTTAGTAAAAACAAAATAATTTCCATGCCTGAGGATAACTGTATGTTCAGCCGAAAGTACTAACAGAATAAAAAAAAAACATATACAACTTGAAGTTATTAAAAACAAGGATCATAACATTCATCGAGTGATTCGTAGGTTAATGCAACTTTAAAATTTTGTTTTCGAAGAAGTTTTCGCCATTTTATATCATTAACTTTACTAATCTACTTTTTGTATGTACGATTCACTGTAATATATATATATATATATATATATATATATATATATATAAACCTCCAGCTGTTCAAGTGTAATGTCAATCGACATCTCCAGTTACCTTGATCTATCCACTACCCTCCTCCTCAGCCTTTCTTCTATCACTCCTATCTGACCTTGCTCTAAATTTTCTGTAACCCTAGTTACGTCCTTGTGGCTTCCCGCCTTGCTTGGGATGGAATGCTTAATATATATATATATATATATATATATATATATATATATATATATATATATATACAAAGGGAGAGACAGACAGACAGAGACAGAGAGAGACAGAGACAGAGAGAGACAGAGATAAATAGGGAGATATATAATGAATAGCATGCTTTAACATAGATAGATAGATAGATAATGAATAGATTGGGATTTATAATTACTTAGATATATATAAAGACACTGGTCTAGATAGATTGATAGATAGATAGATATGAGTACACACACGCGCGCATCCACACACATATATTTATTTATAAAGAGAGAGAGAGGGAGAGAGAGAGAGTGAGGGATATGAATACATTGATATATCAGGTCATCCCATAAGTTCTGTCCGAATTTTAACTTTTTGTTAAAATGAACGAAATTTAAAGAGTATTTTATAATGTCTATTGGAGCTGAACGTTATTTTTTATGTTTAGATGCATTTAAACTGATCAAATTTTATTTCAGAGAACAATAAAATTAAATTTTGTTTGATTAAAAGCCTTCTAACATGGAAGTACCCAAGAATCATTTGAGGCACATAATGCTTTATGAGTTCAAGAAAGGAAACTCAGCAGCCGAAGCGGCTAGTAACATTCACTCAGTTTATGGAGAGGAATGTGTGAATGAAAGAACTTGCAGAAGATGGTTTGCAAAATTCAGAGGTGGAGATTTCACCCTTGAAGCTGAAGATCGAACCGGACGTCCAGTTGAGTTTGATGAAAAGCTTCTTGAAGCAGCCCTTGAAGAAAATCCTGCTTTATCAGTTGAGGAATTGGCAGTGGTTCTCAGTTCAAACCATACAACTGTTCATCGTCATCTTCAACAACTTGGAAAAGTTCCTAAACTTGGAAAATTGGTGCCTCATGAATTGTCTGAAAACAACCTCAAATCCTGAGTTAACATCTGCTCTTCTCTCCATTCTCGCCAACTTGTTTCACCTTTTTTGGATAGACTTGTGACTGGCAACGAAAAATAGATCTTTTATCGAAATGTTAAGCGTTGTAGACAGTGGCTTGGTAAAGGGAAAAAAAACAGCCACAGCCGAGAAGGGAACTTCATGGGCAAAAGGTTCTTCTTTCAATTTGGTGGGATCGCCAAGGAATAATTCACTTTGAATTCTTACCACCTAATGCAACAATTAATGCTCAAATATACTGTCAGCAATTAGAGCGTTTGAACCAAGCTTTGAGGACAAAAGGACATGCTCTAGTGAATTGAAAAGAGGTGATATTTCATCAGGACAGTGCGCGACCCCACACAGCAAGAATCACGTCACAAAAGATCGAAGAACTTGGTTGGGAGAAAATTCCTCATCCACCTTATTCTCCCGATCTTGCTCTTTCAGACTACCATTTGTTTCGTAGCTTACGGAATCATTTGGAAGAAAAAGCTTTTGTAACCCAGGAATAGGTTAAATCTGACATTTGTGAGTTCTTCGAATGAAATCAAAAGAATTTTGCAGTAATGGAATTAGTATGCTTGTTAATAGATGGAAGGAAGCCATAGATAATCAGGGAAAATACATTGTTGATTGAATCTGTAATTAAATGTAACATTTGGTCACTTGTTTTCTTTATTCAAAATTCGGACAGAACTTCATGGGATGACCTGATAGATAGATAAATAATGAATATACTGAGATAGATATTTACTAATAGCTTTCAATAATTAGGCATCTCAATAACTTAGTTACCTCCCTTGACATTACTACACGTATGTTCTTACATCATACAATTTAAAAATCGTACAGTACATAGGTTTATCGTATTTTCTCGCCCATATAGGAGGATTGAAATCACACACACACACGCGCTCATACGCACACTTATAACACACATACATACATTTATACATATATATATATATATATATATATATATATATATATATATATTATAATCATTTTTAAAAAATATGATTCCTTCGCAACATAAGAGTTCTAATGTTTCAAAAACAGGAGCCAAAATCGTCAATATAATTATTACAATCAAATTGAAAAATTCGCTTGAGGATGAAACAGAGCTTGACACTTTAATTCAATTTAATTTTAATAATTATATCGAAGTTTTTTGCTCCAGTTTTTGAAACATGAGAACTCTTATAGAGCGAAGAAATCATATCTTTAAAGAATAATTATAATTTAGACTCGACTTTAGTATTGAGCAATGTCCTTTTTTAAATAAAAGCAAAAAGACTAAGGAACTTCCGATTATTTACCTTACGGGTTCTTTCATATTTTTCTATATATTGAATACATATGAAAACGCTGGGTTTGATAGATTGATAGATCGATAAATATGAATATACACACACGTACACGCACCGACACACATATATTTATATATAGAGAGAGTGAGGGATATGAATACGCAGATATATATAGAGACAGATAATGAAAAGACTGAGATAGATACTTACTAATACCTTTCAATAATTAGGCATCCCAGTAACTTAGTTACCTCCCTTGACATTACTACACGTGTGTTCTTACACCATAAAATTTAAAAATCCTATAGTACATATGTTTATCGTATTTTCCCGCCCATGTGGGAGGATTGAAATCACACACACACACGCATACACACACAGATACACACACAAACATATATATATATATATATATATATATATATATATGTTTGTGTGTGTGTGTATATATATATATATATATATATATATATATATAGTAATCCTTTGCTATAATCCAAGCGAGTCCTATTAACACAACATAGTTTTTGAAATATGTTAAAACTGACTCACAAAAGAGCGCTCCATGTTTATTTTCATTAAACAGAGCAAAGGCATCGCGATACACACACACACACACACACACACACACACACACACACACGCACGCACACACACACACACACATATATATATATATATACAGATATATGAATAGATAGATACATAAATGTGAATTCATTGAGATAGATAATGAATATACTTTTATTAATAGAAACATAGATATGAATACACTGATAGATAGATAGATAGATAGATAGATAGATAGATAGATAGATAGATAGATAGATAGATGAACAAACTTATATAAAAGGATATGTACAGATAGATATATAAACAAACTTAGATACAAGGAGATAGATAGATAGATAGATAGATAGATAGATAGATGAACAAACTTATATAAAAGGATATGTACAGATAGATATATAATCAAACTTAGATACAAGGAGATAGATAGATAGATAGATAGATAGATAGATAGATAGATAGATAGATAGATTGCTGATATAGATCCTAATTTCGATAAAAATCTCGAAGAGTCTTCTGTGGGATCATTACATGCAGATAACATTCATATCCTGCAAAGTGTTTTCAACTTCCTACCTCGTCTCTCAGAAGTTTTGTTTGTCTGTAGAAAATTGGATGAATTCACTTTCTCAAAACCAAAATCGATTCCACACGTTTCTTTGACGCCAACTAAGATGAAAATCTCTTCGTTAAATGGCGCAAAGAGAAGTGCTTAAAAGAATTTCAGCCATTTCCTAAGAGATACTTTTCAAAGCCTTTTTGCTGTCGACTTGTAAGTACGTTTTATTTCGCCGGCCATGATGACAGGGAAGCCATTTTCTCCCTGTAATGGCGGGAAAAATATCTATTGGTCAGATCCCGGATTCTGTTTGTTTGTGAACGGATGTGAAAAGAATTTTAGTATTGCTTTTGCATGCTTTTGATTTTTTTTTTTTTTAGTTTTCTGGTCCTCAAATTTTTTTTATTTATTTTTTGTTGGGGTGGGGAGGTCGGGAAATCATGCTATAAAATTATTGGGGTGTGGTCGATTAATGATGTGTGTCTTTCTGATACTGGAGTGGGTAGAATGTTTACGGTCCGACTATGAGACACGGGTTCATATCTGCCTGTGGTTGATTTGGTCAAGGTTGTGACGTCTTGATAATATCATCCTCAGTAGAAGTGAAGTGCAATACCTTTCCTTTCGATTACTTCGTCATTTTTACGGCTTATCAACCCTTTTACGGTTAAATAAACACTAAAAGTATATTTATTTTGACAATTTTGGGGGGATAGTAATGGTTATCTGACACAAGTTTTACTATTTAATCCATAACTGGGAGCAGAAGAGGTGCATTTGTACCTTTCACATGGGTAAATAGCAGGACAGACCAGTTTCTGCAGCCTTGGGTAGCAAATGGTCTGCCGCAGAAAGAAATGGCAACCTACTGCGGAAAAATATGTCGTCTGTCATGTATCGAAAGATACATGATCGCCTAAGCGTGTATCATGCATGGCACCTAACTGACATGTTTATTTTGTTTTACGGTATATCAACCTCAATGGGTTATTTAATGCCTACAAAAAGTTTTATTGCTGGTAATATTTTGTTTTGTCAAAAAATTCCTTCAATATTGTTTGCTGGTATTCATTTTTCCAAAAAAGGTATTGCTGGTAATAGTTAACTATTTTCCCATAGCTGGGACCCTAACAGGTTCTACCACCCTGTGTCAATGTGGACCTGGGAACACCAGCAATTAAGACGTGGTTTCATGCTCCTCATAACCTCCTGTTCAGAGGCCTTGCTGCTGGACATAGTTTAACGTCTTACCTAGGACGCAGATGTAGTTTAACGTCAGGCCCAGGAGGCGGATGTGGTTTATCGTCATGCCCAGGACGCGGATGTAGTTTATCGTCGTACCCAGGACGCGGATGTAGTTTATCGTCTTACCCAGACTGCGGATATAGTTTATCGTCATACCCAGGACGCGGATGTAGTTTATCGTCTTACCCAGGACGCGGATGTAGTTTATCCTCATGCCCAGGAGGCGGATTTGGTTTATCGTCTTACCCAGGACGCGGATGTAGTTTATCGTCTTACCCAGGACGCGGATGTAGTTTATCGTCATGCCCAGGAGGCGGATGTGATTTATCGTCTTACCCAGGACGCGGATGTAGTTTAACGTCTTACCCAGGACGCGAGTTTAACGTCTTACCCAGTGATGCTATATTCATGGGTAAAATTAAAAGAGGTCAGCAACAAGAAGTGACCTTCTCCTTCCGGCTTGATTGCAATCTTCATGCGATGGAGGTCACCTTTTAGCTCGAGTCTTTATATATGCTAGTCATTGGTGAATTATGGGGTAATAAGATCCGTTGCATTATCCTAATGGTTATTAGGTGGGCGGTAGCAGTTATGTTTCAAATTATTCTATAGTCTATTCAGTATTCATAACAATGTATCCGTTTATTTGGTTAATTGTAGCAAACTCATGCTGTTGTTAAAGTTTCTTTCATTATATCTTATTCATTACTTAACTATTTATCCTTGATTAGTAGTATTTACATTATGTACATTTGTATTTATGTGCTAATACGTAGTTTAATAATTTGTTTATTGTTTACATTATTTATTTAGATGTTATTTTCTTTATTTCTTTCGAGGTTGGTTAACGTATCTGTTTAGTCTCAGTTCTTTGTTTGAAGTATCTGCGTTTTATACAGTATACAGATTTGCATTTATCAACATAGTATTTTACAAGGGATTTTTAACTCTCTATCAACTACAGTCTATTCATATCTATTAAATCTATCTCAGACTGTTCGTATCTCTACATATATATAAGACTGTTGGCATGTATCCATCTATCTCATAATATTCCTATCTATCTATCTATCTATCTATCTATCTATCTGTATATATATATATATCATACGGTTCATATCTGTCTATATCCAACTGTTCGTATCTATCTATCTATCTATCTATCTATCTATCTATCTATCTATCTATCTCAGATTATTCCTATCTATCTATCTATCTATCTATCTATCTATCTATCTATCTATCTATCTATCTCAGACTGTTCGTATCTATCAATCTCCATCCCTCTCTCTTTCATATGAGTTGCGTCTTTCCGATTAAAAAAATCATACATGCATCCCGATGTAGAATCTGTATAAATTTCTTAATTTACACACACACACACACACACACATATATATATATATATATATATATATATATATGTGTGTGTGTGTGTGTGTGTGTGTGTGTGTGTGTCTCTGTGAGAGAGTGTGTGTGTATTATCTCTTCTCATTCTTTTCTTTTCATGCGGGTTTTTTTTTTCTTATTAAACGAACAATTCGAACCCTTTTCTTCTCAGCTCCAAATAGAAAGATTCGCTCAAAGCGAAGCAGTGTTGGATTGAAAGTGTTGCGAGACAGAGTGTCTAGTCTTACCGAGACGACAAGATGAATATTACCAGCTCATTAGTCTGCCAACAATTGTCTCCCTACCTGAATAAACATAGCGATAATGCTCGAAGGAAGACATTGTTCTGTCAGCTTCTAGTTGTCCCCCTTCTCCTCGGATTATCTGCATTGTATAATTCACAAAAGCAAAGGGATAATTGAGTTTATTTCTACAATTGCTACAACCACGATGACGACGACGGCAACTAAAATAATCCGATATACAGGTGGGTCCGAAAAGAGACCATAGGATTTCAAAAATTTAATAACTCCTTTATTTTTTGACATTACTTCACATTACCAGAGTATTATATACAGTAGATAATGGGAAATAAATCTACACTAGTTGAGAAAGGTGACATATTTTATGTGGCGTCCATTTTCACCCTCACACGAACGTGACGTGTCTAAGTCCTCATTGTTTCAGCCTTTGACGCTTTGACATCTGTTGACATTCAGTCGTCGGAGAGTCTGAGGCTTGTTGGTATGTACATTTTCATCGAGATACTCGCAATAAAAGGAACTCGGGGCTTGTCAGACCCGGGGAAACGTAGTGGACACTATATGCCCCACGTGTGTGAAAATCTGCCCGAGAAGCTGAATTGTGGCACTTGTTGTATGATCTGTTGACCCATATATTCCTTCCTTCCTTCATTCCTTCGCAATCTATCTATCTATCTATCTATCTATCTATCTATCTATCTATCTATCTATCTCAGATAATTCGTATCTATCTATATCCAACTGTTCCTATCTATCTATCTATCTATCTATCTATCTATCTTAGTTCCTATCTATCTATATGCAACTGTTCCTATCTATCTATCTATCTATCTATCTATCTATCTATCTATCTTAGACAGTTCGTATCTATCTATATCCAACTGTTCGTATCTATCTATCTATCTATCTATCTATCTATCTATCTATCTATCTATCTATCTATCTTAGTTCCTATCTATCTATATGCAACTGTTCCTATCTATCTATCTATCTATCTATCTATCTATCTATCTATCTATCTATCTTAGTTCGTATCTATCTATATCCAACTGTTCGTATCTATCTATCTATCTAGCTATCTAGCTATCTCACTGTGTTCTTATCTATCTATCCATTTCTAAGTTATTTTTCATCAGAGCCCCACATATTAGGTTGGTGCAAAATAATGACGTAATAATGTCGTTTTTGAGGTATTTTTTAACGTCAAAAAACACATTATTACGTCATTATTTTTGCACCAACCTAATAATTTCAGGCTCCAATGCTTTCATGTCTGTCTGAATGTTAACCTTCTGTTGTTGGACAATCTGTGGCTTGTTAATATGAACCTTTTCAATGGGATACTCGCAATACAAGAAACTAGGGGCTTGTCAGACCCGGGGAAATGTAGTGGTCAGTTAATGCCACACCCGTGTGAAAATCTGCCTGAAAAGCTGAATTTTGGCACTTGTATGATCTGTTGCCCCACATATTGCTTCCTTCCTTCCTTCGCAATCTGTTCATATCTATCTATCTATCTATCTATCTATCTATCTATCTATCTATCTATCCCAGAATGTTCATATCTATCTATCTATCTATCTATCTATCTATCTATCTATCTATCTATCTATCTATCTATCTATCTATCTATATATCTCTCTATCTATCTGTGTTCATATCTATCTATCCATTTCTAAGTTATTTTTCATCAGAGCCCCATATATCTTCAGGCTCCAATACTTTCATGTCTGTCTGAATGTTAACCTTCTGTTGTTGGACAAACTGAGGCTTGTTGCTATGAAAGTTTTCAATGAGATACTCGCAATACAAGGAACTCAGGGCTTGTCAGACCTGGGGAAATGTAGTGGTCAGTTAATGCCTCACCTGTGGATGGGAGTGTACTTATATATGTGTATACGTGGATGTGTCGATACGGGTATTTATACATGATTTTTTATTTTATATGTGGATGTATGTTCGTATGTCCTAGTATATGTATGTATATATTAGTCTCTTGGAATATATCATCCATACTAACTGTTATGGTCCAAGTTCCTTGTAGCACGGTTATGGTCCAAGGTTAGAACCAATGAATGACTAACACGAACACAGGTATGGAAGACAAAGATATATTACAACAGAAATATAATACAAAGAAGTAGAAGTATTAGTAATGACTATCAGATTTGGTTAGAGTGAACTATGTTGTCTCGACAAGTATGACTATTCCAATGTCCTTACAATATGCTCTCAATTATCTCTACTCGTCTTACAATCTCAGGCCATACCTCTTGAGGGGCGCAGTATTTATAATGTCAGGAATAGTCCATTATTATTATGGGTAAGTTCACATAACAGTTTTATTATAAACTAGCTCCTGTGTAGGAATCTTGGTCTGGCCACCATCACAATGGCTAGGGAGGAGTAGATGCGATAGGGATTAATAAACTATAGAAGAACTCAAAATTGATCGCTGCATTTAAGTATTGAATTAAGGTTTAAACTCACCTTTTAAAAGTTCAACGTTAATTTTTCAGCTGCCACTTAATTTAAAGACGATTTGATGTACGTAGTTCCTTATTTTCCATACAAACTATTATTATTATTTCAAAGGTATCAGAATAGGGGACAATTTATAAGATAAAATGAATATATTATACTAGCCATTATCGTTACTTTCATGGTTCAAGGGAAGTAGCTCTTATTTTCCTTTTGTATCCAAAATTGCAGTGTACGTTTTTGCTATGGTGCAAGTTCCTTGTAGCACGGTGATGGTCCAAGGTTAGAACCAATGAAAGACTAACACAAACACAGGTATGGAGGACAAAGATATATTACAAACAGAAATATAATACAAAGAAGTAGAAGTATTAGTAATGACTATCAGATTTGGTTAGAGTGAACTATGTTGTCTCGAAAAGTATCACTATTCCAATGTCCTTACAATATGCTCTCAATTATCTCTCCTCGTCTTACAATCTCCCCTCATACCTCTTGAGAGGCGCAGGATTTATAATGTTAGGAAGAGTCCATTATTATTAAAGGTTCCATTATAATAATTTATTTCAACAGAGTCCTTTTAAAGGACGCCGGATCATCAGATAGCACTTCCAAAAATGAAATGAAACGAAAAATGAAAATATATGTATATATATGTATGGATGTATTTGTGCGTATCTATGTCTACATAGGTGAATTTACGTTTTTATGGGTTTTTATGTATATGCGTGTGTTTGTATATGCGTTGGTATATATGTATGTTTGTGTGTTTATTTTATATACGCGTATGTATACATGAATATGTTTATGTATGTATATGTATGTGTATGTGCATACGTTTGTATATATGTATTTGTATATATGTGCATGTATGTATATATATATTTATATTTGGTTTGTTTATTTTTTACGTCGCTCTGTGAGTTGATATACGTATGTGTATGCATATATATATATATATGTAGGTATGTGTAGACATATATTTATGTATGTGTGTATGTGTATATATGTATATATGTGTGACTGTACACTTATATCTGTAGGTAGTTCTTCAGCTAATGTATAATAAGGCATATAACGACTTATGTGATAAAAATATATTAGGTTGGTGCAAAAATGATGACGTAATAATGTCGTTTTTTGACGTATTCTTTAACGTCAAAAAACGACATTATTACGGCATTATTTTTGCACCAACCTAATATATATATTTTATAGATGTTTGTGTGTTTGGAATTTCCGTTTTTTATATATTAGATAATGTTATTTTTAACCATTTTTATCTATGTATATTTGCCCGTATAAGTTATATTTTAATAAGTGGTTAGCATTCGTGTCATAACACTTTCACTCTTGAATATATCTTGGTCGTGCTATCAGATTCTCTAGGTCAATATATGTGGATGTGTGTACATGTATTTATCGGGGTCTATGTGTATAGAAAATGCATGTACATTTAATTGTGTATGTATGTATGTTTGTGTTCGTTTTTTTTAATATATATATATATATATATATATATATATATATATATATATATATATATATATAAAGGGCCGTGGAGATGGCTCCTGTCTCGTCACTTTTGTGTGTGTGTGTGTATATATCTAAATATGTCTGGGTGTTTATGTATTATAATCTGAGTGTGTTTGTATTGTTTTACGCGAGAAGTTAGCACCCCACCCACACACATGGAATTAAAATGTATACATTTTGTCGGGAAGACCAGCTGATATTAGCGTCTATTCTAACGTAATTTCAATGAAGAAATAAATTGAATAACATATGTATTTTTTCGTTTCTCCTCAGTAATTTTATAAAACTTAAACTTAATAGAGATTAAATTTAGTTTTTTAAAATTGGTTATTTTTTACTTTTAATTTTAATATCAAATTTTATCATATAATTTAATACTTATTGGCTAGAATAAATTCTATTTTAATATAACCTCAACTTTAAAGCTCTGAATAGCTATTATAACCTTACTTCGTTGTCAAGTTTTTTGAATTCTCCTATACTTGTGCTTTGATTGGTCATTCTAGCTTTTGTAACAGTGTTTTCTCCTTGCGAAGGATTGTTAATTAAGTTGAAACTTTTAAAACAATTTATTTTACATTCAACGTCATCACTTGATAAGACACCGAGGGTGTTGAAACAAAATGGCTATTTTTGTAGTGATTTTATAACATATAGTATGTTATAATTTTTTAAAATAAATAATTATGACTGCTCTACTTTGTATTGCGCACTTTTTTAAGAATGGTAATTGTTGGTTACTGGAATTTATTCCGTATACACCAATCATATACTTGTATATATATATATATATATATATATATATATATATATATATATATATATATATATGTGTGTGTGTGTGTGTGTGTGTGTGTGTGTGTGTGTGTGTGCAGAAATTATTAGGAGGATTTGAGATAATTATAATTAAGTAATTCATTGAGTCAAGAATAAACCGTGGTCAAACTCATCCGAGTTTCTCTTTACACATTGGACTGTGCCCTCACGACCCACAACTATAATCACCAAGCCGCTCCATCCAGAGCATTAAAAGCCAGTTCAAGCAAGGAGATACAAATGATAAATTACGGAGGATTTGAGATAATTATAATTAAGTAACTCATCGAGTCTAGAAGAAACCCCAACAGAATGCAGAAAGCACTGGACGGCCATTTCGTCCCATATTTGGAACTACATCAGCAGTGCGCATCCACTATCGAGAATTGAAATCAGGCAAACATCATACCAACTGTAACAACGGGCCTCGGTGCTAAAGAGTTAGCAAATTAGATTCGATATAGCGTCGCTCGATCACATATTCCGTGATGGAACTCATCCGAGTTTCCCTTACCCATAGGACCCACGAGCCACGACTACTATCCCCAAGCCGCTCTATCCAGAGCATTAGAAGCCGGTTCAAGCAAGGATATACAAGTGATAGAAATTAGAAGGAAGTTTTGAGATAATTATAATTAAGTAATTCATCGAGTCTAGAAGAAACCTCAACAGAATGCAGAAAGCACTGGACGGCCATTTTGTCCCATATTTGGAACTACATCGGCAGTGCGCATCCACTACCGAGAATTGAAACCCGGACATTTACCTTATCAGGTAAATGTCATACCAACTGTTCTCGGTGACGAAGAGGTAGCGAATTAGACTCGATATCGCGCCGGTCGATGGAACTCATCCAATTTTCCCTTAACCATAAGAGTGTGCTTCCGAGAGCCACGACTACTATGCACAAGCCGCTCCATCCAGAGCATTAGAAGCCGGTTAAAGCAAGGATATACAAGTGATAGAAATTATAAGGAAGATTTGAGATAATTATATTTAAGTAATTCATCGAGTCTAGAAGAAACCTTAACAGAATACAGAAAGCACTGGGCGGCCGTTTCGTCCTATATTTGAAAATCATCAGCAGTGCGTATTCACTTCCGAGAAGTGAAACCCATAAATTACATTATCAGGTAAACGTCATACCAACTGTACAAACGGGCCTATTTATTATTATTTATCTATATTTTGTGTATGCGTATATATATATATATATATATATATATATATATATATATATATATATATATATATATATATATATATATATATATATATATATATATATATATATCATTGTGCGTGAAGTATCTATATATCTGTCTATTTTAAGGATGTCCCAAAAGATATCTAGGCATTTCAAAATTTCATAACTCGCTTATTTTTTTAAAGTTAATTCACAATACCATAGTAATATATATATATATATATATATATATATATATATATATATATATATATATATATATATATATATATATATATATATATATATATCGGGGCTTATTTCTGTTAATTTCCCAAAATAATGTAAAGTTACTTATGGCAAATATTAATTCATCCCAAGTAATTGAAAAATTAGCACTCTTTTGAAATTATAAATGTCAAATCAAAATTTGTGATAGCTCCAACGCTCTGATTCAAAAATTACCAAAAATCAGGGAGTTCTTCACATTTTTTTAAATGCAGATGATATTCAAGGCACTTAAAAGGAATTTTTTTATTATTTAAAAAAATGAAAAAAAAAATTGGTTTGTTTATTAAGGTAATCGCGCAAGTTGCCCTAACACTTAGAATTAGTCTGCTCGTGTCGCAAAGGTATACCCAACCGGAGTGAAATGGAAGGGAAATATTTTAGCAAATATAAATTCTTTTCATTTTGGGGCGAATTAACATTTTGTGGTGAATTAACAGAAAATATCCTGTATCAGAAATGAATTTACAGATTCTAAATCTATTTTCAGCTTCACACGAACGAGCCCCACGACAGGCATTTTCTGTCAGATGAGAGGCTGAATTGTGCCGTTTGTTGTATGATCTGTTACCCCATGCTGTGGTACGGAAACAGGTAGATGCGTTTAAAAATTCATTGGGGCGACGTCCGAGAGATACAAACCTGCCTAGATTCTCTTCGAGTTGATGCGCTCGGATCGACTTCTCTATATCGAGTAGATATGGGAAATAAATTCAGGCTAGTTGAGAAAGTTTACATCTTTAATATTAATGAAATAATATTTTGTAGTGAATTAACAGAAAATATCCTTGTATTGGAAATGAATTTACATATTTTAAGTCTATTTTCAGCTTCACACGGACGTGCCTCTTTTAAGGCATTTTCCTATCAGAGAACTCAGTGTTTCAGGATCTGATGCTGTCTGAAGGTTGTCCTTTAGTTGTTGGAGAGTCTGTGGCTTGTTGACCAGCACCCTTCTGTTGGGGAATAGGAAGACATCGGGGCTTGTCAGATCCGGAAAAACCTGGTGGCCAGTTCAGGCCGCAACCGTGAGAAAATATTATTTGGGCTAAAATCTGCCTGAGAAAGTGGATTATGGCCCTTCTCGTATTAGCCATTGCCTCATATTCTTGTACAGAAACAGGTTGAAGCATTTAAAAACATTGGGGCATTAATTTGGGCTTATGTCTAGCTGATGCGCCTGCATCTGCTTCGATGATCTTCCTTACCAAACATGGTATGCCATTTCATGAAAGGTCACTTTTGTTCTTTTTTTTTTTTGTTATCTCTCCAAAACCTTGTTCTCTCATCCATTCTGCTTTCCCCTGTCCCTCATTACCCTCAATCTGCCCCGTAAGTATCAGATTTTCCGGGCCCTCCTCCCTCATTATGTGCCCCAGAACTTTCAACTGTCTCTTTTATATATTAATTATATGTCTCCTTTTAGTTTCCATTTTTCTCTAAAACCACACCGTTGCTTATACAGGATGTGCCAGCAAAATTGCTCAGACTGTGTAACAGAAAAAATTCTCCAATTCTTAAATTAAGATTTGAACCGTTTTATCTTAGAAATGATTAAAGATATCTTACTGGAATCCTCCGAGGTTTTATAGTACTACTGGACTCATGTTTGAGCAATAAGAATGTATAATTCCTCTCCGAACAGGTCCTGATGAAATTGACCATAAATGAAAATGACATGTCCATCATAATTTAATCGTAGTTAAGTATCGGAAGCTCATTAAGGATTGAAATAAAGTTCAAATAAATATAATACTAGGATCATTTTCCAACTTATTCAAGATGATCTTCGCCCTCTCGAACTTTCTAACATTCTGTCCTGGAGTAAAAAGGTGCCTCACACATTTCAGGTACAATTTCAGTTTCAAGTTTTTTTTCACCTCCCTTTGGACTATCATAGCTGAAATTCCACTCTCATCTGCCAAACATCATATGAAATGAGTTGGGTCGTTTTTAATTAATCTCTTTGAAATGATAAGTTCTCGTCTTGCTGTGACCTCCTGATCCAGTTTTCCTTCCTACTGTTCCCACTTTTTTAAAACTTATTCACCGTTCTTTTGATTGTTCTTCAATGAAATTTGAAGATAGAAGCCAGTGTATGAAAGTTGGTACCATAACCGAAAACCTGAATGATCTTTTTCCTCCCACCATTGCTCATTTTGAAAGAGAGTTTTTTAGCTGAATAATTCAAATGTTTTTTTTTTTCAGTAATTCTTACGGCAAATGGTATCAAGATGGATTAAAGTCTTTGTGAACCTGGAAAAAAGAAGTTGTTTACTGGTTTTGTAGGATGGATACTTATTCTGTTACACGATTCGGAGAATTTTACTGTTTATGCTGCATATATATATATATATATATATATATATATATATATAAGGTTGTTGCAAAAATAATGTCGTTTTCTCACATAGTAACATATGTGAGAAAACGACATTATTTTTGCACCAACCTAATAGGACAATAGTATACTTTCTGTTGCTTTTTTCAGTTTTGAAGAGACTGCCGAGCAGTAGGAGAGATATAACGTAACAGTTAAATACCCTTTCTCTTGTTTCTAAGAAAATATCTTTCTGTCTCTTCCCGTCTCTTCCCCGCTTCTCCCAGGAGTAGTAGTGTATATACTTTTTTTTTTTAGCGGAAGTGTCTTTTTCAGACACGGACGAATAAACACGTCCAAAACATATTAGACATTTTTACACATCGTTCTTGATTCATTCCGAGCTTGAAACGAGTTCAATTGTCAACTCAAATGCTAGAGGTGTTAGCCACCGCTTGATTACTTCAAGGTACCTCAGATTTTTATTTACTATATATATCTTATGCATATTAGACAGATAAGTATAAATAGAGAACAACCGGTGAACATAGCGGATAGCTCTAACCCGGTTGCTATTCAGGACACAGGCAGCTGTACTACGAATACTGCTACGCAGATATATGCAAAACTGAGCAGTGTTATCGGTAATTTTAATATAAATAAATTTGTTGCTAAATATACTATATAAAATATTATTTCTGATATTTTCACTATAAAAATGTATTTTTATACTTTCATAGTTTTTTTTCGGGGTGGGGGGATCCTAACAGGTGATACCATCTTAGATCAAGCTGATTCCCTGATAGCTATAATGTCTAACTATTCGATTTTAATGTCAATCGACATCTCCAGATGCTTTAAATTATTCACCTTCCTTCTCTTCATCCCTTCCTCTATCACGCCTCTTTACTCTTGCTCCTGATCTCTGTAAACTCTTGCGTGCTAGTGACACTCCCGCCTTGCTTAGGGCGAAAGGCTTAAAAAAATTGTTTGTGCGGATAGGATTACTGGAGGCGGTGTGGGTTATGTTCTAGTTTTGTTGAAGTTATATTTTTTGCTGAAGGTATATTTTGGAATAGAGTTATTTCTGATATTTGTAGGATATTAAATGCATTAATGTTGTGAAAGAGTTCTTTCAAGCAAATTTTTTGTTTGACTGATTTTGAATTAGCAGCAATATCAACCGTTGTTATTTAATGCTAAATATTTTGAACGCAATTGGATGCCTTTAAATACAGATATAATATATTTGTAGTATCGTCTGCAAATTAGACAGACAAGCATAGATAGAGAACAACTGGCGAACATAGGGTGGCTATTCCTAGAAAACATGGTTGAACTTTACTACGATTACTACTATGCAGAGACATATGAAAAACATAACACTATAAAAGCAATTAAAAAAATTAAATCGTCGAAAAATGAAACGGTTTTACCAAAATAACTGTCGGGGAAGGGTTGGTTTTTGAAATATATATTTTGGACATCCGAATACGTCTTCGGATCTCAGTGTTGCACTTTCGGTCCTATGTTTACTTAAGTGCATTTTTTTTTTTGTTAAATATTTCTGGCAAATTATTAATTATAAGTTTTTCTTTCTAGATTCTTCGTCTTTCTTGCTCGCATTTTGTTCTATTTAGATCGATTTCCGTGTTTACTTATTGATTTTTTGTTATTGTCTCTTTGTATTTTTTTTCAATCAAACATAACAGTAATTGTATCGTCCGACATTCCATTATATTTACTTACCCCTCCATCCAAATCACTTCCGCTGTTTGGGTTTGCGAGTTCAAGAAAAAAGTTAAAGTATTTTTAGACCGTATGAACTTTGTCCGACCTTCAAAGAAAGGATAGAAGAATGAATTTCTTCCTTTCTTTTCTTTCATTTTTTGCCTAATTTCTTTTGTGTGTGTGTGTGTCTGTGTGTGTGTGTGTTGTTATTATTGTCTGTTTGTTTATTTATCGGCATATCAACATCTTATGGGTCATTTAATTTCTTGGCAGCCTTAGTACAGTAGTTATCGCTACAGCGCAGGCCTTAAGGTCCAAGATGGCCGACCCGCGCTACAAGTAAATCGCGGTAACTGGTAGGGGTACAATAATAGGAGGTTGAACACCTACCTGATGTTTGGACCCTATTTGCCCTATATCGCGATATATACCGTAGATAATGCCTCGAAAATATTAATTTATGCCAATCATTACATAAGAAATTTGGGGTAATTTGCTTTTCAAGTATCTAATAAAAATTTTGCAAAAGGTATTTTTTTATTCTAAATTTACTTGCCTAATTCGAAAATAGCAAAGACATTTTTAGAAAATCTACCCTTTTGAAGTTATCGACATTAAAAGTTCGAACTCATTCGTATCTTTGTAGGATAGGGCACGGCAACCATTATTGGCGTTGTTTACATCAGTGCAATAATAAGTGAGTGTCTGTTCCGCAAAGAAATATATGCATACAACGTTCGATATTATAGGAACTCTCTGATCGTGCACGAAATAGAAGTATTATTATTACCAATACAAATGGATTCGTTGTGAACCGGCCGAGTGGTTAACATTTCACAAAATTGGGGCTGTTTGATGATTAAAATCAAGGTAAAACGTGTGAAAAAGGGGGTGTGATTATGAAAATAAATAAGGACCCATCAGATGATCGCTTGTTGTTCTGAATATCGTGTAGAAGATGGGCAAGGAATTAGTAAAATAGGATGGAATTTCTAAAAGCTGAGCGATTTTGAGAGTACGAGAGAAAAATCATGGGGTCCACCACCCACCCGCGGTGTTAGACATTTTGACGGTCGTCTTCGAGTATAGAATCCAGAGGTTAGCAGTGAATATTTCGGAGACAGTAGGAAAGCGTAGTTCAGGTTAGCAGTGGATATCGCAGCAAAGTAGCAGAGGGTAGTACTTCCTTCTGTCATCTTCGCCTGATAAGTTGGCACTGGTCTTTCTGTAGGGTAAACAAAGATGGCCGCCTTTATACACGACGGATAGAATGTTCTGCGGCTTCTGATTGGTTAACCTTCTATTGGTGGACTATAAAGGGAGTTAAGTCATTTTGACTGGCTCACTAGTTATATAACATATTGGATGTGGTATTATGGTGATTGAAGGATCGTTTGGTGACGGACGAGTTCTTGTGGTGAATGGGTAAATTGTAATGTATGAATGGGTCGTGAATCTGATTAGCTAGGTATAGGATAGTTAGTTTGGACCAGCCTCTACCCCTCCCCTTTTCGGCCTTGTGCCACAATTATGTATTTTTTATACATAATAAATATCCTAGTTATATAACATATACACAAAAAACTGTAACACGCGGTACTCCGTGTCACCGCGGTAAACTGGTTCTCCTAATAGCGGTGGACTACTGTAATTTATTTAAAAAAAAATGTATGCTGGCATTTTTTTTTTTTGTTAAAAAATGCATTGTTGGTAAATGTATTTTTATTTTCTCATAGTACAGTGTAACCCGGATATAAGAGAGTTGTCGGGACCGGAGAAAAAGTTTTTTATATCCGGGTTTCTCTTATATCAGGGTTTCTCCTATATCCGGGTTTTGTCTATTTTCTTTAGGTAAGTATGGCTCTAATTTGGGACCAGATAAAATCTCTCTTATATCCAGGTTTCTCTTATATCCGGATCTCTTATATCCGGGTTACACTGTATTTTAATACCAGTTTGCCCATAGTTGTGATCCTAACAAGTGCTACCACCCCGTGTTAAATTGAACCTGGGAACAACAACACAAAATGTGGCCCCACGTTCCTTAAAACCATCCGATCAAAAATATTGCTGCCGGATGTAGTTAATCGTCATACCCAAGACGGTTGTTAAAGTGCGTTTTATTTCAAAGATTGTTTTCTCGTCTTTCTTTACTTTTTGTTTCTTCTGTTTTTTGTTTTTTATCTGTTGGTTGCAACCTTTATATCTTTTGTGATACCAACGAACATTCGTTGCCACTTTCGTAAGGTCAACGAAAATTAGTTTTCTCTTTCGCAATACTCATTGTAGTAGAGACTTTGTAATCGCAGATATAACTATAGTAACGCCGTTGAACAATACTAGTGTCAGACGCCTTCGAATAACACTCGCACTAATTGTACTTGCTCGATAATACTCGCTCGAATAGTAACCACCGAATAGTGATCCGAATAGAGAAATAGTATAGTGAATAGAGTAGAGAAAATCTATCATACGTCCCTCCATTGAATATTGCTGCCATTTCTGGTCAGGTGTTCCTGATTTTTGTGACGTCAACGAACACTTGTTGTCACTTTTGGTATGTCAACGAATACTCGTTGTCTCTTTCGTAATTCTCGTTGTAGTAGAGACTTTGTAATCGCAGATACAACTATAGTAACGCCGTTGGACAATATTGGTGTCAGACGCCTTTGAATAACACTCGTACTAATAGTATTTGCTCGATTATACTCGCTTGAATAGTAACCACCGAATAGCGATCCACACAGTGATCTGTATAGAGAAATAGTATGGTGAATAGTAGATAGAGGATAGTGTAGAAACAGTGATTCGTATAGCAATAGAGGATAGAATAGAGATGGTGATCGTTTAGACGTCACGTTAATTCTCATATATATATTTCCTTACTATCACGTGGTATACTTATTCAAAATGGGATCGCCTGTCTTTGCACTCTGGCGATCTTTGTTCAAACCTAAGTGTCGGCAGCGACACTTTCTTCCTATATATATCAATATCTTTCTTTAACCATTTTGTCTTTGTTTCTTTATTATTTTTTCTTCCTTTCTTTCTTATTATTTTTTCTTTCTTTGTTTCTTTCTTTCTTATTATTTTTTCTTTCTTTCTTCCTTTCTTTCTTATTATTTTTTCTTTCTTTCTTTCTTTCTTTATTATTATTTTTTCTTTCTTTCTTTCTTTCTTATTTTTTCTTTATTATTATTTTTCTTTATTTCTTTATTTCTTTATTATTATTTTCTTTCTTTCTTTCTTATTGTTTCTTTCTTTCTTTCTTATTATTTTTTCTTTCTTTCTTTCTTTATTATTATTATTTTCTTTCTTTCTTTCTTATTATTTATTCTTTCTTTCTTTATTATTATTTTTCTTTCTTTTTTCTTTATTATTATTATTTTTTCTTTCTTTCTTTCTTATTATTTTTTCTTTCTTTCTTTATTATTATTATTTTCTTTCTTTCTTTATTATTATTTTTTCTTTCTTTCTTTCATATTAATTTTTTTCTTTCTTTCTTTATTATTATTTTATTTTTTCTTTCTTTCTTTTTTCATATTAATTTTTTTCTTTCTTTATTGTTATTTTATTATTTTTTTCTTTCTTTCTTTCGTTATTATTATCAATATCATTTTCTGTACGACTTTTCAACAACTTTTTCTTTATCGGTAGCAGAATGTTCACACACACACACACACATACGCGCGTGCGCGCGCGCGCACACACACACACACACACACACATATATATATATATATATATATATATATATATATATATATATATACTGGGTGTGGGGGAAATAATTCCCAGTCCCGGGTATGACGATAAACTACATCCGGCAGCCAGGTATCTGATCCGGAGATTTCGAGGAACGAGGAACTACTGTTTCCTGGTCCTCCCTGGTCCACCCTGTCCTGGGGTGGTAGCACCAGTTAGGGTCCCAGCTATAAATAAATATGACCTCCTCCCAAATAAAACAAAACATCATGAAAGTATAAAAATACGGTTTGTAGTAAATATACCTACAATACATATTTATAATACAATTATGAAAATCGAAGCTCCCAAAGAAATTAAATTTTCGGTATTAAATGACCCATGGGAAGTTGATGTGCCGTTAAACAAACAAATACATCCAGTAATGATATTCTATCCTTTGTAGTTTTTACAAGGAAGAAAAAGATTAATTTAGTCACCTTCGAAATGTGAGAGAGGAAAGCTGGGATCATATTTTGATTACTTTAAAGGCCTCAAGAAAATTAAATTTCGGCATTAAATGACCCATAAAGAGTTAATGTGCCCTTAAGCAATGGAATCAGATCGAATCAAAAACTTGGTTTCACAAACGAGATTTTTTTTTCTCGTTCTTTCTTATGCATTTTTCTTTATTTTTTCATTGTTTTTTTCTTTTTTCAAGTTTTTTCTTTTAACCTTTTTTCTTTCTTTGTTTCTTTCTTTCTGAATTTATTTTCCTTAACGTCATCTCCTCTCTATCTCTCTCATTTATTTTTAATTCTTAATTTTTTTTCTTTCTTATTCTCTCTCTTGTTTCTTTCTTTTTTCTTTCTTTTTTCTTTCTTTTTTCTTTCTTTGTTTCTTTCTTTCTAAATTTATTTTTCTTCACGCCATCTCCTCTTTCTCTTCCTTTCTCATTTATTCTTAATCCTTAATTTTTTCTTTCTTATTCTCTCTCTTCTTTCTTTCTTTCTTTCTTTCTTTCTGTTCGTCTATTTTTATTTTCTTGTTATCCTTTCTTTTCTGCCCGTTTTTTGCTTATGCTGAAAACCCCTTTTCTTTTTTTTTTAATTCTTTCTTTGAATTTTCTTTTTTTTTTTTTCATTCTTTCTTTAATTTTTTCTTTTAACGTCTTTTTCTTTCTATTTTTCTTTCTTGATTTATTTACTTAACACCGTCTTCGATCTCTCTTTCTCATTCATTCTTAATTCTTACTTTTTATTTCTTATTCTCTCTTTCTTTTTCTTTCTTTCTTTCTTTCTTTCTTTTCTGATATTTATTTATTCTCTATTCTTATATATGCCTTTCTTTCTTACTCTGATATTTTTCATCTTTTTTCTTTTTTTTTTGTCAGCTGCGTGTCTTTCTTCCTTTCTTTCCCTCTTTCTTTCTTTCTTTCTTTCTTTCTGTTTGTCAATTTTTCTTTTCTTTTTATCCTTTCTTTTCTCATTGCTTTTTTGTATTTTTATTTCTTCGTTTATTGCTTATGTTTCGAGCATGGAAGTTAAGCAGCGTTAAGCCTGGTCAGTACTTTGATGAGGGAACACTTGGTAACATCGAGTACTGTAACCTCCTCCTGAAATCGGAAACATTTCGGCTTTGAACAGCCCACAGTTGTTGAAGCACAAAAGCTGAGTATCATCTACCATGTATTCCCTTGTGAAAGCAGAATAACATATATAGTTTTATTACATCCAAGTTCTCAAAGAAATTAAATTTCAGCTTCAAATGACTCATAAGTTGTTGATACGCCATTAAACAAATAAATCACTTCATCAATCATATTCCATCCTTTGCAGTTGTGGCAAAGAACATATAGATCATACCATTTACATTATTCGGACTATTGTCCTCATCTTTGTTGCAATATTTATCACAACGTTTCAGCCGTTCTACGCTCCGGCCTTCTTCTGGTGGTTGGAATGTCGAACTGAACCCCTTATTTCGTTCACTGGGGTATAATCTTCTAGTTCTTCGTGCAATGTCTAATGGATGTCAGTTATCAGTTATCTCCTGTTAATTCACTTCTCTGAAAGGCCGAAACGTTGTGGTAAATATGGGAAGAAAGATGAGGACAATAGTCCGAATAATGTAAATAGTGTACATAATACCTCATCTCAGAAATATAGACAGATACTGAAGGGCCGAAACGTTGTAATAAATATGGCGACAAAGATGAGGACAATAGTCCGAATAATGTAAATAGTGTACATAATACCTCATCTCAGAAATATAGACAGATACTGAAGGGCCGAAACGTTGTAATAAATATGGCGACAAAGATGAGGACAATAGTCCGAATAATGTAAATAGTGTACATAATACCTCATCTCAGAAATATAGACAGATACTGAAAGGCCGAAACTTTGTAATAAATGTGGTGACAAAGATGAGGACAATAGTCCGAATAATGTAAATAGTGTACATAATACCTCATCTCAGAAATATAGACAGATACTGAAAGGCCGAAACGTTGTAATAATTATGGCGACAAAGATGAGGACAACAATCTGAATAATGTAAATAGTGTACATAATACCTCATCTCAGAAATATAGACAGATACTGAAGGGCCGAAACGTTGTAATAAATATGGCGACAAAGATGAGGACAATAGTCCGAATAATGTAAATAGTGTACATAATACCTCATCTCAGAAATATAGACAGATACTGAAAGGCCGAAACCTTGTAATAAATGTGGTGACAAAGATGAGGACAATAGTCCGAATAATGTAAATAGTGTACATAATACCTCATCTCAGAAATATAGACAGATACTGAAAGGCCGAAACGTTGTAATAATTATGGCGACAAAGATGAGGACAACAATCTGAATAATGTAAATAGTGTACATAATACCTCATCTCAGAAATAGAGACAGAACTATAAATATTAATCTAGACACCTGCTAAATGTCAAGTTGAAGGAACAGGGGAATGCTGGACTTAGGGGGCGAGACAATTACATCTACCATTTATTCAATTACGAAAGTAAAATAACAAATATTATATTTATTACTTCAAAACACACGAGAAAATTAAATTTCGGCTTCAAATGACCGATAAGCAGTTGATGTGCTATTAAATAAACAAATCAATCCATCAATGATAGTCTATCCTTTGTAGCTATGGCAAAGACCATAATGAGGAATCTAGTCACCTCCTAACTGTAATGCTGAAGTAACAAAGGAATGCTTGAATTAGGGGCGAGACAGTTACATCTACCATGTATTCAACTGCGAAAGCAGAATAACATATACAGAGCAACATCGGTTCTCGAACGTCTCGCATGTTGATCAAATCAGTTTTCGAACAGAAAATTCGAGATGAAAATGCCTTGGTTATCAAACAAAATTTCGATTCTTGTGCAACCGTGTTATTCAGAACGGAATCATCTTTTAATCGACCGCCGTTTTGTATACATTCGTGTGTTGTGCTGTCCTTTACTTTTCCAATTTTATTGTACTCTGCCCCTTTTTTTCCTCTTCATTAGTCCTCAGTCATGGCTCCAAAGAAAGCTAACAGTGGAAACTTGTAAAAGAAAAGTGGAGAGAAAAACAGTTGATGATATTGTATCTTCCTACTCAGTTTGATATGGCAAAATCAACGATCTATATTATTCTTATAAATAAAGAGACGATCATGATATTCCTTCCCCTTTTTCCAAACAATAACATCTCTTTCCTTCTCTGCCACTTGCGCCATCAATTCTTCTACATACAGGTACGGTAAATTTTTCCTAACAACAAATAAACTTGGTCCTTTTTTATTCAACCGATATCTATTCTACTCGCCCTGATAATACTCTCTTACTTCCCACTTTCCTCTTCCAGACAATAATTTCATTAAATGACGCTCTACATTGAGTGGCTCTTGAGTGGTTAAGTAATACTAAAAAAAAATGACATCGGTTCTCGAACGTCTCATATGTAGAACAAATCGGTTTTCGAACAAAATATTTGAAATTATCGGTTATCAAAAAAAAAAAAAAAAATTCCGGTTCTCGAACAACATTGCCGAACCGATTCGAGCCTAGCCGAAGTGAGCCGAACAGAGCCGAACAGAGCCGAACCGAGCCGATCCGAGCCGAACCACGTTAACCAGAACGGAATCATCTTTTAATCGACCACCGTTTTGTATACATTCGTGTGCTGTGCTGTTCTTTACTTTTTCAATTTTATTGTAATCTGCCTTTTTTTACCCCCTCTTCATTAGTCCTCAGTCATGGCTCCAAAGAAAGCTAGCAGTGATATTGGTAAACG
>OZ010613.1:26843968-26873968 GCA_963932145.1 Acanthosepion lycidas
TTCTTCTTCTTCTTCTTCGCCTCCTATTCCTTATACCCACCCTTCTTCTTCTTCTTCTTCTTCTTCTTCTTCTTCTTCTTCTTCTTCTTCGCCTCCTATTCCTTATACCCACCCTTCTTCTTCTTCTTCTTCTTCTTCTTCTTCTTCTTCTTCTTCGCCTCCTATTCCTTATACCCACCCTTCTTCTTCTTCTTCTTCTTCTTCTTCTTCTTCTTCTTCTTTATCGAGTATTATTTATTTTTCTTCTTTTTTTGTTTTTGCTGTAAGAGAAATTCATTTTCTCATTCACTTTTTTATCATTATTTTCTTCTTTTTTCTTCGTCCTTTTCTCCTTTTTCTCTTTTCACATTCTTTTCTTCCTCTTTTTCTATTTTGTTCCTTCTACAACTTCATTAGCAGTTTCTTGCTCTTCTTCGTCTTCTTCTTTTCCTCTTTTCATATCTCTTCATCATCCTATTTTCTTTTTCTTCCTCTCATTGATTCTCATTGACTTTCTTTTATTATTTTATTTCTTTCTTTTTGTTTACTTTTCTCTTCTTCTTCTTCTTCTTCTTCTTCTTCTTCTTTTTCCCTTCATCATATCTCTTCTTCATCTTTTTTTCTTCATCTGCAGCTACTTGTTCTTCGTCTTCTTTTTTACTTTTCATCTTTTTCTCTTATTGTATTTTGTTTCTTCTACACTTTCATCAACTTCTTCTTCTTCTTCTTCTTCTCCGCCTCCTCTTCCTTGTTCTTGTTCTTTTTCTTCTTCCACTTATCTCTTCTTTGATTGTTTTTACTTTTCATTCTTCTTTTCTCCTTCGCCTCCTATCCCTTATCCCCACCCTTCTTCTTCTTCTTCTTCTTCTTCTTCTTCTTCTTATTATTATTATTATTATTATTATTAATGTAGTTTCTTCTTTATCCTCTACCTTGCCCTTCTTGTCTTGAAAGTTGCTTTTTTTTCTTCTTCTTCTTTGCTTGTTTTACTCTTTTTAGTCTTCATCTTTTCTCTTTCATCTCCTCCTTCTTTCCCCTTCGCTTCCTCTTGCTTTTCCTCATCCTTCTTCTTCTTTTTCTTCTTCTTCTTCTTCTTCTTCTTCTTCTTCTTCTTCTTCTTCTTCTTCTTCTTCTTCTTCTTCTTCTTCTTCACGCAGTTTCTTCTTTATCTTCTACTTCTTGTTCTCCATCTCGTGAAAGTATCTTCTTTGCTTTCTTTACCCTTCTTCTTCTTCTTTTTTCTCTTTCACTTCCTATTCCTTATCCTCACACTCTTTCTTCTTTTTGATCTCGTTCGTCGTCTTCTTTTTTTACATATTCTCGTTGCTGTTCTTCCTTCCCTTTCATCATTATCTTCTTCTACTTCACTTCTTCTGCACCTTCAGTCGCATCTCCTACTGCTTCTCCTCTTCCTCTTCTTCTTCTTTTCCTTCAACCGCATATTAGAGAAAAAAAAGTTCCACATATTACCATACTTACGATTGTCCATTTATGAAAGAAACTTCAATGAACATGCAATTGTTGGAACGAGACATTGTATTAATGAAAGAAGGTCGCTTGGTTCGATCAGTCTAAATAAAAATCAGCGTATGTGTTCATGGCCACTCTGTTGAAGCAATGGCATCACGATGCACTGTGCAAGCAGTGGAATTATTTAGGTAAATTTCGGCGAAGAATCACCAGCTGATATCATACGTGCAAATGAATATGTCGTGTTCTACCAACCTCAAGATCATTGATGTTCAAGTACGCGTTTTCGTAGCAACTGAGATGATAGTGTCACCACTCACCATAATAAAGCTCTCTATCGCAACTTGGACTGCAATGGTGCCAAGAACATTAAAAACGACTTCCCCTTAATGTCTTGGACGCCCAACGCTTCCAATCTCAAACACATTGAGCAATTAAAAAGATGAAAAGAAAAGAATTTTTTTCGAAACAGTCATATGCAACTTGATGATCCTAAAAGACTTCAAGTACTTACGATTTTTATGTGACTTTTCAGCGCAGCTTATGTTAAGGATGCAAAAGTATGAGAAGCAATATAATTTACAAATCCATTGAGCCCCAGCTGAACACCCTTTAGATTGACCCATTTTACTGTTTGATTCATGCATTTCACTACATGATTCCTGAATTGTAGCTCGTGATTTATGCATTTTAGTACTTGATTCAACGATTTTACTCATTGATAACTGCTTTCTACTTCTGGATTCATGCAATTTTCTTATTGATTCATGCATTTTACTACTTCAGTCATGCATTTTACTACTTGGTTCATGAATTGTACTTCTTGATTCACGCATATTACTACTTGGTTCATGCATTGTACTACTTCATTCATGCATTTTACTACTCCATTCATGCATTTTACTCCTTCATTCATGCATTTTACTACTTGGTTCATGCATTGTACTACTTCATTCATGCATTTTACTACTTCATTCATGCATTTTACTACTTGGTTCATGCATTGTACTTCTTGATTCATGCATTGTACTACTTCATTCATGCATTTTACTACTTCATTCATGCATTTTACTACTTCATTCATGCATTTTACTACTTGGTTCATGCATTTTACTACTTCATTCATGCATTTTACTACTTGGTTCATGCATTGTACTTCTTGATTCACGCATTTTACTACTTGGTTCATGCATTGTACTACTTCATTCATGCATTTTACTACTTCATTCATGCATTTTACTACTTGGTTCATGCATTGTACTTCTTGATTCACGCATTTTACTACTTCATTCATGCATTGTACTACTTCATTCATGCATTTTACTAATTCATTCATGCATTTTACTACTTGGTTCATGCATTGTACTTCTTGATTCACGCATATTACTACTTGGTTCATGCATTTTACTACTTCATTCATGCATTTTACTACTTCATTCAGGCATTTTACTACTCCATTCATGCATTTTACTCCTTCATTCATGCATTTTACTACTTCATTCATGCATTTTACTACTTGGTTCATGCATTTTACTACTTCATTCATGCATTTTACTACTTGGTTCATGCATTGTACTTCTTGATTCACGCATTTTACTACTTGGTTCATGCATTGTACTACTTCATTCATGCATTTTACTACTTGGTTCATGCATTGTACTTCTTGATTCACGCATATTACTACTTGGTTCATGCATTGTACTACTTCATTCATGCATTTTACTATTCATTCATGCATTTTACTACTTCATTCATGCATTTTACTACTTGGTTCATGCATTGTACTTCTTGATTCACGCATATTACTTCTTGGTTCATGCATTGTACTACTTCATTCATGCATTTTACTACTTCATTCATGCATTTTACTACTTGTTTCATGCATTGTACTTCTTGATTCACGCATATTACTACTTGGTTCATGCATTTTACTACTTCATTCATGCATTTTACTACTCCATTCAAGCATTTTACTACTTGGTTCATGCATTTTACTACTTCATTCATGCATTTTACTATTTGGTTCATGCATTGTACTTCTTGATTCACGCATTTTACTACTTGGTTCATGCATTGTACTACTTCATTCATGCATTTTACTACTTCATTCATGCATTTTACTACTTGGTTCATGCATTGTACTTCTTGATTCACGCATATTACTACTTGGTTCATGCATTTTACTACTTCATTCATGCATTTTACTACTCCATTCAAGCATTTTACTACTTGGTTCATGCATTTTACTACTTCATTCATGCATTTTACTACTTGGTTCATGCATTGTACTTCTTGATTCACGCATTTTACTACTTGGTTCATGCATTGTACTACTTCATTCATGCATTTTACTACTTCATTCATGCATTTTACTACTTCATTCATGCATTTTACTACTTGGTTCATGCCTTGTACTTCTTGATTCACGCATATTACTACTTGGTTCATGCATTGTACTACTTCATTCATGCATTTTACTACTTCATTCATGCATTTTACTACTTCATTCATGCATTTTACTACTTGGTTCATGCATTGTACTTCTTGATTCACGCATATTACTACTTGGTTCATGCATTTTACTACTTCATTCATGCATTTTACTACTCCATTCAAGCATTTTACTACTTGGTTCATGCATTTTACTACTTCATTCATGCATTTTACTATTTGGTTCATGCATTGTACTTCTTGATTCACGCATTTTACTACTTGGTTCATGCATTGTACTACTTCATTCATGCATTTTACTACTTCATTCATGCATTTTATTACTTCATTCATGCATTTTACTACTTGGTTCATGCATTGTACTTCTTGATTCACGCATATTACTACTTAGTTCATGCATTGTACTACTTCATTCATAAATTTTACTACTTCATTCATGCATTTTACTACTTGGTTCATGCATTTTACTACTTCATTCATGCATTTTACCACTTGGTTCATGCATTGTACTTCTTGATTCCCGCATTTTACTACTTGGTTCATGCATTGTACTACTTCATTCATGCATTTTACTACTTCATTCATGCATTTTACTACTTGGTTCATGCATTGTACTTCTTGATTCACGCATATTACTACTTGGTTCATGCATTTTACTACTTCATTCATGCATTTTACTACTTCATTCATGCATTTTACTACTTGGTTAATGCATTTTACTACTTCATTCATGCATTTTACTACTTGGTTCATGCATTGTACTTCTTGATTCACGCATTTTACTACTTGGTTCATGCATTGTACTACTTCATTCATGCATTTTACTACTTCATTCATGCATTTTACTACTTCATTCATGCATTTTACTACTTGGTTCATGCCTTGTACTTCTTGATTCACGCATATTACTACTTGGTTCATGCATTTCACTACTTCATTCATGCATTTTACTACTTCATTCATGCATTTTACTACTTGGTTCATGCATTTTACTAATTCATTCATGCATTTTACTACTTGGTTCATGCATTGTACTTCTTGATTCACGCATTTTACTACTTGGTTCATGCATTGTACTACTTCATTCATGCATTTTACTACTTCATTCATGCATTTTACTACTTCATTCATGCATTTTACTACTTGGTTCATGCATTTTACTTCTTGATTCACGCATATTACTACTTGGTTCATGCATTGTACTACTTCATTCATGCATTTTACTACTTCATTCATGCATTTTACTACTTGGTTCATGCATATTACTACTTCATTCATGCATTTTACCACTTGGTTCATGCATTGTACTTCTTGATTCACGCATTTTACTACTTGGTTCATGCATTGTTCTACTTCATTCATGCATTTTACCACTTGGTTCATGCATTGTACTTCTTGATTCACGCATTTTACTACTTGGTTCATGCATTGTACTACTTCATTCATGCATTTTACTCCTTCATTCATGCATTTTACTACTTCATTCATGCATTTTACTACTTGGTTCATGCATTGTACTTCTTGATTCACGCATTTTACAACTTGGTTCATGCATTGTACTACTTCATTCATGCATTTTACTACTTCATTCATGAATTTTATTACTTCATTCATGCATTTTACTACTTCATTCATGCATTTTACTACTTGGTTCATGCATTGTACTTCTTGATTCACGCATATTACTACTTGGTTCATGCATTGTACTACTTCATTCATGCATTTTACTACTTCATCCATGCATTTTACTACTTCATTCATGCATTTTACTACTTGGTTCATGCATTGTACTTCTTGATTCACGCATATTACTACTTGGTTCATGCATTGTACTACTTCATTCATGCATTTTACTACTTCATTCATGCATTTTACTACTTGGTTCATGCATTGTACTTCTTGATTCACGCATATTACTACTTGGTTCATGCATTGTACTACTTCATTCATGCATTTTACTACTTCATTCATGCATTTTACTACTTGGTTCATGCATTGTACTTCTTGATTCACGCATTTTACTACTTGGTTCATGCATTGTACTACTTCATTCATGCATTTTACTACTTCATTCATGCATTTTACTACTTGGTTCATGCATTTTACTACTTCATTCATGCATTTTACTACTTGGTTCATGCATTGTACTTCTTGATTCAGGCATTTTACTACTTGGTTCATGCATTGTACTACTTCATTCATGCATTTTACTACTTCATTCATGCATTTTACTACTTGGTTCATGCATTGTACTTCTTGATTCATGCATTGTACTACTTCATTCATGCATTTTACTACTTCATTCATGCATTTTACTACTTCATTCATGCATTTTACTACTTGGTTCATGCATTTTACTACTTCATTCATGCATTTTACTACTTGGTTCATGCATTGTACTTCTTGATTCACGCATTTTACTACTTGGTTCATACATTGTACTACTTCATTCATGCATTTTACTACTTCATTCATGCATTTTATTACTTCATTCATGCATTTTACTACTTGGTTCATGCATTGTACTTCTTGATTCACGCATTTTACTACTTGGTTCATACATTGTACTACTTCATTCATGCATTTTACTACTTCATTCATGCATTTTATTACTTCATTCATGCATTTTACTACTTGGTTCATGCATTGTACTTCTTGATTCACGCATATTACTACTTGGTTCATGCATTGTACTACTTCATTCATGCATTTTACTACTTCATTCATGCATTTTACTACTTGGTTCATGCATTTTACTACTTCATTCATGCATTTTACTACTTGGTTCATGCATTGTACTTCTTGATTCACGCATTTTACTACTTGGTTCATGCATTGTACTACTTCATTCATGCATTTTACTACTTCATTCATGCATTTTACTACTTCATTCATGCATTTTACTACTTGGTTCATGAATTGTACTTCTTGATTCACGCATATTACTACTTGGTTCATGCATTGTACTACTTCATTCATGCATTTTACTACTTCATTCATGCATTTTACTACTTGGTTCATGCATTGTACTTCTTGATTCACGCATATTACTTCTTGGTTCATGCATTGTACTTCTTGATTCACGCATTTTACTACTTGGTTCATGCATTGTACTACTTCATTCATGCATTGTACTACTTCATTCATGCATTTTACTACTTCATTCATGCATTTTACTACTTCATTCATGCATTTTACTACTTGGTTCATGCATTGTACTTCTTGATTCACGCATATTACCACTTGGTTCATGCATTTTACTACTTCATTCATGCATTTTACTACTTCATTCATGCATTTTACAAATTGGTTCATGCATTTTACTACTTCATTCATGCATTTTACTACTTGGTTCATGCATTGTACTTCTTGATTCACGCATTTTACTACTTGGTTCATGCATTGTACTACTTCATTCATGCATTTTACTACTTCATTCATGCATTTTATTACTTCATTCATGCATTTTACTACTTGGTTCATGCATTGTACTTCTTGATTCACGCATATTACTACTTGATTCATGCATTGTACTACTTCATTCATGAATTTTACTACTTCATTCATGCATTTTACTACTTGGTTCATGCATTTTACTACTTCATTCATGCATTTTACCACTTGGTTCATGCATTGTACTTCTTGATTCACGCATTTTACTACTTGGTTCATGCATTGTACTACTTCATTCATGCATTTTACTACTTCATTCATGCATTTTACTACTTGGTTCATGCATTGTACTTATGATTCACGCATATTACTACTTGGTTCATGCATTTTACTACTTCATTCATGCATTTTACTACTTCATTCATGCATTTTACTACTTGGTTCATGCATTTTACTACTTCATTCATGCATTTTACTACTTGGTTCATGCATTGTACTTCTTGATTCACGCATTTTACTACTTGGTTCATGCATTGTACTACTTCATTCATGCATTTTACTACTTCATTCATGCATTTTACTACTTCATTCATTCATTTTACTACTTGGTTCATGAATTGTACTTCTTGATTCACCCATATTACTACTTGGTTCATGCATTGTACTACTTCATTCATGCATTTTACTACTTCATTCATGCATTTTACTATTTGGTTCATGCATTTTACTTCTTGATTCACGCATTTTACTACTTGGTTCATGCATTGTACTACTTCATTCATGCATTTTACTACTTCATTCATGCATTTTACTACTTCATTCATGCATTTTACTACTTGGTTCATGCATTGTACTTCTTGATTCACGCATATTACTACTTGGTTCATGCATTTCACTACTTCATTCATGCATTTTACTACTTCA
Organism: Acanthosepion lycidas; assembly: GCA_963932145.1. Taxonomy (NCBI): domain Eukaryota; kingdom Metazoa; phylum Mollusca; class Cephalopoda; order Sepiida; family Sepiidae; genus Acanthosepion; species Acanthosepion lycidas. Next base: position 26,852,186 of record OZ010613.1, read on the forward strand.
TTCATGCATTTTACTACTTGGTTCATGCATTTTACTACTTCATTCATGCATTTTACTACTTGGTTCATGCATTGTACTTCTTGATTCACGCATTTTACTACTTGGTTCATGCATTGTACTACTTCATTCATGCATTTTACTACTTCATTCATGCATTTTACTACTTCATTCATGCATTTTACTACTTGGTTCATGCATTTTACTTCTTGATTCACGCATATTACTACTTGGTTCATGCATTGTACTACTTCATTCATGCATTTTACTACTTCATTCATGCATTTTACTACTTGGTTCATGCATTTTACTACTTCATTCATGCATTTTACCACTTGGTTCATGCATTGTACTTCTTGATTCACGCATTTTACTACTTGGTTCATGCATTGTACTACTTCATTCATGCATTTTACTACTTCATTCATGCATTTTACTACTTCATTCATGCATTTTACTACTTGGTTCATGCATTGAACTTCTTGATTCACGCATATTACTACTTGGTTCATGCATTGTACTACTTCATTCATGCATTTTACTACTTGGTTCATGGATTGTACTTCTTGATTCACGCATATTACTACTTGGTTTATGCATTGTACTACTTCATTCATGCATTTTACTACTTCATTCATGCATTTTACTACTTGGTTCATGCATTGTACTTCTTGATTCACGCATATTACTACTTGGTTCATGCATTGTACTACTTCATTCATGCATTTTACTACTTCATCCATGCATTTTACTACTTCATTCATGCATTTTACTACTTGGTTCATGCATTGTACTTCTTGATTCACGCATATTACTACTTGGTTCATGCATTGTACTACTTCATTCATGCATTTTACTACTTCATTCATGCATTTTACTACTTCATTCATGCATTTTACTACTTGGTTCATGCATTGTACTTCTTGATTCACGCATATTACTACTTGGTTCATGCATTGTACTACTTCATTCATGCATTTTACTACTTCATTCATGCATTTTACTACTTGGTTCATGCATTGTACTTCTTGATTCACGCATTTTACTACTTGGTTCATGCATTGTACTACTTCATTCATGCATTTTACTACTTCATTCATGCATTTTACTACTTCATTCATGCATTTTACTACTTGGTTCATGCATTGTACTTCTTGATTCACGCATTTTACTACTTGGTTCATGCATTGTACTACTTCATTCATGCATTTTACTACTTCATTCATGCATTTTACTTATTGATTTATACATTTTACTAATTGATTCATACATTTTACTCTTTGATTCACCCATTTTTCTACATGATTCACACAATATACTACTTGATTTATACATTTTACTACTTGATACATGCATTGCACTTCTTGATTCATGCATTTTACTCCTTGATTCACCCCTTCTACACCTTGATTCACCCCTTCTACACCTTGATTCACCCCTTCTACACCTTGATTCACCCTTTTACTACTTCATTTATACATTTTACTTCTTAGTTTATACATTTTACTACTTGATACATGCATTGCACTTCTTGATTCATGCATTTTACTCCTTGATTCACCCATTCTACACCTTGATTCACCCCTACTACACCTTGATTCACCCCTTCTACACCTTGATTCACCCCTTCTACACCTTGATTCACCCTTTTACTACTTCATTTTTACATTTTATTTCTTAGTTTATACATTTTACTACTTGATACATGCATTGCACTTCTTGATTCATGCATTTTACTCCTTGATTCATCCCTTCTACACCTTGATTCACCCCTTCTACATCTTGATTCACCCCTTCTACACCTTGATTCACCCCTTCTACTCCTTGATTCACCCTTTTACTACTTCATTTTTACATTTTACTTCTTAGTTTATACATTTTACTACTTGATACATGCATTGCACTTCTTGATTCATGCATTTTACTCCTTGATTCACCCCTTCTACACCTTGATTCACCCCTTCTACACCTTGATTCACCCCTTCTACACCTTGATTCACCCCTTCTACTCCTTGATTCACCCTTTTACTACTTCATTTTTACATTTTACTATTTGATACATGCATTGCACTTCTTGATTCATGCATTTTACTCCTTGATTAACCCCTTCTACACCTTGATTCACCCCTTCTACACCTTGATTCACCCCTTCTACACCTTGATTCACCCTTTTACTACTTCATTTATACATTTTACTTCTTAGTTTATACATGATACTACTTGATACATGCATTGTAATTCTTGATTCAAGAATTTTACTCCTTGATTCACCCCTTCTACACCTTGATTCACCCCTTCTACACCTTGATTCACCCCTTCTACACCTTGATTCACCCCTTCTACACCTTGATTCACCCTTTTACTACTTCATTTTTACATTTTACTTCTTAGTTTATACATTTTACTACTTGATACATGCATTGCACTTCTTGATTCATGCATTTTACTCCTTGATTCACCCCTTCTACACCTTGATTCACCCCTTCTACACCTTGATTCACCCCTTCTACACCTTGATTCACCCTTTTACTACTTCATTTATACATTTTACTTCTTAGTTTATACATTTTACTACTTGATACATGCATTGCACTTCTTGATTCATGCATTTTACTCCTTGATTCACCCCTTCTACACCTTGATTCACCCCTTCTACACCTTGATTCACCGCTTCTACACCTTGATTCACCCCTTCTACACCTTGATTCTCCCTTTTACTACTTCATTTATACATTTTACTACTTGATACATGCATTGCACTTCTTGATTCATGCATTTTACTCCTTGATTAACCCCTTCTACACCTTGATTCACCCCTTCTACACCTTGATTCACCCCTTCTACACCTTGATTCACCCTTTTACTACTTCATTTTTACATTTTACTTCTTAGTTTATACATTTTACTACTTGATACATGCATTGCACTTCTTGATTCATGCATTTTACTCCTTGATTCACCCCTTCTACACCTTGATTCACCCCTTCTATACCTTGATTCACCCTTTTACTACTTCATTTATACATTTTACTTCTTAGTTTATACATGATACTACTTGATACATGCATTGTAATTCTTGATTCAAGAATTTTACTCCTTGATTCACCCCTTCTACACCTTGATTCACCCCTTCTACACCTTGATTCACCCCTTCTACACCTTGATTCACCCCTTCTACACCTTGATTCACCCTTTTACTACTTCATTTTTACATTTTACTTCTTAGTTTATACATTTTACTACTTGATACATGCATTGCACTTCTTGATTCATGCATTTTACTCCTTGATTCACCCCTTCTACACCTTGATTCACCCCTTCTACACCTTGATTCACCCCTTCTACACCTTGATTCACCCTTTTACTACTTCATTTATACATTTTACTTCTTAGTTTATACATGATACTACTTGATACATGCATTGTAATTCTTGATTCAAGAATTTTACTCCTTGATTCACCCCTTCTACACCTTGATTCACCCCTTCTACACCTTGATTCACCCCTTCTACACCTTGATTCACCCCTTCTACACCTTGATTCACCCTTTTACTACTTCATTTTTACATTTTACTTCTTAGTTTATACATTTTACTACTTGATACATGCATTGCACTTCTTGATTCATGCATTTTACTCCTTGATTCACCCCTTCTACACCTTGATTCACCCCTTCTATACCTTGATTCACCCTTTTACTACTTCATTTATACATTTTACTTCTTAGTTTATACATGATACTACTTGATACATGCATTGTAATTCTTGATTCAAGAATTTTACTCCTTGATTCACCCCTTCTACACCTTGATTCACCCCTTCTACACCTTGATTCACCCCTTCTACACCTTGATTCACCCCTTCTACACCTTGATTCACCCTTTTACTACTTCATTTTTACATTTTACTTCTTAGTTTATACATTTTACTACTTGATACATGCATTGCACTTCTTGATTCATGCATTTTACTCCTTGATTCACCCCTTCTACACCTTGATTCACCCCTTCTACACCTTGATTCACCCTTTTACTACTTCATTTATACATTTTACTTCTTAGTTTATACATGATACTACTTGATACATGCATTGTAATTCTTGATTCAAGAATTTTACTCCTTGATTCACCCCTTCTACACCTTGATTCACCCCTTCTACACCTTGATTCACCCCTTCTACACCTTGATTCACCCCTTCTACACCTTGATTCACCCTTTTACTACTTCATTTTTACATTTTACTTCTTAGTTTATACATTTTACTACTTGATACATGCATTGCACTTCTTGATTCATGCATTTTACTCCTTGATTCACCCCTTCTACACCTTGATTCACCCCTTCTACACCTTGATTCACCCCTTCTACACCTTGATTCACCCTTTTACTACTTCATTTATACATTTTACTTCTTAGTTTATACATTTTACTACTTGATACATGCATTGCACTTCTTGATTCATGCATTTTACTCCTTGATTCACCCCTTCTACACCTTGATTCACCCCTTCTACACCTTGATTCACCGCTTCTACACCTTGATTCACCCCTTCTACACCTTGATTCTCCCTTTTACTACTTCATTTATACATTTTACTACTTGATACATGCATTGCACTTCTTGATTCATGCATTTTACTCCTTGATTAACCCCTTCTACACCTTGATTCACCCCTTCTACACCTTGATTCACCCCTTCTACACCTTGATTCACCCTTTTACTACTTCATTTTTACATTTTACTTCTTAGTTTATACATTTTACTACTTGATACATGCATTGCACTTCTTGATTCATGCATTTTACTCCTTGATTCACCCCTTCTACACCTTGATTCACCCCTTCTATACCTTGATTCACCCTTTTACTACTTCATTTATACATTTTACTTCTTAGTTTATACATGATACTACTTGATACATGCATTGTAATTCTTGATTCAAGAATTTTACTCCTTGATTCACCCCTTCTACACCTTGATTCACCCCTTCTACACCTTGATTCACCCCTTCTACACCTTGATTCACCCTTTTACTACTTCATTTTTACATTTTACTTCTTAGTTTATACATTTTACTACTTGATACATGCATTGCACTTCTTGATTCATGCATTTTACTCCTTGATTCACCCCTTCTACACCTTGATTCACCCCTTCTACACCTTGATTCACCCCTTCTACACCTTGATTCACCCTTTTACTACTTCATTTTTACATTTTACTTCTTAGTTTATACATTTTACTACTTGATACATGCATTGCACTTCTTGATTCATGCATTTTACTCCTTGATTCACCCCTTCTACACCTTGATTCACCCCTTCTACACCTTGATTCACCCTTTTACTACTTCATTTATACATTTTACTTCTTAGTTTATACATGATACTACTTGATACATGCATTGTAATTCTTGATTCAAGAATTTTACTCCTTGATTCACCCCTTCTACACCTTGATTCACCCCTTCTACACCTTGATTCACCCCTTCTACACCTTGATTCACCCTTTTACTACTTCATTTATACATTTTACTACTTCATTTATACATTTTACTACTTGATACATGCATTGCACTTCTTGATTCATGCATTTTACTCCTTGATTAACCCCTTCTACACCTTGATTCACCCCTTCTACACCTTGATTCACCCCTTCTACACCTTGATTCACCCCTTCTACACCTTGATTCACCCTTTTACTACTTCATTTTTACATTTTACTTCTTAGTTTATACATTTTACTACTTGATACATGCATTGCACTTCTTGATTCATGCATTTTACTCCTTGATTCACCCCTTCTACACCTTGATTCACCCCTTCTACACCTTGATTCACCCCTTCTACACCTTGATTCACCCCTTCTACACCTTGATTCACCCTTTTACTACTTCATTTTTACATTTTACTTCTTAGTTTATACATTTTACTACTTGATACATGCATTGCACTTCTTGATTCATGCATTTTACTCCTTGATTCACCCCTTCTACACCTTGATTCACCCCTTCTATACCTTGATTCACCCTTTTACTACTTCATTTATACATTTTACTTCTTAGTTTATACATGATACTACTTGATACATGCATTGTAATTCTTGATTGAAGAATTTTACTCCTTGATTCACCCCTTCTACACCTTGATTCACCCCTTCTACACCTTGATTCACCCCTTCTACACCTTGATTCACCCCTTCTACACCTTAATTCACCCTTTTACTACTTCATTTTTACATTTTACTTCTTAGTTTATACATTTTACTACTTGATACATGCATTGCACTTCTTGATTCATGCATTTTACTCCTTGATTCACCCCTTCTACACCTTGATTCACCCCTTCTACACCTTGATTCACCCTTTTACTACTTCATTTTTACATTTTACTTCTTAGTTTATACATGATACTACTTGATACATGCATTGCACTTCTTGATTCATGCATTTTACTCCTTGATTCACCCCTTCTACACCTTGATTCACCCCTTCTACACCTTGATTCACCCTTTTACTACTTCATTTATACATTTTACTTCTTAGTTTATACATGATACTACTTGATACATGCATTGTAATTCTTGATTCAAGAATTTTACTCCTTGATTCACCCCTTCTACACCTTGATTCACCCCTTCTACACCTTGATTCACCCCTTCTACACCTTGATTCACCCCTTCTACACCTTGATTCACCCTTTTACTACTTCATTTTTACATTTTACTTCTTAGTTTATACATTTTACTACTTGATACATGCATTGCACTTCTTGATTCATGCATTTTACTCCTTGATTCACCCCTTCTACACCTTGATTCACCCCTTCTACACCTTGATTCACCCCTTCTACACCTTGATTCACCCTTTTACTACTTCATTTTTACATTTTACTTCTTAGTTTATACATTTTACTACTTGATACATGCATTGCACTTCTTGATTCATGCATTTTACTCCTTGATTCACCCCTTCTACACCTTGATTCACCCCTTCTACACCTTGATTCACCCTTTTACTACTTCATTTATACATTTTACTTCTTAGTTTATACATGATACTACTTGATACATGCATTGTAATTCTTGATTCAAGAATTTTACTCCTTGATTCACCCCTTCTACACCTTGATTCATGGATTTTACTACTTGATTCACCAATTTTATTTCTTGATTTATACATTTTAGTATTGATACATGCGGTGTACTTCTAGATTCAAGCATTTTACTCCTTGATTCACACATGTTACTACTTGATTTATACATTTTACTACTTGATACATGCATTGTACTTCTTGATTCAAGACTTTTACTACTTGATTCACCCATTTAACTACTTGATTCATGCATTTTACCCGAGAGAGGTTTGCCTTAGAAAGTCTGTTTCCATTCTTTATAATTTTGAATTCGACTTATTATGTGAGAACTATCACTGATATTGAGCGTTTTCCAGTAAGTTTTGCTCATATATAATATATATAGAAATTATATTACATTTTATATGAAAAATGTCTCAGAATTAACCTGTAGAAAAAGACATTATTTATAAATGTAAAAGACAATAGGAAAACTGTAATGGTAGCCGACGCGTTTCGTCCAATGTGGTTTGGTTTGGTTTGTTTCGTTCTACGGCATTACAACCTCAATGGGTTATTTAAATCTGACAGGATTTTTTATTGCTGTCAATACTTTTTTTTCAAATGTATTGCCAGTATTTATTTCCTTTAGAAATCTATTACTGGTTGTTAATTTTTCTTCAATAATGTATCGCTTGTAATTTATTTTTTCAAAAACGTATAGCTGGTAATATCTGTTTTCGAAAATCTATTGCTGATAATATTTTTTTTCTTCAAAAACTTATTGCTGGTAATACCGTTTTTTTTTTACAAAGTATTTCTGGTCTTAAAAGTTTTTTTTTACATTTTCATAGTGTTTTGATCCCAGCTTACGGATTAACTATTGCCTGTAGATAGGACCCTAACAGGTGCTACCAACCCGGGTCAGGGCAGACGCGGGAAAACCTGAAATTATGAGGTGGTTCCACGCTTCTGTAAACCACATGAACAGAGGCCTTGCTGTTGGGCGTAGTTTATCGTCTTACCCAGGATGCGGATGTAGCTTATCATCATACCCAGGACAGGTCCAATGTGGACTTTTTCAAGGCAAAAACGAAATTAATTTATTAAACAAAGTAACTAATAATAACAAAGCAAAATGTCCTTAGTAACTGGAAGAATTTAGAGAATGCTATTTTCATACTGTTAACTGAAGATTACGTCAATTACTGTCACGTGTGGAGATATTGTTTTTATTGCTGTGTTGACGGATTCAACCATTTTCTTTTGATTTCTTGATACTGTTGTGTTTGGGCTTACGCGCTCGGGTACCCACCTAAAATTAGACCTTGTATCACATCTCGTCCCAGTGGGGTGGGGGCAGGGTAAATACCACTAGTTAAAGTGTTTGTTTCAGGTCAACTGAACCAAAAACAAAAACTCTGAATTCAAACTACTTAACGAAGAATTCATACAATCCACGGATAATAAATATAACAAAAAACAACTTTTTTTTTACTTTTGAATAGGTAAATACAACCGCCTCTTCTTCTCCTACAGTTTCTTTTCTCGCACTTCCAGCCTGTCGAACTCCGCCCCACCGTTTCCTTGCTTTACTGATAACTATTATCTTCAAAAAATTCGTAATTTGAAATTTTGCCATCTTAAGTCTTCTAGATCGCTGTTCATTTTTTTTTTTCATCAATCCTCCGTATTCTCAGTCTCCTTCGCTTCCTCGGTGGGTGAAATGATTCAAAAATAACAACAACAACAACTAAATCTAGTCTTAGGAGGAAAAACAAATCTGTCCAGAGAGGGTCACGTTTAAATCTCCGAAAGCTTTGGCATTGTTCCGGAAAATAATTCCGTGGCAAATAAAATAAGCCCCATGTGGCTGGTTTTACACAAACCATCATATCATATGATTAGATCGTCTCAAGTATTGAGCCAGTCGTACGTCGAAATCGACAGGAAAACCCATCATTCTTAACGGAAATCTATGCACCGAAAAGTCATAACGTTTAACTTCTAAACCAATAGAGTCCCGTTTCTTGGTTCGCTGGCGATATACAGCAAATAGCTATCGATCTAGAAGTCACAATTAACTGAACAGCACAGACTATTTAGGGTTGAAATAGCAGGGTAGACTGCACTCTATAGTCTTAGGTTGCAACCAGTCTTAGAGAAAGGTGGCTCTGAATTCGAAATAGTGTAGGAGGCAATGTAAACAATGTAATCTATCTATCCCGGCCTATTCATATCTATCTATCTTTCTATCTATCTATCTATCTATCTATCTATCTATCTATCTATCTATCGATCTATCTATTTTACCCTGTTCTTTCCGTTCTGTCGATCCTTGTCTCTTTCTATCTCAGTTTATTGATATCTATCTATCTTTTTCTGCAGTCGATATATATATATATAAATATATATATATATATATATATATATATATATATATATATATATATATATATATATATAAAGAAATATAGTCTTAAGGTGTGCTATATTTATGGAATAATGTGCTCAATATCAAAGATAGAGCGTGTGTAAATATAAACGTGAACATAGAAGTCAACACTTAGAGGCGACAGTCTGTTTCATGCTATATGCAATCGTCAGGCCACATATGCTGTTATTTTTCTCGGCTATTTATATATATATACGGGTTGGTGGTGCATTGTGGGTATTCTGTTATGGCGGTTATTTCACCGGAAGTCGTTTGTTTATCTATTTAGGTCAAATTATATTGCTTGTTTTTATTTTTTTGTTTCTTATTTTATTTATTTATTTATTTATTAACGTAGTAAAAATTTGTTTATATCACTTATTTAACAGTTTTTTTTGGTTTGAGAGTTTAATTAAAGCTATTTGTTCAGTTTTGGGGTTGGTTGTTGTACATTCTAAGTATTATTTTGGCGGGAACAGTTTTTAATTGATTATCTTTATTTGGGATTGGTTTGTTTATTTATTTACTTGGATGAATTTAGGTCAATTTATTTTACTTGTATATTTTCTCTTTTCGGTTTTCGATTTTTAAGTAACATAGTATTTATTTATGTTTTATTTCAATTTTTTTTATTGTTATTTTGTTTATTAGTATATTTATTTGTTTTTATTTTATTTTTTCCGTTTTTATTTTTTTAGGTTACGTAGTAAAAATTTATTTTCATGTCTGCATTTTGAGATGAGTTCGGATCTTTTGTTTAATAATTTATTTTGTTCGGGGAAAGTAATGATAGCTATTTTTTCCTCCGAGCAAAGTTTGCAAGTTTTTGATTGGTTATTGTTGGCTGATGATTTTTTCCTTATCTTCCAAGATATTTTTGGTGTGATGTTCGTTTTGTTTTTAATTTCCCAGATATACTTAAAAAGCATTGTACTGTTTGCATATTAACTATTTGTGTAACAAGCGCACATGGCCCAATGGATAAAAGCGTTGGTTGAATCCAATGATTTTGACCCAAAGTGCCGTGTGTTCAATACCTGGCTAGACCTTAAGTTAACAAAAGTTTGGATAGCGGATTTAAAAGGAAATAAATGATACTGCCACATCCGAAAGAGTTATGGTGTATGGAAATATAGACAATTCCTGACGAAGTCCGAAGCGTACAACGGCCGAAACGTAGTGAATATGACAACAAAGATGAGGGCAGCGGTTCGAACAATACAAATAGTGTAAATATATAAATATGCATTTCTGCTACCTATTTTTTTCGTCAACCTATCATATTCTTGTCTGTGTGTACATGTGGAAAGCTCTGCATTTACGTGCGTGTTAGAGCGTGTGTGTTTGTCTGTGTCTGTGTCTGTGTGTGTCTGTGTCTGTGTCTATGGCGAGCGTGTCTATCTACGTAGCTTTTTCTTTTTTTTGTTTTGTTTATAGTGATTTTCTTAATAATCTGTTTCAGACTCATTCACATCGCTAAACAATATGACTGACACGAGACAAGTCACGCTCTCGGGAAATCGTGATGTTAGTCCGCGAGATTTTGAGCGAATTGTTTTCATCAGCGTGAATTATTTTGCATAGAGAAAAACTAAGGCCAATATTTTCGTACAGCCATTTTTTTGTTTGTTTGCTTGTCTGGTCTCTTTTAAATTACAGGCGTGATTTTCACTACCTTATTTTATTTACAACTTACAACAATGGGGCTTCTTCTTTTCTTCCCCCTTTTTTAATCTTCAGTCTTTGTTCGTAAGCGAAACCAATATATATATATATATATATATATATATATATATATATATATACACATAGTAAAGGTAAGAAATCTCATACAACTGGATCCTAATAATATAAAATATTAAAACTGATCCACCGAAAAAACTCAATGTATTTATTATTACAGAGTAAATAATTAATAAACCTTAAAATCCCAAATCACCTCATATGGGAAATAGTCTATTTCGGCTGACGAAGATATCTGTCGTCTGCGTTATCAACCCTGGTGTTGACTTTTTTTCAGAATTTTTTATGTTATGATCCAATTGGATTATATATCAACGGATTTGTTGCCTTCTCTCTCTCTCTCTCTCTCTATATATATATATATATATATATATATATATATATATATATATATATATATATATATATATACATACATATATATATATATAGTTAAAATTTATAACTATATATTAACTATATAAATATATATATATATATATATAGTTAAAAGTTATATATATATATATATATATATATATATATAATGAACATAGAAGTCAACACAGCTACAGTCTGTTTCATGCTAGATGCAATCGTCAGGCCTTCTAGCTTGAAACAGACTGTCGCCTCTAAGTGTTGACTTTAATGTTCACTTTTATATTTACAAACGGTCTATCTCTGATATTGAGCACTTTATCGCATAAATATGGCACATCTTAAGGCTATATTTTTCACATATATATATGTATATATTTTCAGAGTTATATATATATATATATATATATATATATATATATATATATATATATATATATGTTTATACATTCTTTTATCATTTGTTTGCATTTGGAAAACGCATCGAGCAGATATGAATGTACAAGAGAAAATCATGAAACATTATAGTTTAAAAACAGTGAAATCGACCTTGCTAACAGAAATGCTCCTCTGTGGCTAAATCGTAAAGCACATCAGGCTATATAACGGTTCCGTGTAGGATACAGGTTCGAGTCCTGTCGGATGAACTATATTTTCTGTGAAAATTTCTCGGACAATCGTTAATACTGTTATTAGGTCGGTGCAAAAATAATGACGTTATAATATCGTTTTTTGACGTTAAAAAATACGTCAAAAAATGACATTATTACGTCATTATTTTTGCACCAATCTAATATGTACAGAGCATTTACTTAAATATTTGTATCTATAAAAAAGACTGTATAAACCTCAAAATGCCTTAAAATAATTGTTGGACTTTGTCCTTTTCCTAAAATGTGACGTATTAATATATATACATATATATATATATATACATATATAGTAATTATTAGGAGGATTTGATTATATTTAATTAATTCATCGAGTTTGATACCAACCTCAACAGAATGCAGAAACCACTGGACGGCCGTTACGTCCTATATTGGGGACTCATCAGCAGTGCGCATCCGTTCACCGAGAATTGAAACCCTGACAATTAGGTTGTTAAGCAAACATCATACCAACTGTTCTAATGGGCCTCGGTAACGAAGAGATTGCAAATCAGATTCAATATAGCGCCGGTCGCTCACAATATCCGTAGTGAACCGTACTGAGTTCTCTGTAACCATAGGACTATGCCCCCAGGAGCCACGACTACTATCACCAAGCCGCTCACTCTAGAGCATTAGAAGCCGGTTCAAGCAATGATATACACAGATAGTAATTATTAGGAGGATTTGATAATTATATGTAATTAATTCTGTTGAGGTTTCTATCTGACTCGAAAATGTCGAAAATCAATTAAATATATATATATATATATATATATATATATATATATGTGTGTGTGTGTGTGTGTGTGTGTGTGTGTGTGTGTGTATAAACAATAAAATTCAAAATCATGTCATACAGGGAATGAAACCTATTTCGGCATACAAAGAAATTTAACTTAAAGATAAAAAAAAAGTAAAAAAAAACTAATACATAAATTATCCATTTCAATGTTTCAGTCAGACGAAAGGCAGGTTGATGACCAGCGGTTTTTGCATGTTGTATTAGAAACACGTGTGTAACCCGAGGTAGAATATTAAAAGGTCCAACTACCAGAAAATGCCCGGATTTGAATTAAGTCCACCTGAAGATGAATGTAAAACAAACAAGACCGATATATATATATATATATATATATATATATATATATATATATATATATATAATTATTTATTTAAAAATTATAGCATAAATATGTTATAAAGTAGACTAGAAAAATAGCCATTTTGTTTCAATACTTCTGTTGTCTTATCAAGCGATGATTTCGAATGTAGATTGTAGAATAAAGTTTTTAAAAGGTTCAAATTAATCCGGGTTCCTCTCCGCTCAGAGGCAGAGAGTTCGACCTTCAAGCCGCGAAGCTCGGCTCGATTCGGTATCTAGAAACCCCCCACGAGGATTGAATGTGGCACAAAGCCGAGTTTAACGTGGGTTTCCCCAGCCCGTTGGCTCGGCCAAAAAATGCCCGTAGAACCCGTATAAACGGGATCGGGTTGGTCAACCTGACCCGAACGAGACTCTGCCTTTCGGCGGAGCCTCGTCCGGGTTCCTCTCTGCTCAGAGGCAAAGAGTTCGACCGTCAAGCCGAGAAGCTCGGCTCGATTCGTCCCTCTCTCTCTTGAGAGGCGTAGTATACATAGTGTTAGGAAGAGTTCATTCTGTAGTTATAGGTAAGGACCCATGACAGAATGTAAGTGTATAAAAATTATATTCTGACTTATTTTTTTTAACGTCAAAACCCGACATTATTTTTGCACCAACCTAATAGTTTGTCACTTTTGGAATCAGATATAAATGTATATTCGTAATTTTGTGTATGTGTGTCTGTCCTCTCGCGCATGTATGTGTGTACGCGTTGGGTGTGTCTTGTAGACATTTACGTTTGTTGGTTTTTCGCATGTTGATTTGGAAACGTGTTTCCGTACATACGGTTTGTTTTAGCTAAACATACGTTCAATTCTTTAAGAGAGGATTTAATTAAGATTGGTGGTGCCATCTAATGTCTTTATCGTGTGTTTATCGTCGGTAACATTATTATTAGTAGGCTCCCGTATTACTTTCGACGTAAAAAACGTTATGTTCTTTTTCAAATTAGGGTGGCACTTGTAAAATTATTATTAGTATCATTTGTGTGTGTTATGTTTTTTGCTTTCTATCCTTTAGAACTGGGTCCAAACTATAGTCCTCAGCCCTTATAAGAGAATTGTCATTTAATTGATAGCACTTTTCTTAGTATATATGTTCGAAAGAGGTCGATCTAATGGACAACTTTTATGTTGATGTTACCTGAAACACTTTTAGTAAAATCTTTCATTCCTTTTCTCACAAGGCCCAGACCTCCGATTATATATATATATTTTTTCTTTGATTTCTCTCTTTCCGGGTCCCGCCCAGGGACCTAAGGTTAGAAATTGCATCATGACACTTTCCACTGACAAAAAAAAAAAAAAAAAAGAAATTACATAGATAAAGCCCTTCGTAAAGTGAGGGCTTTACTTGTCAGAACAATTTTTTGTATCTCTTTGAGGCATGGACTTCCAGGAGTCTTTTCCAACCAGTCCGAGGGCTTCAACTACAATATGGATTATTGATGTTCACATATGCCACATTCATTATTATTATTATTATTATTATTATTATTATTATTATTATTATTTGTGCATATTATGTTTCTTGCTTTGTATCTTGTAGAACCGGGTCCAAACTATAGTCCTTATCCCTTATAAGAGAATTGTCATTTAATTGATAGCACTTTTCTTCGTATATGGGATGTTCATAATAGGACGATCTAATGGGCTACTTGTATGTTGATGTTACCTGGAACACTTTTAGGAAAAATCTTTCATTTCTTTTCTCACAAGATCCCAGACCTCCGATTATTATTATTATTATTATTATTATTATTTTTATTTTCTTTGCTTTCTGGCGTTTACACATTTCTTTCCGGGTCCCACCCAGGGACCTAAGGTTAGAAATGGCATCATGACACTTTTCACTGACAAAAAAAAAAAAAAAAAAAAATTACATAGATAGAGCCCTTCGTAAAGTGTGGGCTGTACTTGTCAGAACAATTTTTTGTATCTCCTTGAGGCATGGGCTTCCAGGAATCCCTGCAATTAGTCTACTGCAATCTTTTCCAACCAGTCCTAGGGCTCCAAATACAACAGGGATTGTTGATGTTTCTATTATTATTATTATTATTATTATTATTATTATTATTATTACTATTATTATTTCCTTTGATTTCTGGCGTTTACACATTTCTTTCCGGGTCCCGCCCAGAGACCTAAGGTTAGAAATGGCATCATGACGGTTTCCACTGGCAAAAAAATAAAATATTACATAGATAAAGCCATTCGTAAAGCTGTACCTGTCAGAACAATTTTTTGTATCACTTTGAGGCATGGACTTCCAGGAATCCCTTCAATTAATCTACTGCAATCTTTTCCAATCAATCCTAGGGCTCCAACTACAACAGGGATTGTTGATGTTCCCATATGCCACATTTTCGAGATTTCTATTTCAAGGTCCTTGTATTTTGACAGCTTTTTGAATATCTTCAAAGATACATTGCAGTCAACAGGGACTGCCATATCAATAAGGAGGTACCGTTTTTGTTTGTGGTCTTTAATAACAATATCTGGGCGGTTGGCTTTGATTGTTCTGTCAGTGTGTAGTCCCATAGAATTGTAACAGGTCCGATCTCCGTAACCGGGTCTGGGTGGTGTTCATACCATTTTCTTTCAGTTTCCTTGTTATTATTATTATTATTATTATTATTATTATTATTATTATTTGTGTATGTTATGTTTCTTGCTTTGTATCTTTTAGATCCGGGTCCAAACTATGGTCCTTAGGTCCTACAGGAGAATTGCCATTTAATTGATATCACTTTTCTTCGTATATGGGATGTTCATAATAGGACGTTTTTACGTACATACCGTTTGTTTTAGATAACCATACGTCAGATTCATAAGAATGCATTAAATAAAGTTTGGAGTTGTATTATAATGTTTTTGACGCGTTTATAGTTTGTAATGTTGTTCTTATTAGGCTTTCGAAGAAGCTATCACATATCTATAGATATAGATACACATATCTATAGATATATATATGTGTATGTATACCCAACACAAAAGCATTAAGGAACAGCGATTTATTCCGTAATCTGGAAGTTTGCATGTGAATTGAACGCGATTTGCAGACGAACCAACGCTCAACTGAAAGAAAAATTTACTCCAATTTAAGAGAGAAAAACAAAGTGATTATATACATTTGATCTTCGATCCGTCTGAACATGGCGTTCCATCTCATAGGGTTTTTTTTTTTTTCTTTTTGTAACGTCTTTGATCTGCATCAGTTTAAGCTTGTGGATTGTGTTTTCGTAAATGAGTCTGGATTAGAAATTTTTAGCCGCGAGATTTTCTGTTTTCCGATCATCAAACACTGACAGTCTTTTGAATGGTTCGGGTAGGTTTTCCATTTTTTGTCTTATATGTATATATATATATATATATATATATATATATATATATACATACATACATACACACACACACACACACACACACACACATATATATATATATATATATATATATATATATGTGTGTGTGTGTGTAAGCAAATATATGGATATAGATCCGACAGTATGAAGAAAAATATACGGAAAAAACAAAAATCCTAATATGCATTTATGCTGTTTGAAACGGACCGCTGATCTTGAAAAATTTCAGTTATCTGTTTTGATTAGTCTTACTCTTATGTCCATCGTCTTTTCATGTTGAATTAAATATAGTCTAATGTTAATTATGTTTTATGAATATGTCTTGAAGATGGTCAACTACAATATGGATTATTGATGTTCACATATGCCACATTTATTATTATTATTATTATTATTATTATTATTTGTTGACGTTGATATTGAATTAACGTTAAAAGAGCATAATTGCATATTAGAATTTTTGTTTGTTTTTTCAGTATATTTTTCTTCATATATATATATATATATATATATATATATATATATATAAATGTATAAACATAAAAATATCCTTATATTAGGTTAGGTTACAAAAATAATGACGTAATAATGTCGTTTTTGACGTTAAAAAATACGTCAAAAAACGACATTATTACGTCATTATTTTTGCACCAACCTAATATATATATATATATATATATATATGTATATATATATATATAGTAATAATCTTATAAGTATAAGAAACTATGCTCGCTCGGAAAACCTTCGGTGTCTTGATTTGCAAATACACAAGCCAATACCAAAGGGAAAAAAAAAAGGTATAAAAAAGTAAGAACCAAGAACATGTACGTTAGCCGAAAATAATCGTCCAGCATACGAGTTCAAGGCCAAAAGAAAAAAACACCGATACGAGTAAGCAAAATAACCAAATAAAGTGCTCGATACAGTAAGTAGAGCAGACCTAGTTAAGAGAGCCAGACAAAACTACCAAGGTTTCACCTAAGTGGATCATCAGGGGAGGACTGGCTAAAAAGGTAACGTAAGAACGGGATATTTATAACCTACTAGCAGTACAGCCCGGCGTTGCCCGGGGATGTAACAGTAAGAGTTGTGACCGTCTGTTGCTTTGAAAGATGTGCTTTGTAAGTCGACAGGAACTAAGTTTCTACAAACGTTGAAACGCAATGCACACAAAGTTTAAGCAGACATCATGCAGGCCCAAGTATTCGAAGCTATCGAAGGAAGTAACGGAAAGCCGCTGTAGCATCAGTCATTTGCCATTACTAAGACATCTATTAGTAAAAGCTGGCAGCAGTTACTGCTTTAGACAATTAGACCGTTAAGTATTACTAGAAGCACTTGTGGTAAGTAGTCAAGAAACCATGATTCAGTTGCAACATACATAGGGATTGAAGGGAAAACGTGCCGTGAGGAAGCCACAGACATAAAGTATGTGCCGTGCGCAATCACAAACAAAGCGCTTGTCTAACTAAAAGACACGTCTTATGCCCAAAAGACGGCGCTGCCACGACCACAAAGCAGAACCGTAAAACCGAGAGAAGAGCGAACAGTGACGGGGTGTCATGGTAAGAAAATGTCTGTGATATAACTTCCTTTATTCTGATCTGTCACTATCTACATCGTGGCTGAGAACCCTTAAGACCGCAACGGGGGTAGACGTAAGGCCGAGCATCGTAATTGCAATGGAGAAGTGCCATCTCTTCAGTCGTAGTCAACATCACGCTGAAAGCTCATGGAACCGGACCGGGGTCGCCGTACGGCCGAGCACCTCAATTGCAATGGAGAAGTGCCTTCTCATCAGTCGCAGTTAACATCACGGCTGAGAGCTTATGAAAACCGACCGGGGTCGCTGTACTGGGCGTGTGTTTTTAGTTTTTTTACACGACTACAAACAAAACAATAGAGCCGTATGGCATGTTTCAAACATGGCAGCTGTAAAGTGTATATTGAAGTAGAAGCCTGAATTTCGTAGACGCACTCGACTTTTGTGACAATTAAACGAACTCCGAACTGCTGGGCTTTTTGTTCGGTGAAGTACATCCTCTGTCCATTTTCTAAGTGAACAGCAAGCCTCACAATGGCTGGAGCCCTTTCGTGTATGGGGAATCCGAAAATTCGCCAAAAGGCCTCGCTAATGCTGAGGTAGCGTCCAGCCACGTAATCGGCCACCTCGTCAACGCAATTGTCGCGCAGCATACTTAAAACGGCAGCATCGCTGCCTTTATTAACGTACTTGCAGATGTACTTTATTGACTTAACCGAGTGGCAGTATTCAACGTTTAAGTGGGCTCCAAAAGTCTTGGACAACAGCGGGCAATATGGCACCACCCAACAATTGTCCAGAGTGTGCCCCTTAACTGTCACAGTTCTGCCGCCCTCAGCGGGTCTTCTACGTTTGTACAATGGGTAACCATCCGTCGCAGTCTGCGTTTCTGAGATAAACTTACGGGGGTCACCCTTTGCGCAAGTGGGGCTGCTTGATCAACATGACCGTTTTTCATAATTCGCGCCACAGGGACCGTGTATCATATTGTTTTTAATGATTTCGTGGAGCAACAGATCCAGCGCAGGAACCGGAATTTCAGCAGAAATAAAATCGTCTATTTTGTTTGCGTCAAACTTATCGTCGAGCCACAGCAGAATGTGGGCATGAGGCAAACCGCGTTTCTGCCATTCCACTGTATACATATGACACTTGATGCGTCCGAAGACTTGCCCTTTAAGGATTAAATCCATAAGCTTACACAGCTGTAACCGGAAAACGCGGTCAATTAGGTCAGGGCGGTGCGAGTACCGCTGACCTGGAAAACAGTTCGCGTGTGATTTCAACCTATTTCGGATTGCACGTGAACGTGACAAACAAATCAGGCCTCCCGTAATGACGGACATAGGTCATTACGTCTTGTGTCCTTTCATGCATGTATCGAGGGCCACCAGAGTAAGAGGAAGGCAAAATGCACGGTTTGCCGAGATTGCGTGGGTCACCATCAGAACGCAGACCATCACGAAGGTGAATGCAGGAATCGGTTCTAAGTTTTGATTTGTTAAACTTGATGAATCTCCGACTCCATTTTTGCAACCACGTCAACAGCGAATTGTAGAAATAGTTGACGGCACCTGTGCAAGTGGTTAAATTCACCCTCCCTAACAAGAAACATGTAGGCGTAGTAAGCCCTACAGGAGACCCTATTTGAGGTCGACATAGAATCGCTGCTTGCCTGGTATATTGGGATTTTGAAGTGGTACCCATCGCTTCCGTATGGAAAAAGAAGTGGGTACTGGAGACAGTCGTATGAACGGTGGGTTTCACTGATGCGGCGCAGACCACCGCCCCGGTACCTCATGACAATGTCACGGCTGTTATGCTCCTCACCGTGGATGACTGCGGCAACGCCATTACATGCAGGAGCATTGAAGCGACGCTCATGCTCACCGTGAGGCCGTCTGTCTGCATCGGATGTAACTGTTAGTTTCGTGAAGCATGTCTTGTAGACGGAACAGAATATCTCTACGGGGACCGACGAAAATATCGCTAGGCAGAATGCCGAGACGCGCATCAACCTGCTCGTTGTAGTCAGCGAGAAAGTAAATTTGTAGGAAATAAGGTGGCTCTCCGTGATCAGCCAAAGGTGATACCATTAAGGAGTAAATCTGGCCTCGCACTTTGAAAGTAGGCATCCATCCCCCCTCACTAATAGCCTTTGCAACAAAAGACGTCATCTGGAAGCAACAGTTGTACTTCCGTATTGCTTCAAGAAAATGCGTTGTCTCCGAAGTTGTACCCAGAAGGAGGTCCCTAAGTGGCTGGGGAGGTTCGTCCAAAGAAGGGAGTTTGATTTTGCCCCCAGAGCAACAAAGCCTAGATTGCTCACCGAAACATTTTTTGCGTTGCAAAAAGTGCAAACTTTATCCATGGCCCCTATTTGTACGTATCTCCTAGCGGAATAGTTGACAGTGCAGTCATAATTGTATGCGTCATTTGACCAAAATGACGCAGACGGCGAAGTTACGCCGTTCAAAGAAGCTCGAAGTTGGCTAATGTTTTCGAGCCGTTGACGGCGTACTTCAGAGTTTTCTGCAGCCCTGGCAGACGCAGTAGAGCGGGCATTTGTAACGCGACGAACAGTGGTTTGTGCAGGGCTTTCTAGGGCTTTCTACGGCTCTAGCAGATGCAGTGGAGCGGGCATTTCTAACGCGACGAACAGTGGTCTGTGCAGGGCTTTCTAGGGCTCTGGCAGACGCAGTCGAACGGGCATTTCTAATGCGACGAACAGTGGTCTGTGCAGGGCTTTCTAAGGCTCTGGCAGACGCGGTGGATAGAACATTTCTAAAGCGACGATGAGCGGTTTCTTAGAGTTGTTCCGAAGCTCTAGAGGCGGCTGTAGTATTCCTAAGACGACGTGAAGTTGTTTGTTCGAGGGTTTGTAAACCTGTAGCAAGATTTGGCGGTGGTATCCCGCAAACGACGAAGGGTTTTCTGTTCTGGGGACTGTTAAGGCCTTAAGCTAGCCACGCGGACTGCGTCCTGTGAATTCTGAAGTGAACGTTTTTCAACAGAAAGCCTGGCGCGGCGTGCAGACATGGTTGAAGCCGTTGAAGCCAACCTTTTAGTCCGTGCAACGGCGCTTTCCGTAGATAAGCAAGCCGCTGAGCTCGAGGCCATCCGTGAAAGACGCAAAGAAGTCTGTTCAGGGGTTTCACTCGTCTTCGCTGCTCTAGCAGCGGAGGCAGCTGCCGTGTGCCGTCCCAAAAGTTTCCCTCCTTTTAGGTGGCATCCAAACAGTAAAAACGTCAAAGAGGGTAAGGCTTAAAAAGATATTTCGACAAATTCAAAACGAAAAAACGTGCACTGCTAACGTAGACACAAAAAGGGGAACACCCGGTAAAATGACTTCAGATGTTACTAAAGGGGAACTCGAAAGTAAAAAAGTGGAAATTTAAAAGGCAAACCAAGGGTAAATCCAAAAGGAAATGGGGTTTTAGTACAATTGGCTAACGTGTGTGGGAAGGGTTGGAA
>OZ010613.1:26876468-26973968 GCA_963932145.1 Acanthosepion lycidas
CTTGTCGAAAGACGTGTTTATAAAAAAAATATGTGCTATTATTACCAGTTAATATTTCGGGGGGTGCAGTAATGCGACGATAGATTTTTCAATATTTTAATAATGCAGTAACGCACAATTTTCTATAGTGTTTTTTCCGTGACATGGACTATTGGTCCAATAATTAGAGCAATGTCCCAGAATATTTCAGAAAATCTTACTGCAAATCGATTCTTTTTTAAATTGTTGAATAATGCAGCTTAATTAATATTGTAAAGTCATCATTCAAAGAATAAATCAATGTAATTAATACCGAATTCACTTCGCTAACAGATTAAATAAGGCATTAACTCACAAACCACTCGCTGAACGACAGGATTCTTGTTTTTATTAATTGCAAAATGGATTTGGTCCATATTGCGAGTACTTTCGGTAAAACATTTACCATCCTCAGGCATAGATACGGAAATTCAGAAAAAAAAAAAAAACAACTGCGATAACATAAGAGTGGTATATCTACCAACATTGAAATTTCCCAGAATACCTGGTTTCTGCGCATGTGCAAACACACCAACATAATACATTTAGTCCTATGAAGTCCTAATGGACGAAATGCGTCAAAAGAAAATAATTTGGCATGCGTTTTCCCCAATATTGTTCCGGATGTATAAAAATGTAACTCGTTATCTTATATAGAGTGGACGATGGATAAATTGTCGTCTAAAAGACTAAAAAATGAAAATAACACTGACATCTCATTTTAACAGATCTACAAGGTGCGATGGATAAATTGCCGTCCAATTGAGGCCAAAATGAAAATAACACTGACATCTCATTTTAACAGATCTACAGGGTGCAATGGATAAATTGCCGTCCAAATGAGGCCAAAATGAAAATAACACTGGCATCTCATTTTAACAGATCTACAGGGTGCAATGGATAAATTGCCGTCCAATTGAGGCCAAAATGAAAATAACACTGACATCTCATTTTAACAGATCTACAGGGTGCAATGGATGAATTTGTCGTCCAATTGAGGCCAAAATGAAAATAAAACTGACATCTCATTTTAACAGATCTACAGGGTGCAATGGATAAGTTGCCGTCCAAATGAAGCCAAAATGAAAATAACACTGACATCTCATTTTAACAGATCTACAGGGTGCAATGGATAAATTGCCGTCCAAGTGAGGCCAAAATGAAAATAACACTGGCATCTCATTTTAACAGATCTACAGGGTGCAATGGATGAATTTGTCGTCCAATTGAGGCCAAAATGAAAATAACACTGACATCTCATTTTAACAGATCTACAGGGTGCAATGGATAAATTGTCGTCCAATTGAGGCGAAAATGAAAATAACACTGGCATCTCATTTTAACAGATCTACAGGGTGCAATGGATGAATTTGTCGTCCTATTGAGGCCAAAATGAAAATAACACTGACATCTCACTTTAACAGATCTACAGGGTGCAATGGATAAGTTGCCGTCCAAATGAGGCCAAAATGAAAATAACACTGACATCTCATTTTAACAGATCTACAGGGTGCAATGGATAAATTGCCGTCCAAATGAGGCCAAAATGAAAATAACACTGGCATCTCATTTTAACAGATCTACAGGGTGCAATGGATGAATTTGTCGTCCAATTGAGGCCAAAATGAAAATAACACTGACATCTCATTTTAACAGATATACAGAGTGCAATGGATAAATGGCCGTCCAAATGAGGCCAAAATGAAAATAACACTGACATCACATTTTAACAGATCTACAGGGTGCAATGGATAAATTGCCGTCCAATTGAGGCTAAAATGAAAATAACACTGACATCTTATATTAACAGATCTACAGGTTTCAATGGATAAATGGCCGTCCAAATGAGGCCAAAATGAAAATAACATTGACATCTCATTTTAACAGATCTACAGGGTGCAATGGATAAATTGCCGTCCAATTGAGGCCAAAATGAAAATAACACTGGCTTCTCATTTCAACAGATCTACAGGGTGCAATGGATAAATTGCCGTCCAATTGAGGCCAAAATGAAAATAACACTGACATCTCATTTTAACAGATCTACAGGGTGTAATGGATAAATTGCCGTCCAATTGAGGCCAAAATGAAAATAACACTGACATCTCATTTTAATAGATCTACAGGGTGCAATGGATGAATTGCCGTCCAATTGAGGCCAAAATGAAAATAACAATGACATCTCATTTCAACAGATCTACAGGGTGCAATGGATAAATTGCCGTCCAATTGAGGCCAAAATGAAAATAACACTGACATATCATTTTAACAGATCTACAGGGTACAATGGATGAATTGCCGTCCAATTGAGGCCAAAATGAAAATAACACTGACATCTCATTTTAACAGATCTACAGGGTGCAATGGATGAATTTGTCGTCCAATTGAGGCCAAAATGAAAAAAACACTGACATCTCATTTTAACAGATCTACAGGGTGCAATGGATAAGTTGCCGTCCAAATGAGGCCAAAATGAAAATAACACTGACATCTCATTTTAACAGATCTACAGGGTGCAATGGATAAATTGCCGTCCAAATGAGGCCAAAATGAAAATAACACTGGCATCTCATTTTAACAGATCTACAGGGTGCAATGGATGAATTTGTCGTCCAATTGAGGCCAAAATGAAAATAACACTGACATCTCATTTTAACAGATCTACAGGGTGCAATGGATAAGTTGCCGTCCAAATGAGGCCAAAATGAAAATAACACTGACATCTCATTTTAACAGATCTACAGGGTGCAATGGATAAATTGCCGTCCAATTGAGGCGAAAATGAAAATAACACTGGCATCTCATTTTAACAGATCTACAGGGTGCAATGGATGAATTTGTCGTCCTATTGAGGCCAAAATGAAAATAACACTGACATCTCACTTTAACAGATCTACAGGGTGCAATGGATAAATTGCCGTCCAAATGAGGCCAAAATGAAAATAACACTGGCATCTCATTTTAACAGATCTAAAGGGTGCAATGGATGAATTTGTCGTCCAATTGAGGCTAAAATGAAAATAACACTGACATCTCATTTTAACAGATATACAGGGTGCAATGGATAAATTGCCGTCCAATTGAGGCCAAAATGAAAATAACACTGGCATCTCATTTTAACAGATCTACAGGGTACAATGGATGAATTGCCGTCCAATTGAGGCCAAAATGAAAATAACACTGACATCTCATTTCAACAGATCTACCGGGTGCAATGGATAAATGGCCGTCCAATTGAGGCCAAAATGAAAATAACACTGACATCTCATTTCAACAGATCTACAGGGTGCAATGGATAAATTGCCGTCCAATTGAGGCCAAAATGAAAATAACACTGGCATCTCATTTTAACAGATCTACAGGGTGCAATGGATAAATTGCCGTCCAATTGAGGCCAAAATGAAAATAACACTGACATCTCATTTTAACAGATCTACAGGGTGCAATGGATAAATTGCCGTCCAATTTAGGCCAAAATGAAAATAACACTGACATCTCATTTTAATAGATCTACAGGGTGCAATGGATGAATTGCCGTCCAATTGAGGCCAAAATGAAAATAACACTGACATCTCATTTCAACAGATCTACAGGGTGCAATGGATAAATTGCCGTCCAATTGAGGCCAAAATGAAAATAACACTGACATCTCATTTCAACAGATCTACAGGGTGCAATGGATAAATTGCCGTCCAATTGAGGCCAAAATGAAAATAACACTGACATCTCATTTTAACAGATCTACAGGGTGCGATGGATAAATTCCCGTACAATTGAGGCCAAAATGAAAATAACACTGACATCTCATTTTAACAGATTTACAAGGTGCAATGGATGAATTTGTCGTCCAATTGAGGCCAAAATGAAAATAACACTGACATCTCATTTTAACAGATCTACAGGGTGCAATGGATGAATTTGTCGTCCAATTGAGGCCAAAATGAAAAAAACACTGACATCTCATTTTAACAGATCTACAGGGTGCAATGGATAAGTTGCCGTCCAAATGAGGCCAAAATGAAAATAACACTGACATCTCATTTTAACAGATCTACAGGGTGCAATGGATAAATTGCCGTCCAAATGAGGCCAAAATGAAAATAACACTGGCATCTCATTTTAACAGATCTACAGGGTGCAATTGATGAATTTGTCGTCCAATTGAGGCCAAAATGAAAATAACACTGACATCTCATTTTAACAGATCTACAGGGTGCAATGGATAAGTTGCCGTCCAAATGAGGCCAAAATGAAAATAACACTGACATCTCATTTTAACAGATCTACAGGGTGCAATGGATAAATTGCCGTCCAAATGAGGCCAAAATGAAAATAACACTGGCATCTCATTTTAACAGATCTACAGGGTGCAATGGATGAATTTGTCGTCCAATTGAGGCCAAAATGAAAATAACACTGACATCTCATTTTAACAGATATACAGAGTGCAATGGATAAATGGCCGTCCAAATGAGGCCAAAATGAAAATAACACTGACATCACATTTTAACAGATCTACAGGGTGCAATGGATAAATTGCCGTCCAATTGAGGCTAAAATGAAAATAACACTGACATCTTATATTAACAGATCTACAGGTTTCAATGGATAAATGGCCGTCCAAATGAGGCCAAAATGAAAATAACATTGACATCTCATTTTAACAGATCTACAGGGTGCAATGGATAAATTGCCGTCCAATTGAGGCCAAAATGAAAATAACACTGACATCTCATTTTAACAGATCTACAGGGTGTAATGGATAAATTGCCGTCCAATTGAGGCCAAAATGAAAATAACACTGACATCTCATTTTAATAGATCTACAGGGTGTAATGGATAAATTGCCGTCCAATTGAGGCCAAAATGAAAATAACAATGACATCTCATTACAACAGATCTACAGGGTGCAATGGATAAATTGCCGTCCAATTGAGGCCAAAATGAAAATAACACTGACATCGCATTTCAACAGATCTACAGGGTGTAATGGATAAATTGCCGTCCAAATGAGGCCAAAATGAAAATAACACTGGCATCTCATTTTAACAGATCTACAGGGTGCAATGGATGAATTTGTCGTCCAATTGAGGCCAAAATGAAAATAACACTGACATCTCATTTTAACAGATATACAGAGTGCAATGGATAAATGGCCGTCCAAATGAGGCCAAAATGAAAATAACACTGACATCACATTTTAACAGATCTACAGGGTGCAATGGATAAATTGCCGTCCAATTGAGGCTAAAATGAAAATAACACTGACATCTTATATTAACAGATCTACAGGTTTCAATGGATAAATGGCCGTCCAAATGAGGCCAAAATGAAAATAACATTGACATCTCATTTTAACAGATCTACAGGGTGCAATGGATAAATTGCCGTCCAATTGAGGCCAAAATGAAAATAACACTGACATCTCATTTTAACAGATCTACAGGGTGTAATGGATAAATTGCCGTCCAATTGAGGCCAAAATGAAAATAACACTGACATCTCATTTTAACAGATCTACAGGGTGTAATGGATAAATTGCCGTCCAATTGAGGCCAAAATGAAAATAACACTGACATCTCATTTTAACAGATCTACAGGGTGTAATGGATAAATTGCCGTCCAATTGAGGCCAAAATGAAAATAACACTGACATCTCATTTTAATAGATCTACAGGGTGCAATGGATGAATTGCCGTCCAATTGAGGCCAAAATGAAAATAACAATGACATCTCATTACAACAGATCTACAGGGTGCAATGGATAAATTGCCGTCCAATTGAGGCCAAAATGAAAATAACACTGACATCGCATTTCAACAGATCTACAGGGTGCAATGGATAAATTGCCGTCCAATTGAGGCCAAAATGAAAATAACACTGACATCTCATTTTAACAGATCTACAGGGTACAATGGATGAATTGCCGTCCAATTGAGGCCAAAATGAAAATAACACTGACATCTCATTTTAACAGATCTACAGGGTGCAATGGTTGAATTTGTCGTCCAATTGAGGCCAAAATGAAAAAAACACTGACATCTCATTTTAACAGATCTACAGGGTGCAATGGATAAGTTGCCGTCCAAATGAGGCCAAAATGAAAATAACACTGACATCTCATTTTAACAGATCTACAGGGTGCAATGGATAAATTGCCGTCCAAATGAGGCCAAAATGAAAATAACACTGGCATCTCATTTTAACAGATCTACAGGGTGCAATGGATGAATTTGTCGTCCAATTGAGGCCAAAATGAAAATAACACTGACATCTCATTTTAACAGATCTACAGGGTGCAATGGATAAGTTGCCGTCCAAATGAGGCCAAAATGAAAATAACACTGACATCTCATTTTAACAGATCTACAGGGTGCAATGGATAAATTGCCGTCCAATTGAGGCGAAAATGAAAATAACACTGGCATCTCATTTTAACAGATCTACAGGGTGCAATGGATGAATTTGTCGTCCTATTGAGGCCAAAATGAAAATAACACTGACATCTCACTTTAACAGATCTACAGGGTGCAATGGATAAGTTGCCGTCCAAATGAGGCCAAAATGAAAATAACACTGACATCTCATTTTAACAGATCTACAGGGTGCAATGGATAAATTGCTGTCCAAATGAGGCCAAAATGAAAATAACACTGGCATCTCATTTTAACAGATCTACAGGGTGCAATGGATGAATTTGTCGTCCAATTGAGGCTAAAATGAAAATAACACTGACATCTTATATTAACAGATCTACAGGTTTCAATGGATAAATGGCCGTCCAAATGAGGCCAAAATGAAAATAACATTGACATCTCATTTTAACAGATCTACAGGGTGCAATGGATAAATGGCCGTCCAAATGAGGCTAAAATGAAAATAACACTGACATCTTATATTAACAGATCTACAGGTTTCAATGGATAAATGGCCGTCCAAATGAGGCCAAAATGAAAATAACATTGACATCTCATTTTAACAGATCTACAGGGTGCAATGGATAAATTGCCGTCCAATTGAGGCCAAAATGAAAATAACACTGGATTCTCATTTCAACAGATCTACAGGGTGCAATGGATAAATTGCCGTCCAATTGAGGCCAAAATGAAAATAACACTGACATCTCATTTTAACAGATCTACAGGGTGTAATGGATAAATTGCCGTCCAATTGAGGCCAAAATGAAAATAACACTGACATCTCATTTTAATAGATCTACAGGGTGCAATGGATGAATTGCCGTCCAATTGAGGCCAAAATGAAAATAACAATGACATCTCATTTCAACAGATCTACAGGGTGCAATGGATAAATTGCCGTCCAATTGAGGCCAAAATGAAAATAACACTGACATCGCATTTCAACAGATCTACAGGGTGCAATGGATAAATTGCCGTCCAATTGAGGCCAAAATGAAAATAATACTGACATCTCATTTTAACAGATCTACAGGGTACAATGGATGAATTGCCGTCCAATTTAGGCCAAAATGAAAATAACACTGACATCTCATTTTAACAGATCTACAGGGTGCAATGGATGAATTTGTCGTCCAATTGAGGCCAAAATGAAAAAAACACTGACATCTCATTTTAACAGATCTACAGGGTGCAATGGATAAGTTGCCGTCCAAATGAGGCCAAAATGAAAATAACACTGACATCTCATTTTAACAGATCTACAGGGTGCAATGGATAAATTGCCGTCCAAATGAGGCCAAAATGAAAATAACACTGGCATCTCATTTTAACAGATCTACAGGGTGCAATGGATGAATTTGTCGTCCAATTGAGGCCAAAATGAAAATAACACTGACATCTCATTTTAACAGATCTACAGCGTGCAATGGATAAATTGCCGTCCAATTGAGGCCAAAATGAAAATAACACTGACATCTCATTTTAACAGATTTACAAGGTGCATTGGATGAATTTGTCGTCCAATTGAGGCCAAAATGAAAAAAACACTGACATCTCATTTTAACAGATCTACAGGGTGCAATGGATAAGTTGCCGTCCAAATGAGGCCAAAATGAAAATAACACTGACATCTCATTTTAACAGATCTACAGGGTGCAATGGATAAGTTGCCGTCCAAATGAGGCCAAAATGAAAATAACACTGACATCTCATTTTAACAGATCTACAGGGTGCAATGGATAAATTGC
Organism: Acanthosepion lycidas; assembly: GCA_963932145.1. Classification (NCBI taxonomy): domain Eukaryota; kingdom Metazoa; phylum Mollusca; class Cephalopoda; order Sepiida; family Sepiidae; genus Acanthosepion; species Acanthosepion lycidas. The sequence continues at coordinate 26,884,654 of OZ010613.1, forward strand.
CGTCCAAATGAGGCCAAAATGAAAATAACACTGGCATCTCATTTTAACAGATCTACAGGGTGCAATGGATGAATTTGTCGTCCAATTGAGGCCAAAATGAAAAAAACACTGACATCTCATTTTAACAGATCTACAGGGTGCAATGGATAAGTTGCCGTCCAAATGAGGCCAAAATGAAAATAACACTGACATCTCATTTTAAAAGATCTACAGGGTGAGATGGATAAATTGCCGTCCAAATGAGGCCAAAATGAAAATAACACTGACATCTCATTTTAACAGATCTACAGGGTGCAATGGATAAATTGCCGTCCAATTGAGGCCAAAATGAAAATAACACTGACATCTCATTTTAAAAGATCTACAGGGTGAGATGGATAAATTGCCGTCCAATTGAGGCCAAAATGAAAATAACACTGACATCTCATTTTAATAGATCTACAGGGTGCAATGGATGAATTGCCGTCCAATTGAGGCCAAAATGAAAATAACACTGACATCTCATTTCAACAGATCTACAGGGTGCAATGGATAAATTGCCGTCCAATTGAGGCCAAAATGAAAATAACACTGACATCTCATTTCAACAGATCTACCGGGTTCAATGGATAAATTGCCGTCCAATTGAGGCCAAAATGAAAATAACACTGAGATCTCATTTTAACAGATCTACAGGGTACAATGGATGAATTGCCGTCCAATTGAGGCCAAAATGAAAATACCATTGACATCTCATTTTAACAGATCTACAGTGTGCGATGGATAAATTGCCGTCTAATTGAGGCCGAATTGAATATAACACTGACATTTCATTTTAACAGATCTACAGGGTGCAATGGATAAATTGCCGTCCAATTGAGGCCAAAATGAAAATAACACTGATATCTCATATTAACAGATCTACAGGGTGCAATGGTTAAATTGCCGTACAATTGAAGCCAAATTGAAAATAACACTGACATCTCATTTTAACAGATCTACAGGGTGCAATGGATGAATTTGTCGTCCAATTGAGGCCAAAATGAAAATAACACTCACACCTCATTTTACCAGATCTACAGGGTGCGACGGATAAATTGCCGTCCAATTGAGGCCAAAATGAAAATAACACTGACATCTCATTTTAATAGATCTACAGGGTGCGATGGATAAATTGCCGTCCAATTGAAGCCAAAATGAAAATAACACTGACATCTCATTTTAACAGATCTACAGGTTGCAATGGATAAATTGCCGTCCAATTGAGGTCAAAATGAAAATAACACTGACATCTCATATTAACAGATCTACAGGGTGCATTGGATGAATTTGTCGTCCAATTGAGTCCAAAATGAAAATAACACTGACATCTCATTTTAACAGATCTACAGGGTGCAATGGATGAATTTGTCGTCCAATTGAGGCCAAAATGAAAATAACACTCACACCTCATTTTACCAGATCTACAGGGTGCAATGGATAAATTGCCGTCCAATTGAGGCCAAAATGAAAATAACACTGACATCTCATTTTAACAGATCTACAGGGTGCGATGGATAAATTGCCGTCCAATTGAAGCCAAAATGAAAATAACACTGACATCTCATTTTAACAGATCTACAGGTTGCAATGGATAAATTGCCGTCCAATTGAGGTCAAAATGAAAATAACACTGACATCTCATATTAACAGATCTACAGGGTGCATTGGATGAATTTGTCGTCCAATTGAGTCCAAAATGAAAATAACACTGACATCTCATTTTAACAGATCTACAGGGTGCAATGGATGAATTTGTCGTCCAATTGAGGCCAAAATGAAAATAACACTGACATCTCATTTTAACAGATCTACACGGTGCAATGGATGAATTGCCGTCCAAATGAGGCCAAAATGTAAATAACACTGACATCTCATTTTAACAGAACTACAGGTTGCAATGGATAAATTGCCGTCCAATTGAGGCCAAAATGAAAATAACACTGACATCTCATTTTAACAGATCTACAGTGTGCAATGGATAAATTGCCGTCCAAATGAGGCCAAAATGAAAATAACACTGACATCTCATTTTAACAGATCTACAGTGTGCAATGGATAAATTGCCGTCCAAATGAGGCCAAAATGAAAATAACACTGACATCTCATTTTAACAGATCTACAGGGTGCAATGGATAAATTGCCGTCCAATTGAGGCCAAAATGAAAATAACACTGACATCTCATTTTAAAAGATCTACAGGGTGAGATGGATAAATTGCCGTCCAATTGAAGCGAAAATGAAAATAACACTGACATCTCAGTTTAACAGATCTACAGGGTGCGATGGATAAATTGCCGTCCAATTGAAGCGAAAATGAAAATAACACTGACATCTCATTTTAACAGATCTACAGGGTGCAATGGATGAATTTGTCGTCCAATTGAGGCCAAAATGAAAATAACACTGACATCTCATTTTAACAGATCTACAGGGTGCAATGGATAAATTGCCGTCCAAATGAGGCCAAAATGAAAATAACACTGACATCTCATTTTAACAGATCTAGAGGGTGCGATGGATAAATTGCCATCCAATTGAAGCCAAAATAAAAATAACACTGACATCTCATTTTACCAGATCTACAGTGTGCGACGGATAAATTGCCGTCCAATTGATGCGAAAATGAAAATAACACAGACATCTCATTTTAACAGATCTACAGGGTGCTATGGATAAATTGCCGTCCAATTGAAGCCAAAATGAAAATAACACTGACATCTCATTTTAACAGAACTACAGGGTGCAATGGATAAATTGCCGTCCAATTGAGGCCTAAATGAAAATAACACTGACATCTCATTTTAACAGATCTACAGGGTGCAATGGATAAATTGCCGTCCAATTGAGGCCTAAATGAAAATAACACTGACATCTCAGTTTAACAGTTCTACAGGTTGCAATGGATAAATTGCCGTCCAATTGAGGCCAAAATGAAAATGACACTGACATCTCATTTTAACAGATCTACAGGGTGCAATGGATGAATTTGTCGTCCAATTAAGGCCAAAATGAAAATAACACTGACATCTCATTTTAACAGATCTACAGGGTGCAATGGATAAATTGCCGTCCAAATGAGGCCAAAATGAAAATAACACTGACATCTCATTCTAACAGATCTACAGGGTGAGATGGATAAATTGCCATCCAATTGAGGCCAAAATGAAAATAACACTGACATCTCATTTTAACAGATCTACAGGGTGCAATGGATAAATTGCCGTCCAATTGAAGCGAAAATGAAAATAACACTGACATCTCAGTTTAACAGTCCTACAGGTTGCAATGGATAAATTGCCGTCCAATTGAGGCCAAAATGAAAATGACACTGACATCTCATTTTAACAGGTCTACAATGTGCAATGGATAAATTGCCGTCCAATTGAAGCCAAAATGAAAATAACACTGACATCTAATTTTAACAGATCTACAGGGTGCGATGGATAAATTGCCGTCCAATTTGAGGGAAAATGAAAATAACACTGACATATCAGTTTAACAGATCTACAGGGTGCGATGGATAAATTGCCGTCCAATTGAAGCGAAAATGAAAATAACACTGACATCTCATTTTAACAGATCTACAGGGTGCGATGGATAAATTGCCGTCCAATTGAAGCGAAAATGAAAATAACACTGACATCTCAGTTTAACAGTTCTACAGGTTGCAATGGATAAATTGCCGTCCAATTGAGGCCAAAATGAAAATGACACTGACATCTCATTTTAACAGATCTACAAGGTGCAATGGATAAATTGCCGTCCAATTGAAGCCACATTGAAAATAACACTGACATCTCATTTTAACAGATCTACAGGGTGCAATGGATGAATTTGTCGTCCAATTGAGGCCAAAATGAAAATAACACTGACATCTCATTTTAACAGATCTACAGGGTGCAATGGATAAATTGCCGTCCAAATGAGGCCAAAATGAAAATAACACTGACATCTCATTTTAACAGATCTAGAGGGTGCGATGGATAAATTGCCGTCCAATTGAAGCCAAAATAAAAATAACACTGACATCTCATTTTACCAGATCTACAGTGTGCGACGGATAAATTGCTGTCCAATTGAGCCCAAAATGAAAATAACACTGACATCTCATTTTAACAGATCTACAGGGTGCGATGGATAAATTGCCGTCCAATTGAAGCCAAAATGAAAATAACACTGACATCTCATTTTAACAGATCTACAGGGTGCAATGGATAAATTGCCGTCCAATTGAGGCCAAAATGAAAATGACACTGACATCTCATTTTAACAGATCTACAGGGTGCAATGGATGAATTTGTCGTCCAATTAAGGCCAAAATGAAAATAACACTGACATCTCATTTTAACAGATCTACAGGGTGCAATGGATAAATTGCCGTCCAATTGAGGCCTAAATGAAAATAACACTGACATCTCATTTTAACAGATCTACAGGGTGCAATGGATAAATTGCCGTCCAATTGAGGCCTAAATGAAAATAACACTGACATCTCAGTTTAACAGTTCTACAGGTTGCAATGGATAAATTGCCGTCCAATTGAGGCCAAAATGAAAATGACACTGACATCTCATTTTAACAGATCTACAGGGTGCAATGGATGAATTTGTCGTCCAATTAAGGCCAAAATGAAAATAACACTGACATCTCATTTTAACAGATCTACAGGGTGCAATGGATAAATTGCCGTCCAAATGAGGCCAAAATGAAAATAACACTGACATCTCATTCTAACAGATCTACAGGGTGAGATGGATAAATTGCCATCCAATTGAGGCCAAAATGAAAATAACACTGACATCTCATTTTAACAGATCTACAGGGTGCAATGGATAAATTGCCGTCCAATTGAAGCGAAAATGAAAATAACACTGACATCTCAGTTTAACAGTCCTACAGGTTGCAATGGATAAATTGCCGTCCAATTGAGGCCAAAATGAAAATGACACTGACATCTCATTTTAACAGGTCTACAATGTGCAATGGATAAATTGCCGTCCAATTGAAGCCAAAATGAAAATAACACTGACATCTAATTTTAACAGATCTACAGGGTGCGATGGATAAATTGCCGTCCAATTTGAGGGAAAATGAAAATAACACTGACATATCAGTTTAACAGATCTACAGGGTGCGATGGATAAATTGCCGTCCAATTGAAGCGAAAATGAAAATAACACTGACATCTCATTTTAACAGATCTACAGGGTGCGATGGATAAATTGCCGTCCAATTGAAGCGAAAATGAAAATAACACTGACATCTCAGTTTAACAGTTCTACAGGTTGCAATGGATAAATTGCCGTCCAATTGAGGCCAAAATGAAAATGACACTGACATCTCATTTTAACAGATCTACAAGGTGCAATGGATAAATTGCCGTCCAATTGAAGCCACATTGAAAATAACACTGACATCTCATTTTAACAGATCTACAGGGTGCAATGGATGAATTTGTCGTCCAATTGAGGCCAAAATGAAAATAACACTGACATCTCATTTTAACAGATCTACAGGGTGCAATGGATAAATTGCCGTCCAAATGAGGCCAAAATGAAAATAACACTGACATCTCATTTTAACAGATCTAGAGGGTGCGATGGATAAATTGCCGTCCAATTGAAGCCAAAATAAAAATAACACTGACATCTCATTTTACCAGATCTACAGTGTGCGACGGATAAATTGCTGTCCAATTGAGCCCAAAATGAAAATAACACTGACATCTCATTTTAACAGATCTACAGGGTGCGATGGATAAATTGCCGTCCAATTGAAGCCAAAATGAAAATAACACTGACATCTCATTTTAACAGATCTACAGGGTGCAATGGATAAATTGCCGTCCAATTGAGGCCAAAATGAAAATAACACTGACATCTCATTTTAACAGATCTACAGGGTGCAATGGATGAATTTGTCGTCCAATTGAGGCCAAAATGAAAATAACACTGACATCTCATTTTAACAGATCTACTGGGTTTCGATGGATAAATTGCCGTCCAATTGAGGCCAAAATGAAAATAACACTGACATCTCATTTTAACAGATCTACAGGGTGCAATGGATAAATTGCCGTCCAATTGAGGCCTAAATGAAAATAACACTGACATCTCATTTTAACAGATCTACAGGGTGCAATGGATGAATTTGTCGTCCAATTGAGGCCAAAATGAAAATAACACTGACATCTCATTTTAAAAGATCTACAGGGTTTCGATGGATAAATTGCCGTCCAATTGAGACCAAAATGAAAATAACACTGACATCTCATTTTAACAGATCTACAGTGTGCAATGGATAAATTGCCATCCAATCGAGGCAAAAATGAAAATAACACTGACATCTCATTTTAACAGATCTGCAGGGTGCAATGGATAAATTGCCGTCCAATTGAGGCCAAAATGAAAATAACACTGACATCTCATTTTAACAGATCTAGAGGGTGCGATGGATAAATTGCCGTCCAATTGAAGCCAAAATAAAAATAACACTGACATCTCATTTTACCAGATCTACAGTGTGCGACGGATAAATTGCTGTCCAATTGAGCCCAAAATGAAAATAACACTGACATCTCATTTTAACAGATCTACAGGGTGCGATGGATAAATTGCCGTCCAATTGAAGCCAAAATGAAAATAACACTGACATCTCATTTTAACAGATCTACAGGGTGCAATGGATAAATTGCCGTCCAATTGAGGCCAAAATGAAAATAACACTGACATCTCATTTTAACAGATCTACAGGGTGCAATGGATGAATTTGTCGTCCAATTGAGGCCAAAATGAAAATAACACTGACATCTCATTTTAACAGATCTACTGGGTTTCGATGGATAAATTGCCGTCCAATTGAGGCCAAAATGAAAATAACACTGACATCTCATTTTAACAGATCTACAGGGTGCAATGGATAAATTGCCGTCCAATTGAGGCCTAAATGAAAATAACACTGACATCTCATTTTAAAAGATCTACAGGGTTTCGATGGATCAATTGCCGTCCAATTGAGACCAAAATGAAAATAACACTGACATCTCATTTTAACAGATCTACAGTGTGCAATGGATAAATTGCCATCCAATCGAGGCCAAAATGAAAATAACACTGACATCTCATTTTAACAGATCTGCAGGGTGCAATGGATAAATTGCCGTCCAATTGAGGCCAAAATGAAAATAACACTGACATCTCATTTTAACAGATCTACAGGGTGCAATGGATAAATTGCCGTCCAAATGAGGCTAAATGAAAATAACACTGACATCTCATTCTAACAGATCTACAGGGTGAGATGGATAAATTGCCATCCAATTGAGGCGAAAATGAAAATAACACTGACATCTCATTTTAACAGATCTACAGGGTGCAATGGATAAATTGCCGTCCAAATGAGGCCAAAATGAAAATAACACTGACTTCTCATTTTAACAGATCTACAGGTTGCAATGGATACATTGCCGTCCAATTGAGGCCAAAATGAAAATAACACTGACATCTCATTTTAACAGATCTACAGGGTGAGATGGATAAATTGCCGTCCAATTGAGGCCAAAATGAAAATAACACTGACATCTCATTCTAACAGATCTACAGAGTGCAATGGATAAATTGCCATCCAATTGAGGCCAAAATGAAAATGACACTGACATCTCATTTTAACAGAACTACAGGGTGCAATGGTTAAATTGCCGTCCAATTGAGGCCAAAATGAAAATAACTCTGACATCTCATTTTAACAGATCTACAGGGTGAGATGAATAAATTGCCGTCCAATTGAGGCCAAAATGAAAATAACACTCACATCTCATTTTAACAGATCTGCAGTGTGCGATGGATAAATTGCCGTCCAATTGAGCCCAAAATGAAAATAACACTGACATCTCATTCTAACAGATCTACAGAGTGCAATGGATAAATTGCCAGCCAATTGAGGCCAAAATGAAAATAACACGGACATCTCATTTTAATAGATCTACAGGGTGCAATGGATAAATTGCCGTCCAGTTGAGGCCAAAATGAAAATAACACTGGTATCTCATTTCAACAGATCTACAGGGTGAGATGGATAAATTGCCGTCCAATTGAGGCCAAAATGAACATAACACTGACATCTCATATTAACAGATCTACAGGGTGCATTGGATGAATTGCCGTCCAATTGAGGCCAAAATGAAAATAACACTGACATCTCATTTTAACAGATCTACAGGGTGCAATGGATAAATTGCTGTCCAATTGAGGCCAAAATGAAAATAACACTCACATCTCATTTTAACAGATCTACAGGGTGCGATGGATAAATTGCCGTCCGATTGAGGCCAAAATGAAAATAACACTGACATCTCATTCTAACAGAACTACAGGGTGCATTGGATGAATTGCCGTCCAATTGAGGCCAAAATGAAAATAACAATGACATCTCATTTTAACAGATCTACAGGGTGAGATGGATAAATTGCCGTCAAATTGAGGCCAAAATGAAAATAACATTGACATCTCATTTTAACAGATCTACAGTGTGCGATGGATAAATTGCCGTCCAATTGAGACCAAAATGAAAATAACACTGACATCTCATTCTAACAGATCTACAGAGTGCAATGGATAAATTGCCATCCAATTGAGGCCAAAATGAAAATAACACGGACATCTCATTTTAACAGATCTACAGGGTGCAATGGATAAATTGCCGTCCAATTGTGGCCAAAATGAAAATAACACTGACTTCTCATTCTAACAGACCTACAGGCTGAGATGGGTAAATTGCCGTCCAATTGAGGCCAAAATGAAAATAACACTGACATCTCATTTTAACAGATCTACAGGGTGAGATGGATAAATTGCCGTCCAATTGAGGCCAAAATGAAAATAACACTGACATCTCATATTAACAGATCTACAGGGTGCAATGGATGAATTGCTGTCCAATTGAGGCCAAAATGAAAATAACACTGACATCTCATTTTAACAGATCTACAGGGTGCAATGGATAAATTGCTGTCCAATTGAGGCCCAAATGAAAATAACACTCACATCTCATTTTAACAGATCTACAGGGTGCAATGTATAAATTGCCGTCCAATTGAGGCCAAAATGAAAATAACACTGACATCTCATTCTAACAGATCTACAGGGTGAGATGGATAAATTGCCATCCAATTGAGGCCAAAATGAAAATAACACTGACATCTCATTTTAACAGATCTACAGGGTGCAATGGATAAATTGCCGTCCAAATGAGGCCAAAATGAAAATAACACTGACATCACATTTTAACAGATCTACAGGTTGCAATGGATAAATTGCCGTCCAATTGAGGCCAAAATGAAAATAACACTGACATCTCATTTTAACAGATCTACAGGGTGAGATGGATAAATTGCCGTCCAATTGAGGCCAAAATGAAAATAACACTGACAACTCATTTTAACAGATCTACAGGGTGCGATGGATAAATTGCCGACCAATTGAGGCCAAAATGAAAATAACACTGACATCTCATTTTAACAGTTCTACAGAGTGCAATGGATAAATTGCCATCCAATTGAGGCCAAAATGAAAATAACACTGACATCTCATTTTAACAGATCTACAGGGTGCAATGGATAAATTGCCGTCCAATTCAGGCCAAAATGAAAATAACACTGACATCTCATTTTAACAGATCTACAGGGTGAGATGGATCAATTGCCGTCGAATTGAGGCCAAAATGAAAATAACATTGACATCTCATTTTAACAGATCTACAGGGTGCGATGGATAAATTGCCGTCCAATTGAGACCAACATGAAAATAACACTGAAATCTCATTCTAACAGATCTACAGAGTGCAATGGATAAATTGCCATCCAATTGAGGCCAAAATGAAAATAACACGGACATCTCATTTTAACAGATCTACAGGGTGCAATGGATAAATTGCCGTCAAATTGTGGCCAAAATGAAAATAACACTGACTTCTCATTCTAACAGATCTACAGGCTGAGATGGATAAATTGCCGTCCAAATGAGGCCAAAATGAAAATAACACTGACATCTCATTTTAACAGATCTACAGGGTGCAATGGATAAATTGCCGTCCAAACGATGCCAAAATGAAAATAACACTGACATCTCATTTTAACAGATCTACAGGGTGCAATGGATAAATTGACGTCCAATTGAGGCCAAAATGAAAATAACACTGACATCTCATTCTAACAGATCTACAGGGTGAGATGGATAAATTGCCATCCAATTGAGGCCAAAATGAAAATAACACTGACATCTCATTTTAACAGATCTACAGGGTGCAATGGATAAATTGCTGTCCAATTGAGGCCAAAATGAAAATAACACTCACATCTCATTTTAACAGATCTACAGGTTGCGATGGATAAATTGCCGTCCAATTGAGGCCAAAATGAAAATAACACTGACATCTCATTTTAACAGATCTACAGGGTGCAATGGATAAATTGCTGTCCAATTGAGGCCAAAATGAAAATAACACTCACATCTCATTTTAACAGATCTACAGGTTGCGATGGATAAATTGCCGTCCAATTGAGGCCAAAATGAAAATAACACTGACATCTCATTCTAACAGATCTACAGGGTGAGATGGATAAATTGCCGTCCAATTGAGGCCAAAATGAAAATAACACTGACATCTCATTTTAACAGATCTACAGGGTGCGATGGATAAATTGCCGACCAATTGAGGCCAAAATGAAAATAACACTGACATCTCATTTTAACAGATCTACAGAGTGCAATGGATAAATTGCCATCCAATTGAGGCCAAAATGAAAATAACACTGACATCTCATTTTAACAGATGTACAGGGTGCAATGGATAAATTGCCGTCCAATTGAGGCCAAAATGAAAATAACAATGACATCTCATTTTAACAGATCTACAGGGTGAGATGGATAAATTGCCGTCAAATTGAGGCCAAAATGAAAATAACATTGACATCTCATTTTAACAGATCTACAGTGTGCGATGGATAAATTGCCGTCCAATTGAGACCAAAATGAAAATAACACTGACATCTCATTCTAACAGATCTACAGAGTGCAATGGATAAATTGCCATCCAATTGAGGCCAAAATGAAAATAACACGGACATCTCATTTTAACAGATCTACAGGGTGCAATGGATAAATTGCCGTCCAATTGTGGCCAAAATGAAAATAACACTGACTTCTCATTCTAACAGACCTACAGGCTGAGATGGGTAAATTGCCGTCCAATTGAGGCCAAAATGAAAATAACACTGACATCTCATTTTAAAAGATCTACAGGGTTTCGATGGATAAATTGCCGTCCAATTGAGACCAAAATGAAAATAACACTGACATCTCATTTTAACAGATCTACAGTGTGCAATGGATAAATTGCCATCCAATCGAGGCAAAAATGAAAATAACACTGACATCTCATTTTAACAGATCTGCAGGGTGCAATGGATAAATTGCCGTCCAATTGAGGCCAAAATGAAAATAACACTGACATCTCATTTTAACAGATCTAGAGGGTGCGATGGATAAATTGCCGTCCAATTGAAGCCAAAATAAAAATAACACTGACATCTCATTTTACCAGATCTACAGTGTGCGACGGATAAATTGCTGTCCAATTGAGCCCAAAATGAAAATAACACTGACATCTCATTTTAACAGATCTACAGGGTGCGATGGATAAATTGCCGTCCAATTGAAGCCAAAATGAAAATAACACTGACATCTCATTTTAACAGATCTACAGGGTGCAATGGATAAATTGCCGTCCAATTGAGGCCAAAATGAAAATAACACTGACATCTCATTTTAACAGATCTACAGGGTGCAATGGATGAATTTGTCGTCCAATTGAGGCCAAAATGAAAATAACACTGACATCTCATTTTAACAGATCTACTGGGTTTCGATGGATAAATTGCCGTCCAATTGAGGCCAAAATGAAAATAACACTGACATCTCATTTTAACAGATCTACAGGGTGCAATGGATAAATTGCCGTCCAATTGAGGCCTAAATGAAAATAACACTGACATCTCATTTTAAAAGATCTACAGGGTTTCGATGGATCAATTGCCGTCCAATTGAGACCAAAATGAAAATAACACTGACATCTCATTTTAACAGATCTACAGTGTGCAATGGATAAATTGCCATCCAATCGAGGCCAAAATGAAAATAACACTGACATCTCATTTTAACAGATCTGCAGGGTGCAATGGGTAAATTGCCGTCCAATTGAGGCCAAAATGAAAATAACACTGACATCTCATTTTAACAGATCTACAGGGTGCAATGGATAAATTGCCGTCCAAATGAGGCTAAATGAAAATAACACTGACATCTCATTCTAACAGATCTACAGGGTGAGATGGATAAATTGCCATCCAATTGAGGCGAAAATGAAAATAACACTGACATCTCATTTTAACAGATCTACAGGGTGCAATGGATAAATTGCCGTCCAAATGAGGCCAAAATGAAAATAACACTGACTTCTCATTTTAACAGATCTACAGGTTGCAATGGATACATTGCCGTCCAATTGAGGCCAAAATGAAAATAACACTGACATCTCATTTTAACAGATCTACAGGGTGAGATGGATAAATTGCCGTCCAATTGAGGCCAAAATGAAAATAACACTGACATCTCATTCTAACAGATCTACAGAGTGCAATGGATAAATTGCCATCCAATTGAGGCCAAAATGAAAATGACACTGACATCTCATTTTAACAGAACTACAGGGTGCAATGGTTAAATTGCCGTCCAATTGAGGCCAAAATGAAAATAACTCTGACATCTCATTTTAACAGATCTACAGGGTGAGATGAATAAATTGCCGTCCAATTGAGGCCAAAATGAAAATAACACTCACATCTCATTTTAACAGATCTGCAGTGTGCGATGGATAAATTGCCGTCCAATTGAGCCCAAAATGAAAATAACACTGACATCTCATTCTAACAGATCTACAGAGTGCAATGGATAAATTGCCAGCCAATTGAGGCCAAAATGAAAATAACACGGACATCTCATTTTAATAGATCTACAGGGTGCAATGGATAAATTGCCGTCCAGTTGAGGCCAAAATGAAAATAACACTGGTATCTCATTTCAACAGATCTACAGGGTGAGATGGATAAATTGCCGTCCAATTGAGGCCAAAATGAACATAACACTGACATCTCATATTAACAGATCTACAGGGTGCATTGGATGAATTGCCGTCCAATTGAGGCCAAAATGAAAATAACACTGACATCTCATTTTAACAGATCTACAGGGTGCAATGGATAAATTGCTGTCCAATTGAGGCCAAAATGAAAATAACACTCACATCTCATTTTAACAGATCTACAGGGTGCGATGGATAAATTGCCGTCCGATTGAGGCCAAAATGAAAATAACACTGACATCTCATTCTAACAGAACTACAGGGTGCATTGGATGAATTGCCGTCCAATTGAGGCCAAAATGAAAATAACAATGACATCTCATTTTAACAGATCTACAGGGTGAGATGGATAAATTGCCGTCAAATTGAGGCCAAAATGAAAATAACATTGACATCTCATTTTAACAGATCTACAGTGTGCGATGGATAAATTGCCGTCCAATTGAGACCAAAATGAAAATAACACTGACATCTCATTCTAACAGATCTACAGAGTGCAATGGATAAATTGCCATCCAATTGAGGCCAAAATGAAAATAACACGGACATCTCATTTTAACAGATCTACAGGGTGCAATGGATAAATTGCCGTCCAATTGTGGCCAAAATGAAAATAACACTGACTTCTCATTCTAACAGACCTACAGGCTGAGATGGGTAAATTGCCGTCCAATTGAGGCCAAAATGAAAATAACACTGACATCTCATTTTAACAGATCTACAGGGTGAGATGGATAAATTGCCGTCCAATTGAGGCCAAAATGAAAATAACACTGACATCTCATATTAACAGATCTACAGGGTGCAATGGATGAATTGCTGTCCAATTGAGGCCAAAATGAAAATAACACTGACATCTCATTTTAACAGATCTACAGGGTGCAATGGATAAATTGCTGTCCAATTGAGGCCCAAATGAAAATAACACTCACATCTCATTTTAACAGATCTACAGGGTGCAATGTATAAATTGCCGTCCAATTGAGGCCAAAATGAAAATAACACTGACATCTCATTCTAACAGATCTACAGGGTGAGATGGATAAATTGCCATCCAATTGAGGCCAAAATGAAAATAACACTGACATCTCATTTTAACAGATCTACAGGGTGCAATGGATAAATTGCCGTCCAAATGAGGCCAAAATGAAAATAACACTGACATCACATTTTAACAGATCTACAGGTTGCAATGGATAAATTGCCGTCCAATTGAGGCCAAAATGAAAATAACACTGACATCTCATTTTAACAGATCTACAGGGTGAGATGGATAAATTGCCGTCCAATTGAGGCCAAAATGAAAATAACACTGACAACTCATTTTAACAGATCTACAGGGTGCGATGGATAAATTGCCGACCAATTGAGGCCAAAATGAAAATAACACTGACATCTCATTTTAACAGTTCTACAGAGTGCAATGGATAAATTGCCATCCAATTGAGGCCAAAATGAAAATAACACTGACATCTCATTTTAACAGATCTACAGGGTGCAATGGATAAATTGCCGTCCAATTCAGGCCAAAATGAAAATAACACTGACATCTCATTTTAACAGATCTACAGGGTGAGATGGATCAATTGCCGTCGAATTGAGGCCAAAATGAAAATAACATTGACATCTCATTTTAACAGATCTACAGGGTGCGATGGATAAATTGCCGTCCAATTGAGACCAACATGAAAATAACACTGAAATCTCATTCTAACAGATCTACAGAGTGCAATGGATAAATTGCCATCCAATTGAGGCCAAAATGAAAATAACACGGACATCTCATTTTAACAGATCTACAGGGTGCAATGGATAAATTGCCGTCAAATTGTGGCCAAAATGAAAATAACACTGACTTCTCATTCTAACAGATCTACAGGCTGAGATGGATAAATTGCCGTCCAAATGAGGCCAAAATGAAAATAACACTGACATCTCATTTTAACAGATCTACAGGGTGCAATGGATAAATTGCCGTCCAAACGATGCCAAAATGAAAATAACACTGACATCTCATTTTAACAGATCTACAGGGTGCAATGGATAAATTGACGTCCAATTGAGGCCAAAATGAAAATAACACTGACATCTCATTCTAACAGATCTACAGGGTGAGATGGATAAATTGCCATCCAATTGAGGCCAAAATGAAAATAACACTGACATCTCATTTTAACAGATCTACAGGGTGCAATGGATAAATTGCTGTCCAATTGAGGCCAAAATGAAAATAACACTCACATCTCATTTTAACAGATCTACAGGTTGCGATGGATAAATTGCCGTCCAATTGAGGCCAAAATGAAAATAACACTGACATCTCATTTTAACAGATCTACAGGGTGCAATGGATAAATTGCTGTCCAATTGAGGCCAAAATGAAAATAACACTCACATCTCATTTTAACAGATCTACAGGTTGCGATGGATAAATTGCCGTCCAATTGAGGCCAAAATGAAAATAACACTGACATCTCATTCTAACAGATCTACAGGGTGAGATGGATAAATTGCCGTCCAATTGAGGCCAAAATGAAAATAACACTGACATCTCATTTTAACAGATCTACAGGGTGCGATGGATAAATTGCCGACCAATTGAGGCCAAAATGAAAATAACACTGACATCTCATTTTAACAGATCTACAGAGTGCAATGGATAAATTGCCATCCAATTGAGGCCAAAATGAAAATAACACTGACATCTCATTTTAACAGATGTACAGGGTGCAATGGATAAATTGCCGTCCAATTGAGGCCAAAATGAAAATAACAATGACATCTCATTTTAACAGATCTACAGGGTGAGATGGATAAATTGCCGTCAAATTGAGGCCAAAATGAAAATAACATTGACATCTCATTTTAACAGATCTACAGTGTGCGATGGATAAATTGCCGTCCAATTGAGACCAAAATGAAAATAACACTGACATCTCATTCTAACAGATCTACAGAGTGCAATGGATAAATTGCCATCCAATTGAGGCCAAAATGAAAATAACACGGACATCTCATTTTAACAGATCTACAGGGTGCAATGGATAAATTGCCGTCCAATTGTGGCCAAAATGAAAATAACACTGACTTCTCATTCTAACAGACCTACAGGCTGAGATGGGTAAATTGCCGTCCAATTGAGGCCAAAATGAAAATAACACTGACATCTCATTTTAACAGATCTACAGGGTGAGATGGATAAATTGCCGTCCAATTGAGGCCAAAATGAAAATAACACTGACATCTCATATTAACAGATCTACAGGGTGCGATGGATGAATTGCCGTCCAATTGAGGCCAAAATGAAAATAACACTGACATCTCATTTTAACAGATCTACAGGGTGCAATGGATAAATTGCTGTCCAATTGAGGCCCAAATGAAAATAACACTCACATCTCATTTTAACAGATCTACAGGGTGCAATGTATAAATTGCCGTCCAATTGAGGCCAAAATGAAAATAACACTGACATCTCATTCTAACAGATCTACAGGGTGAGATGGATAAATTGCCATCCAATTGAGGCCAAAATGAAAATAACACTGACATCTCATTTTAACAGATCTACAGGGTGCAATGGATAAATTGCCGTCCAAATGAGGCCAAAATGAAAATAACACTGACATCACATTTTAACAGATCTACAGGTTGCAATGGATAAATTGCCGTCCAATTGAGGCCAAAATGAAAATAACACTGACATCTCATTTTAACTGATCTACAGGGTGCGATGGATAAATTGCCGACCAATTGAGGCCAAAATGAAAATAACACTGACATCTCATTTTAACAGATCTACTGAGTGCAATGGATAAATTGCCATCCAATTGAGGCCAAAATGAAAATAACACTGACATCTCATTTTAACAGATCTACAGGGTGCAATGGATAAATTGCCGTCCAATTCAGGCCAAAATGAAAATAACACTGACATCTCATTTTAACAGATCTACAGGGTGAGATGGATCAATTGCCGTCAAATTGAGGCCAAAATGAAAATAACATTGACATCTCATTTTAACAGATCTACAGCGTGCGATGGATAAATTGCCGTCCAATTGAGACCAAAATGAAAATAACACTGACATCTCATTCTAACAGATCTACAGGTTGCAATGGATAAATTGCCGTCCAATTGAGGCCAAAATGAAAATAACACTGACATCTCATTTTAACAGATCTACAGGGTGAGATGGTTAAAATTGCCGTCCAATTGAGGCCAAAATGAAAATAACACTGACATCTCATTTTAACAGATCTACAGGGTGCGATGGATAAATTGCCGTCCATATGAGGCCAAAATAAAATAACACTGACATCACATTCTAACAGATCTACAGGGTGAGATGGATAAATTGCCATCCAATTGAGGCCAAAATGAAAATAACACTGACATCTCATTTTAACAGATCTACAGGGTGCAATGGACAAATTGCCGTCCAATTGAGGCCAAAATGAAAATAACACTGACATCTCATTTTAACAGATCTACAGGGTGCGATGGATAAATTGCCGTCCAGTTGAGGCCAAAATGAAAATAACACTGACATCTCATTCTAACAGATCTACAGGGTGAGATGGATAAATTGCCATCCAATTGAGGCCAAAATGAAAATAACACTGACATCTCATTTTAACAGATCTACAGGGTGCAATGGATAAATTGCCGTCCAAATGAGGCCAAAATGAAAATAACACTGACATCTCATTTTAACAGATCTACAGGGTGCAATGGATAAATTGCCGTTCAATTGAGGCCAAAATGAAAATAACACTGACATCTCATTTCAACAGATCTACAGGGTGCAATGGATAAATTGCCGTCCAATTGAGGCCTAAATGAAAATAACACTGACATCTCATTTTAACAGATCTACAGAGTGAGATGGATAAATTGCCATCCTATTGAGGCCAAAATGAAAATAACACGGACATCTCATTTTAACAGATCTACAGGGTGCAATGGATAAATTGCCGTCCAAATGAGGCCAAAATGAAAATAACACTGACATCTCATTTTAACAGATCTACAGGGTGCAATGGATAAATTGCCGTCCAATTGAGGCCAAAATGAAAATATCACTGACATCTCATTTTAACAGATCTACCGTGTGCTATGGATAAATTGCCGTCCAATTGAGGCCAAAATGAAAATAACACTGACATCTCATTTTAACAGATCTACAGGGTGCAATGGATGAATTGCCGTCCAATTGAGGCCAAAATGAAAATAACACTGACATCTCATTTTAACAGATCTACAGGGAGCAATGGATAAATTGCCGTCCAATTGAGGCCAAAATGAAAATAACACTGACATCTCATTTTAACAGATCTACAGGGTGCAATGGATGAATTGCCGTCCAATTGAGGCCAAAATGAAAATAACACTGACATCTCATTTTAACAGATCTACAGGGTGCAATGGATAAATTGCCGTCCAATTGAGGCCAAAATGAAAATAACACTGACATCTCATATTAACAGATCTACAGGGTGCAATGGATGAATTGCCGTCCAATAGAGGCCAAAATGAAAATAACACTGACATCTCATTTTAACAGATCTACTGGGTGCAATGGATAAATTGCCGTCCAATTGAGGCCAAAATGAAAATAACACTGACATCGCATTTTAACAGATTTACAGGGTGCGATGGATAAATTGCCGTCCAATTGAGGCCAAAATGAAAATAACACTGACATCTCATTTTAACAGATCTACAGGGTGCAATGGATAAATTGCCGTCCAATTGAGGCCAAAATGAAAATAACACTGACATCTCATTTTAACAGATCTACAGGGTGCAATGGATGAATTGCCGTCCAATTGAGGCCAAAATGAAAATAACACTGACATCTCATTTTAACAGATCTACATGGTGCAATGGATAAATTGCCGTCCAATTGAGGCCAAAATGAAAATAACACTGACATCTCATTTCAACAGATCTACTGAGTGCAATGGATAAATTGCCATCCAATTGAGGCCAAAATGAAAATAACACTGACATCTCATTTTAACAGATCTACAGGGTGCAATGGATAAATTGCCGTCCAATTCAGGCCAAAATGAAAATAACACTGACATCTCATTTTAACAGATCTACAGGGTGAGATGGATCAATTGCCGTCAAATTGAGGCCAAAATGAAAATAACATTGACATCTCATTTTAACAGATCTACAGCGTGCGATGGATAAATTGCCGTCCAATTGAGACCAAAATGAAAATAACACTGACATCTCATTCTAACAGATCTACAGAGTGCAATGTATAAATTGCCATCCAATTGAGGCCAAAATGGAAATAACACGGACATCTCATTTTAACAGATCTACAGGGTGCAATGGATAAATTGCCGTCCAATTGTGGCCAAAATGAAAATAACACTGACTTCTCATTCTAACAGATCTACAGGCTGAGATGGATAAATTGCCGTCCAAATGAGGCCAAAATGAAAATAACACTGACATCTCATTTTAACAGATCTACAGGGTGCAATGGATAAATTGCCGTCCAAACGAGGCCAAAATGAAAATAACACTGACATCTCATTTTAACAGATCTACAGGGTGCAATGGATAAATTGACGTCCAATTGAGGCCAAAATGAAAATAACACTGACATCTCATTCTAACAGATCTACAGGGTGAGATGGATAAATTGCCATCCAATTGAGGCCAAAATGAAAATAACACTGACATCTCATTTTAACAGATCTACAGGGTGCAATGGATAAATGGCCGTCCAAATGAGGCCAAAATGAAAATAACACTGACATCTCATTTTAACAGATCTACAGGTTGCAATGGATAAATTGCCGTCCAATTGAGGCCAAAATGAAAATAACACTGACATCTCATTTTAACAGATCTACAGGGTGAGATGGTTAAAATTGCCGTCCAATTGAGGCCAAAATGAAAATAACACTGACATCTCATTTTAACAGATCTACAGGGTGCGATGGATAAATTGCCGTCCATATGAGGCCAAAATAAAATAACACTGACATCACATTCTAACAGATCTACAGGGTGAGATGGATAAATTGCCATCCAATTGAGGCCAAAATGAAAATAACACTGACATCTCATTTTAACAGATCTACAGGGTGCAATGGACAAATTGCCGTCCAATTGAGGCCAAAATGAAAATAACACTGACATCTCATTTTAACAGATCTACAGGGTGCGATGGATAAATTGCCGTCCAGTTGAGGCCAAAATGAAAATAACACTGACATCTCATTCTAACAGATCTACAGGGTGAGATGGATAAATTGCCATCCAATTGAGGCCAAAATGAAAATAACACTGACATCTCATTTTAACAGATCTACAGGGTGCAATGGATAAATTGCCGTCCAAATGAGGCCAAAATGAAAATAACACTGACATCTCATTTTAACAGATCTACAGGGTGCAATGGATAAATTGCCGTTCAATTGAGGCCAAAATGAAAATAACACTGACATCTCATTTCAACAGATCTACAGGGTGCAATGGATAAATTGCCGTCCAATTGAGGCCTAAATGAAAATAACACTGACATCTCATTTTAACAGATCTACAGAGTGAGATGGATAAATTGCCATCCTATTGAGGCCAAAATGAAAATAACACGGACATCTCATTTTAACAGATCTACAGGGTGCAATGGATAAATTGCCGTCCAAATGAGGCCAAAATGAAAATAACACTGACATCTCATTTTAACAGATCTACAGGGTGCAATGGATAAATTGCCGTCCAATTGAGGCCAAAATGAAAATATCACTGACATCTCATTTTAACAGATCTACCGTGTGCTATGGATAAATTGCCGTCCAATTGAGGCCAAAATGAAAATAACACTGACATCTCATTTTAACAGATCTACAGGGTGCAATGGATGAATTGCCGTCCAATTGAGGCCAAAATGAAAATAACACTGACATCTCATTTTAACAGATCTACAGGGAGCAATGGATAAATTGCCGTCCAATTGAGGCCAAAATGAAAATAACACTGACATCTCATTTTAACAGATCTACAGGGTGCAATGGATGAATTGCCGTCCAATTGAGGCCAAAATGAAAATAACACTGACATCTCATTTTAACAGATCTACAGGGTGCAATGGATAAATTGCCGTCCAATTGAGGCCAAAATGAAAATAACACTGACATCTCATATTAACAGATCTACAGGGTGCAATGGATGAATTGCCGTCCAATAGAGGCCAAAATGAAAATAACACTGACATCTCATTTTAACAGATCTACTGGGTGCAATGGATAAATTGCCGTCCAATTGAGGCCAAAATGAAAATAACACTGACATCGCATTTTAACAGATTTACAGGGTGCGATGGATAAATTGCCGTCCAATTGAGGCCAAAATGAAAATAACACTGACATCTCATTTTAACAGATCTACAGGGTGCAATGGATAAATTGCCGTCCAATTGAGGCCAAAATGAAAATAACACTGACATCTCATTTTAACAGATCTACAGGGTGCAATGGATGAATTGCCGTCCAATTGAGGCCAAAATGAAAATAACACTGACATCTCATTTTAACAGATCTACATGGTGCAATGGATAAATTGCCGTCCAATTGAGGCCAAAATGAAAATAACACTGACATCTCATTTCAACAGATCTACAGGGTGCAATGGATAAATTGCCGTCCAATTGAGGCCATAATGAAAATAACACTGACATCTCATTTTAACAGATCTACAGGGTGCAATGGATGAATTGCCGTCCAAATGAGGCCAAAATGAAAATAACACTGACATCTCATTTTAACAGATCTACAGGGTGCAATGGATAAATTGCCGTCCAATTGAGGCCAAAATGAAAATATCACTGACATCTCATTTTAACAGATCTACAGGGTGCAATGGATAAATTGCCGTCCAATTGAGGCCAAAATGAAAATAACACTGACATCTCATTTTAACAGATCTACAGGGTGCAATGGATGAATTGCCGTCCAATTGAGGCCAAAATGAAAATAACACTGACATCTCATTTTAACAGATCTACAGGGTGCAATGGATAAATTGCCGTCCAATTGAGGCCAAAATGAAAATAACACTGACATCTCATTTTAACAGATCTACAGGGTGCAATGGATGAATTGCCGTCCAATTGAGGCCAAAATGAAAATAACACTGACATCTCATTTTAACAGATTTGCAGGGTGCGATGGATAAATTGCCGTCCAATTGAGGCCAAAATGAAAATAACACTGACATCTCATTTTAACAGATCTACAGGGTGCAATGGATAAATGGCCGTCCAAATGAGGCCAAAATGAAAATAACACTGACATCTCATTTTAACAGATCTACAGGTTGCAATGGATAAATTGCCGTCCAATTGAGGCCAAAATGAAAATAACACTGACATCTCATTTTAACAGATCTACAGGGTGAGATGGTTAAAATTGCCGTCCAATTGAGGCCAAAATGAAAATAACACTGACATCTCATTTTAACAGATCTACAGGGTGCAATGGATAAATTGACGTCCAATTGAGGCCAAAATGAAAATAACACTGACATCTCATTCTAACAGATCTACAGGGTGAGATGGATAAATTGCCATCCAATTGAGGCCAAAATGAAAATAACACTGACATCTCATTTTAACAGATCTACAGGGTGCAATGGATAAATGGCCGTCCAAATGAGGCCAAAATGAAAATAACACTGACATCTCATTTTAACAGATCTACAGGTTGCAATGGATAAATTGCCGTCCAATTGAGGCCAAAATGAAAATAACACTGACATCTCATTTTAACAGATCTACAGGGTGAGATGGTTAAAATTGCCGTCCAATTGAGGCCAAAATGAAAATAACACTGACATCTCATTTTAACAGATCTACAGGGTGCGATGGATAAATTGCCGTCCATATGAGGCCAAAATAAAATAACACTGACATCTCATTCTAACAGATCTACAGGGTGAGATGGATAAATTGCCATCCAATTGAGGCCAAAATGAAAATAACACTGACATCTCATTTTAACAGATCTACAGGGTGCAATGGACAAATTGCCGTCCAATTGAGGCCAAAATGAAAATAACACTGACATCTCATTTTAACAGATCTACAGGGTGCGATGGATAAATTGCCGTCCAATTGAGGCCAAAATGAAAATAACACTGACATCTCATTCTAACAGATCTACAGGGTGAGATGGATAAATTGCCATCCAATTGAGGCCAAAATGAAAATAACACTGACATCTCATTTTAACAGATCTACAGGGTGCAATGGATAAATTGCCGTCCAAATGAGGCCAAAATGAAAATAACACTGACATCTCATTTTAACAGATCTACAGGGTGCAATGGATAAATTGCCGTTCAATTGAGGCCAAAATGAAAATAACACTGACATCTCATTTCAACAGATCTACAGGGTGCAATGGATAAATTGCCGTCCAATTGAGGCCTAAATGAAAATAACACTGACATCTCATTTTAACAGATCTACAGAGTGAGATGGATAAATTGCCATCCTATTGAGGCCAAAATGAAAATAACACGGACATCTCATTTTAACAGATCTACGGGGTGCAATGGATAAATTGCCGTCCAAATGAGGCCAAAATGAAAATAACACTGACATCTCATTTTAACAGATCTACAGGGTGCAATGGATAAATTGCCGTCCAATTGAGGCCAAAATGAAAATATCACTGACATCTCATTTTAACAGATCTACAGGGTGCAATGGATAAATTGCCGTCCAATTGAGGCCAAAATGAAAATAACAATGACATCTCATTTTAACAGATCTACAGGGTGCAATGGATGAATTGCCGTCCAATTGAGGCCAAAATGAAAATAACACTGACATCTCATTTTAACAGATCTACAGGGAGCAATGGATAAATTGCCGTCCAATTGAGGCCAAAATGAAAATAACACTGACATCTCATTTTAACAGATCTACAGGGTGCAATGGATGAATTGCCGTCCAATTGAGGCCAAAATGAAAATAACACTGACATCTCATTTTAACAGATCTACAGGGTGCAATGGATAAATTGCCGTCCAATTGAGGCCAAAATGAAAATAACACTGACATCTCATATTAACAGATCTACAGGGTGCAATGGATGAATTGCCGTCCAATAGAGGCCAAAATGAAAATAACACTGACATCTCATTTTAACAGATCTACTGGGTGCAATGGATAAATTGCCGTCCAATTGAGGCCAAAATGAAAATAACACTGACATCGCATTTTAACAGATTTACAGGGTGCGATGGATAAATTGCCGTCCAATTGAGGCCAAAATGAAAATAACACTGACATCTCATTTTAACAGATCTACAGGGTGCAATGGATAAATTGCCGTCCAATTGAGGCCAAAATGAAAATAACACTGACATCTCATTTTAACAGATCTACAGGGTGCAATGGATGAATTGCCGTCCAATTGAGGCCAAAATGAAAATAACACTGACATCTCATTTTAACAGATCTACATGGTGCAATGGATAAATTGCCGTCCAATTGAGGCCAAAATGAAAATAAGACTGACATCTCATTTCAACAGATCTACAGGGTGCAATGGATAAATTGCCGTCCAATTGAGGCCATAATGAAAATAACACTGACATCTCATTTTAACAGATCTACAGGGTGCAATGGATGAATTGCCGTCCAAATGAGGCCAAAATGAAAATAACACTGACATCTCATTTTAACAGATCTACAGGGTGCAATGGATAAATTGCCGTCCAATTGAGGCCAAAATGAAAATATCACTGACATCTCATTTTAACAGATCTACAGGGTGCAATGGATAAATTGCCGTCCAATTGAGGCCAAAATGAAAATAACACTGACATCTCATTTTAACAGATCTACAGGGTGCAATGGATGAATTGCCGTCCAATTGAGGCCAAAATGAAAATAACACTGACATCACATTTTAACAGATCTACAGGGTGCAATGGATAAATTGCCGTCCAATTGAGGCCAAAATGAAAATAACACTGACATCTCATTTTAACAGATCTACAGGGTGCAATGGATGAATTGCCGTCCAATTGAGGCCAAAATGAAAATAACACTGACATCTCATTTTAACAGATTTGCAGGGTGCGATGGATAAATTGCCGTCCAATTGAGGCCAAAATGAAAATAACACTGACATCTCATTTTAACAGATCTACAGGGTGCAATGGATAAATTGCCGTCCAATTGAGGCCAAAATGAAAATAACACTGACATCTCATTTTAACAGATCTACAGGGTGAGATGGTTAAAATTGCCGTCCAATTGAGGCCAAAATGAAAATAACACTGACATCACATTTTAACAGATCTACAGTGTGCGATGGATAAATTGCCGTCCATATGAGGCCAAAATAAAATAACACTGACATCTCATTCTAACAGATCTACAGGGTGAGATGGATAAATTGCCATCCAATTGAGGCCAAAATGAAAATAACACTGACATCTCATTTTAACAGATCTACAGGGTGCAATGGACAAATTGCCGTCCAATTGAGGCCAAAATGAAAATAACACTGACATCTCATTTTAACAGATCTACAGGGTGCGATGGATAAATTGCCGTCCAATTGAGGCCAAAATGAAAATAACACTGACATCTCATTCTAACAGGTCTACAGGGTGAGATGGATAAATTGCCATCCAATTGAGGCCAAAATGAAAATAACACTGACATCTCATTTTAACAGATCTACAGGGTGCAATGGATAAATTGCCGTCCAAATGAGGCCAAAATGAAAATAACACTGACATCTCATTTTAACAGATCTACAGGGTGCAATGGATAAATTGCCGTTCAATTGAGGCCAAAATGAAAATAACACTGACATCTCATTTCAACAGATCTACAGGGTGCAATGGATAAATTGCCGTCCAATTGAGGACTAAATGAAAATAACACTGACATCTCATTTTAACAGATCTACAGAGTGAGATGGATAAATTGCCATCCTATTGAGGCCAAAATGAAAATAACACGGACATCTCATTTTAACAGATCTACAGGGTGCAATGGATGAATTGCCGTCCAATTGAGGCCAAAATGAAAATAACACTGACATCTCATTTTAACAGATCTACAGGGTGCAATGGATAAATTGCCGTCCAATTGAGGCCAAAATGAAAATAACACTGACATCTCATTTTAACAGATCTACAGGGTGCAATGGATGAATTGCCGTCCAATTGAGGCCAAAATGAAAATAACACTGACATCTCATTTTAACAGATTTACAGGGTGCGATGGATAAATTGCCGTCCAATTGAGGCCAAAATGAAAATAAAACTGACATCTCATTTTAACAGATCTACAGGGTGCAATGGATAAATGGCCGTCCAAATGAGGCCAAAATGAAAATAACACTG
Source organism: Acanthosepion lycidas (assembly GCA_963932145.1). Lineage (NCBI taxonomy): Eukaryota > Metazoa > Mollusca > Cephalopoda > Sepiida > Sepiidae > Acanthosepion > Acanthosepion lycidas. Next base: position 26,911,274 of record OZ010613.1, read on the forward strand.
ACATCTCATTTTAACAGATCTACAGGTTGCAATGGATAAATTGCCGTCCAATTGAGGCCAAAATGAAAATAACACTGACATCTCATTTTAACAGATCTACAGGGTGAGATGGTTAAAATTGCCGTCCAATTGAGGCCAAAATGAAAATAACACTGACATCTCATTTTAACAGATCTACAGTGTGCGATGGATAAATTGCCGTCCATATGAGGCCAAAATAAAATAACACTGACATCTCATTCTAACAGATCTACAGGGTGAGATGGATAAATTGCCATCCAATTGAGGCCAAAATGAAAATAACACTGACATCTCATTTTAACCGATCTACAGGGTGCAATGGATAAATTGCCGTCCAAATGAGGCCAAAATGAAAATAACACTGACATCTCATTTTAACAGATCTACAGGGTGCAATGGATAAATTGCCGTTCAATTGAGGCCAAAATGAAAATAACACTGACATCTCATTTCAACAGATCTACAGGGTGCAATGGATAAATTGCCGTCCAATTGAGGACTAAATGAAAATAACACTGACATCTCATTTTAACAGATCTACAGAGTGAGATGGATAAATTGCCATCCTATTGAGGCCAAAATGAAAATAACACGGACATCTCATTTTAACAGATCTACAGGGTGCAATGGATAAATTGCCGTCCAAATGAGGCCAAAATGAAAATAACACTGACATCTCATTTTAACAGATCTACAGGGTGCAATGGATGAATTGCCGTCCAATAGAGGCCAAAATGAAAATAACACTGACATCTCATTTTAACAGATCTACAGGGTGCAATGGATAAATTGCCGTCCAATTGAGGCCAAAATGAAAATAACACTGACATCGCATTTTAACAGATTTACAGGGCGCGATGGATAAATTGCCGTCCAATTGAGGCCAAAATGAAAATAACACTGACATCTCATTTTAACAGATCTACAGGGTGCAATGGATGAATTGCCGTCCAATTGAGGCCAAAATGAAAATAACACTGACATCTCATTTTAACAGATCTACATGGTGCAATGGATAAATTGCCGTCCAATTGAGGCCAAAATGAAAATAACACTGACATCTCATTTCAACAGATCTACAGGGTGCAATGGATAAATTGCCGTCCAATTGAGGCCAAAATGAAAATAACACTGACATCTCATTTTAACAGATCTACAGGGTGCAATGGATAAATTGCCGTCCAATTGAGGCCAAAATGAAAATAACACTTACATCTCATTTTAACAGATCTACAGGGTGCAATGGATAAATTGCCGTCCAATTGAGGCCAAAATGAAAATATCACTGACATCTCATTTTAACAGATCTACAGGGTGCAATGGATAAATTGCCGTCCAATTGAGGCCAAAATGAAAATAACACTGACATCTCATTTTAACAGATCTACAGGGTGCAATGGATGAATTGCCGTCCAATTGAGGCCAAAATGAAAATAACACTGACATCTCATTTTAACAGATCTACAGGGTGCAATGGATAAATTGCCGTCCAATTGAGGCCAAAATGAAAATAACACTGACATCTCATTTTAACAGATCTACAGGGTGCAATGGATAAATTGCCGTCCAATTGAGGCCAAAATGAAAATAACACTGACATCTCATATTAACAGATCTACAGGGTGCAATGGATGAATTGCCGTCCAATTGAGGCCAAAATGAAAATAACACTGACATCTCATTTTAACAGATCTACAGGGTGCAATGAATAAATTGCCGTCCAATTGAGGCCAAAATGAAAATAACACTGACATCGCATTTTAACAGATTTACAGGGTGCGATGGATAAATTGCCGTCCAATTGAGGCCAAAATGAAAATAACACTGACATCTCATTTTAACAGATCTACAGGGTGCAATGGATAAATTGCCGTCCAATTGAGGCCAAAATGAAAATAACACTGACATCTCATTTCAACAGATCTACAGGGTGCAATGGATAAATTGCCGTCCAATTGAGGCCAAAATGAAAATAACACTGACATCTCATTTTAACAGATCTACAGGGTGCAATGGATAAATTGCCGTCCAATTGAGGCCAAAATGAAAATAACACTGACATCTCATATTAACAGATCTACAGGGTGCAATGGATGAATTGCCGTCCAATTGAGGCCAAAATGAAAATAACACTGACATCTCATTTTAACAGATCTACAGGGTGCAATGAATAAATTGCCGTCCAATTGAGGCCAAAATGAAAATAACACTGACATCGCATTTTAACAGATTTACAGGGTGCGATGGATAAATTGCCGTCCAATTGAGGCCAAAATGAAAATAACACTGACATCTCATTTTAACAGATCTACAGGGTGCAATGGATAAATTGCCGTCCAATTGAGGCCAAAATGAAAATAACACTGACATCTCATTTTAACAGATCTACAGGGTGCAATGGATGAATTGCCGTCCAATTCAGGCTAAAATGAAAATAACACTGACATCTCAATTTAACAGATCTACAGGGTGCAATGGATAAATTGCCGTCCAATTGAGGCCAAAATGAAAATAACACTGACATCTCATTTTAACAGATTTACAGGGTGCGATGGATAAATTGCCGTCCAATTGAGGCCAAAATGAAAATAACACTGACATCTCATTTTAACAGATCTACAGGGTGCAATGGATAAATTGCCGTCCAATTGAGGCCAAAATGAAAATAACACTGACATCTCATTTCAACAGATCTACAGGGTGCAATGGATAAATTGCCGTCCAATTGAGGCCAAAATGAAAATAACACTGACATCTCATTTTAACAGATCTACATAGTGCAATGGATAAATTGCCGTCCAAATGAGGCCAAAATGAAAATAACACTGACATCTCATTTTAACAGATCTACAGGGTGCAATGGATAAATTGCCGTCCAATTGAGGCCAAAATGAAAATATCACTGACATCTCATTTTAACAGATCTACAGGGCGCAATGGATAAATTGCCGTCCAATTGAGGCCAAAATGAAAATAACACTGACATCGCATTTTAATAGATTTACAGGGTGCGATGGATAAATTGCCGTCCAATTGAGGCCAAAATGAAAATAACACTGACATCTCATTTTAACAGATCTACAGGGTGAGATGGATAAATTGCCATCCTATTGAGGCCAAAATGAAAATAACACTGACATCTCATTTTAACAGATCTACAGGGTGCAATGGATAAATTGCCGTCCAAATGAGGCCAAAATGAAAATAACACTGACATCTCATTTTAACAGATCTACAGGGTGCAATGGATAAATTGCCGTCCAATTGAGGCCAAAATGAAAATAACACTGACATCTCATTTTAACAGATCTACAGGGTGCAATGGATAAATTGCCGTCCAATTGAGGCCAAAATGAAAATAACACTGACACCTCATTTTAACAGATCTACAGGGTGCAATGGATGAATTGCCGACCAATTGAGGCCAAAATGAAAATAACACTGACATCTCATTTTAACAGATCTACAGGGTGCAATGAATAAATTGCCGTCCAATTGACGCCAAAATGAAAATAACACTGACATCGCATTTTAACAGATTTACAGGGTGCGATGGATAAATTGCCGTCCAATTGAGGCCAAAATGAAAATAACACTGACATCTCATTTTAACAGATCTACAGGGTGCAATGGATAAATTGCCGTCCAATTGAGGCCAAAATGAAAATAACACTGACATCTCATTTTAACAGATCTACAGGGTGCAATGGATGAATTGCCGTCCAATTGAGGCTAAAATGAAAATAACACTGACATCTCATTTTAACAGATCTACAGGGTGCAATGGATACATTGCCGTCCAATTGAGGCCAAAATGAAAATAACACTGACATCTCATTTTAACAGATTTACAGGGTGCGATGGATAAATTGCCGTCCAATTGAGGCCAAAATGAAAATAACACTGACATCTCATTTTAACAGATCTACAGGGTGCAATGGATAAATTGCCGTCCAATTGAGGCCAAAATGAAAATAACACTGACATCTCATTTCAACAGATCTACAGGGTGCAATGGATAAATTGCCGTCCAATTGAGGCCAAAATGAAAATAACACTGACATCTCATTTTAACAGATCTACAGGGTGCAATGGATAAATTGCCGTCCAATTGAGGCCAAAATGAAAATAACACTGACATCTCATATTAACAGATCTACAGGGTGCAATGGATGAATTGCCGTCCAATTGAGGCCAAAATGAAAATAACACTGACATCTCATTTTAACAGATCTACAGGGTGCAATGAATAAATTGCCGTCCAATTGAGGCCAAAATGAAAATAACACTGACATCGCATTTTAACAGATTTACAGGGTGCGATGGATAAATTGCCGTCCAATTGAGGCCAAAATGAAAATAACACTGACATCTCATTTTAACAGATCTACAGGGTGCAATGGATAAATTGCCGTCCAATTGAGGCCAAAATGAAAATAACACTGACATCTCATTTTAACAGATCTACAGGGTGCAATGGATGAATTGCCGTCCAATTGAGGCTAAAATGAAAATAACACTGACATCTCATTTTAACAGATCTACAGGGTGCAATGGATAAATTGCCGTCCAATTGAGGCCAAAATGAAAATAACACTGACATCTCATTTTAACAGATCTACAGGGTGCAATGGATAAATTGCCGTCCAATTGAGGCCAAAATGAAAATATCACTGACATCTCATTTTAACAGATCTACAGGGTGCAATGGATAAATTGCCGTCCAATTGAGGCCAAAATGAAAATAACACTGACATCTCATTTTAACAGATCTACAGGGTGCAATGGATGAATTGCCGTCCAATTGAGGCCAAAATGAAAATAACACTGACATCTCATTTTAACAGATCTACAGGGTGCAATGGATAAATTGCCGTCCAATTGAGGCCAAAATGAAAATAACACTGACATCTCATTTTAACAGATCTACAGGGTGCAATGGATAAATTGCCGTCCAATTGAGGCCAAAATGAAAATAACACTGACATCTCATATTAACAGATCTACAGGGTGCAATGGATGAATTGCCGTCCAATTGAGGCCAAAATGAAAATAACACTGACATCTCATTTTAACAGATCTACAGGGTGCAATGAATAAATTGCCGTCCAATTGAGGCCAAAATGAAAATAACACTGACATCGCATTTTAACAGATTTACAGGGTGCGATGGATAAATTGCCGTCCAATTGAGGCCAAAATGAAAATAACACTGACATCTCATTTTAACAGATCTACAGGGTGCAATGGATAAATTGCCGTCCAATTGAGGCCAAAATGAAAATAACACTGACATCTCATTTCAACAGATCTACAGGGTGCAATGGATAAATTGCCGTCCAATTGAGGCCAAAATGAAAATAACACTGACATCTCATTTTAACAGATCTACAGGGTGCAATGGATAAATTGCCGTCCAATTGAGGCCAAAATGAAAATAACACTGACATCTCATATTAACAGATCTACAGGGTGCAATGGATGAATTGCCGTCCAATTGAGGCCAAAATGAAAATAACACTGACATCTCATTTTAACAGATCTACAGGGTGCAATGAATAAATTGCCGTCCAATTGAGGCCAAAATGAAAATAACACTGACATCGCATTTTAACAGATTTACAGGGTGCGATGGATAAATTGCCGTCCAATTGAGGCCAAAATGAAAATAACACTGACATCTCATTTTAACAGATCTACAGGGTGCAATGGATAAATTGCCGTCCAATTGAGGCCAAAATGAAAATAACACTGACATCTCATTTTAACAGATCTACAGGGTGCAATGGATGAATTGCCGTCCAATTCAGGCTAAAATGAAAATAACACTGACATCTCAATTTAACAGATCTACAGGGTGCAATGGATAAATTGCCGTCCAATTGAGGCCAAAATGAAAATAACACTGACATCTCATTTTAACAGATTTACAGGGTGCGATGGATAAATTGCCGTCCAATTGAGGCCAAAATGAAAATAACACTGACATCTCATTTTAACAGATCTACAGGGTGCAATGGATAAATTGCCGTCCAATTGAGGCCAAAATGAAAATAACACTGACATCTCATTTCAACAGATCTACAGGGTGCAATGGATAAATTGCCGTCCAATTGAGGCCAAAATGAAAATAACACTGACATCTCATTTTAACAGATCTACATGGTGCAATGGATAAATTGCCGTCCAAATGAGGCCAAAATGAAAATAACACTGACATCTCATTTTAACAGATCTACAGGGTGCAATGAATAAATTGCCGTCCAATTGAGGCCAAAATGAAAATAACACTGACATCGCATTTTAACAGATTTACAGGGTGCGATGGATAAATTGCCGTCCAATTGAGGCCAAAATGAAAATAACACTGACATCTCATTTTAACAGATCTACAGGGTGCAATGGATAAATTGCCGTCCAATTGAGGCCAAAATGAAAATAACACTGACATCTCATTTTAACAGATCTACAGGGTGCAATGGATGAATTGCCGTCCAATTGAGGCTAAAATGAAAATAACACTGACATCTCATTTTAACAGATCTACAGGGTGCAATGGATAAATTGCCGTCCAATTGAGGCCAAAATGAAAATAACACTGACATCTCATTTTAACAGATCTACAGGGTGCAATGGATAAATTGCCGTCCAATTGAGGCCAAAATGAAAATATCACTGACATCTCATTTTAACAGATCTACAGGGTGCAATGGATAAATTGCCGTCCAATTGAGGCCAAAATGAAAATAACACTGACATCTCATTTTAACAGATCTACAGGGTGCAATGGATGAATTGCCGTCCAATTGAGGCCAAAATGAAAATAACACTGACATCTCATTTTAACAGATCTACAGGGTGCAATGGATAAATTGCCGTCCAATTGAGGCCAAAATGAAAATAACACTGACATCTCATTTTAACAGATCTACAGGGTGCAATGGATAAATTGCCGTCCAATTGAGGCCAAAATGAAAATAACACTGACATCTCATATTAACAGATCTACAGGGTGCAATGGATGAATTGCCGTCCAATTGAGGCCAAAATGAAAATAACACTGACATCTCATTTTAACAGATCTACAGGGTGCAATGAATAAATTGCCGTCCAATTGAGGCCAAAATGAAAATAACACTGACATCGCATTTTAACAGATTTACAGGGTGCGATGGATAAATTGCCGTCCAATTGAGGCCAAAATGAAAATAACACTGACATCTCATTTTAACAGATCTACAGGGTGCAATGGATAAATTGCCGTCCAATTGAGGCCAAAATGAAAATAACACTGACATCTCATTTCAACAGATCTACAGGGTGCAATGGATAAATTGCCGTCCAATTGAGGCCAAAATGAAAATAACACTGACATCTCATTTTAACAGATCTACAGGGTGCAATGGATAAATTGCCGTCCAATTGAGGCCAAAATGAAAATAACACTGACATCTCATATTAACAGATCTACAGGGTGCAATGGATGAATTGCCGTCCAATTGAGGCCAAAATGAAAATAACACTGACATCTCATTTTAACAGATCTACAGGGTGCAATGAATAAATTGCCGTCCAATTGAGGCCAAAATGAAAATAACACTGACATCGCATTTTAACAGATTTACAGGGTGCGATGGATAAATTGCCGTCCAATTGAGGCCAAAATGAAAATAACACTGACATCTCATTTTAACAGATCTACAGGGTGCAATGGATAAATTGCCGTCCAATTGAGGCCAAAATGAAAATAACACTGACATCTCATTTTAACAGATCTACAGGGTGCAATGGATGAATTGCCGTCCAATTCAGGCTAAAATGAAAATAACACTGACATCTCAATTTAACAGATCTACAGGGTGCAATGGATAAATTGCCGTCCAATTGAGGCCAAAATGAAAATAACACTGACATCTCATTTTAACAGATCTACAGGGTGCAATGGATAAATTGCCGTCCAATTGAGGCCAAAATGAAAATAACACTGACATCTCATTTCAACAGATCTACAGGGTGCAATGGATAAATTGCCGTCCAATTGAGGCCAAAATGAAAATAACACTGACATCTCATTTTAACAGATCTACATGGTGCAATGGATAAATTGCCGTCCAAATGAGGCCAAAATGAAAATAACACTGACATCTCATTTTAACAGATCTACAGGGTGCAATGGATAAATTGCCGTCCAATTGAGGCCAAAATGAAAATATCACTGACATCTCATTTTAACAGATCTACAGGGTGCAATGGATAAATTGCCGTCCAATTGAGGCCAAAATGAAAATAACACTGACATCTCATTTTAACAGATCTACAGGGCGCAATGGATAAATTGCCGTCCAATTGAGGCCAAAATGAAAATAACACTGACATCGCATTTTAATAGATTTACAGGGTGCGATGGATAAATTGCCGTCCAATTGAGGCCAAAATGAAAATAACAGTGACATCTCATTTTAACAGATCTACAGGGTGAGATGGATAAATTGCCATCCTATTGAGGCCAAAATGAAAATAACACTGACATCTCATTTTAACAGATCTACAGGGTGCAATGGATAAATTGCCGTCCAAATGAGGCCAAAATGAAAATAACACTGACATCTCATTTTAACAGATCTACAGGGTGCAATGGATAAATTGCCGTCCAATTGAGGCCAAAATGAAAATAACACTGACATCTCATTTTAACAGATCTACAGGGTGCAATGGATAAATTGCCGTCCAATTGAGGCCAAAATGAAAATAACACTGACACCTCATTTTAACAGATCTACAGGGTGCAATGGATGAATTGCCGTCCAATTGAGGCCAAAATGAAAATAACACTGACATCTCATTTTAACAGATCTACAGGGTGCAATGAATAAATTGCCGTCCAATTGACGCCAAAATGAAAATAACACTGACATCGCATTTTAACAGATTTACAGGGTGCGATGGATAAATTGCCGTCCAATTGAGGCCAAAATGAAAATAACACTGACATCTCATTTTAACAGATCTACAGGGTGCAATGGATAAATTGCCGTCCAATTGAGGCCAAAATGAAAATAACACTGACATCTCATTTTAACAGATCTACAGGGTGCAATGGATGAATTGCCGTCCAATTGAGGCTAAAATGAAAATAACACTGACATCTCATTTTAACAGATCTACAGGGTGCAATGGATAAATTGCCGTCCAATTGAGGCCAAAATGAAAATAACACTGACATCTCATTTTAACAGATTTACAGGGTGCGATGGATAAATTGCCGTCCAATTGAGGCCAAAATGAAAATAACACTGACATCTCATTTTAACAGATCTACAGGGTGCAATGGATAAATTGCCGTCCAATTGAGGCCAAAATGAAAATAACACTGACATCACATTTCAACAGATCTACAGGGTGCAATGGATAAATTGCCGTCCAATTGAGGCCAAAATGAAAATAACACTGACATCTCATTTTAACAGATCTACAGGGTGCAATGGATAAATTGCCGTCCAATTGAGGCCAAAATGAAAATAACACTGACATCTCATATTAACAGATCTACAGGGTGCAATGGATGAATTGCCGTCCAATTGAGGCCAAAATGAAAATAACACTGACATCTCATTTTAACAGATCTACAGGGTGCAATGAATAAATTGCCGTCCAATTGAGGCCAAAATGAAAATAACACTGACATCGCATTTTAACAGATTTACAGGGTGCGATGGATAAATTGCCGTCCAATTGAGGCCAAAATGAAAATAACACTGACATCTCATTTTAACAGATCTACAGGGTGCAATGGATAAATTGCCGTCCAATTGAGGCCAAAATGAAAATAACACTGACATCTCATTTTAACAGATCTACAGGGTGCAATGGATGAATTGCCGTCCAATTGAGGCTAAAATGAAAATAACACTGACATCTCATTTTAACAGATCTACAGGGTGCAATGGATAAATTGCCGTCCAATTGAGGCCAAAATGAAAATAACACTGACATCTCATTTTAACAGATTTACAGGGTGCGATGGATAAATTGCCGTCCAATTGAGGCCAAAATGAAAATAACACTGACATCTCATTTTAACAGATCTACAGGGTGCAATGGATAAATTGCCGTCCAATTGAGGCCAAAATGAAAATAACACTGACATCTCATTTCAACAGATCTACAGGGTGCAATGGATAAATTGCCGTCCAATTGAGGCCAAAATGAAAATAACACTGACATCTCATTTTAACAGATCTACATGGTGCAATGGATAAATTGCCGTCCAAATGAGGCCAAAATGAAAATAACACTGACATCTCATTTTAACAGATCTACAGGGTGCAATGGATAAATTGCCGTCCAATTGAGGCCAAAATGAAAATATCACTGACATCTCATTTTAACAGATCTACAGGGTGCAATGGATAAATTGCCGTCCAATTGAGGCCAAAATGAAAATAACACTGACATCTCATTTTAACAGATCTACAGGGCGCAATGGATAAATTGCCGTCCAATTGAGGCCAAAATGAAAATAACACTGACATCGCATTTTAATAGATTTACAGGGTGCGATGGATAAATTGCCGTCCAATTGAGGCCAAAATGAAAATAACACTGACATCTCATTTTAACAGATCTACAGGGTGAGATGGATAAATTGCCATCCTATTGAGGCCAAAATGAAAATAACACTGACATCTCATTTTAACAGATCTACAGGGTGCAATGGATAAATTGCCGTCCAAATGAGGCCAAAATGAAAATAACACTGACATCTCATTTTAACAGATCTACAGGGTGCAAAGGATAAATTGCCGTCCAATTGAGGCCAAAATGAAAATAACACTGACATCTCATTTTAACAGATCTACAGGGTGCAATGGATAAATTGCCGTCCAATTGAGGCCAAAATGAAAATAACACTGACACCTCATTTTAACAGATCTACAGGGTGCAATGGATGAATTGCCGTCCAATTGAGGCCAAAATGAAAATAACACTGACATCTCATTTTAACAGATCTACATGGTGCAATGGATAAATTGCCGTCCAATTGAGGCCAAAATGAAAATAACGCTGACATCTCATATTAACAGATCTACAGGGTGCAATGGATGAATTGCCGTCGAATTGAGGCCAAAATGAAAATAACACTGACATCTCATTTTAACAGATCTACAGGGTGCAATGGATAAATTGCCGTCCAATTGAGGCCAAAATGAAAATGACACTGACATCTCATTTTAACAGATCTACAGGGTGCGATGGATAAATTGCCGTCCAATTGAGGCCAAAATGAAAATAACACTGACATCTCATTTTAACAGATCTACAGTGTGAGATGGATAAATTGCCGTCCAATTGAGGCCAAAATGAAAATAACACTGACATCTCATTTTAACAGATCTACAGGGTGCAATGGATAAATTGCCGTCCAATTGAGGCCAAAATGAAAATAACACTGACATCTCATTTTAACAGATCTACAGGGTGCAATGGATAAATTGCCGTCCAAATGAGGCCAAAATGAAAATAACACTGACATCTCATTTTAACAGATCTACAGGGTGCAGTGGATAAATTGCCGTCCAATTGAGGCCAAAATGAAAATAGCACTGACATCTCATTTTAACAGATCTACAGGGTGCAATGGATAAATTGCCGTCCAATTGAGGCCAAAATGAAAATAACACTGACACCTCATTTTAACAGATCTACAGGGTGCAATGGATGAATTGCCGTCCAATTGAGGCCAAAATGAAAATAACACTGACATCTCATTTTAACAGATCTACATGATGCAATGGATAAATTGCCGTCCAATTGAGGCCAAAATGAAAATAACGCTGACATCTCATATTAACAGATCTACAGGGTGCAATGGATGAATTGCCGTCGAATTGAGGCCAAAATGAAAATAACACTGACATCTCATTTTAACAGACCTACAGGGTGCAATGGATAAATTGCCGTCCAATTGAGGCCAAAATGAAAATGACACTGACATCTCATTTTAACAGATCTACAGGGTGCAATGGATAAATTGCCGTCCAATTGAGGCCAAAATGAAAATAACACTGACATCTCATTTTAACAGATCTACAGGGTGCAATGGATAAATTGCCGTTCAATTGAGGCCAATATGAAAATAACACTGACATCTCATTTTAACATATCTATAGGGTGCGATGGATAAAATGCCGTCCAATTGAGGCCAAAATGAAAATAACACTGACATCTCATTTTAACAGATCTATAGGGTGCAATGGATAAATTGCCATCCAAATGAGGCCAAAATGAAAATAACACTGGCATCTCATTTTAACAGATCTACAGGGTGCAATGGATAAATTGCCGTCAAAATGAGGCCAAAATGAAAATAACACTGACATCTCATTTTAACAGATCTACAGGGTGCAATGTATAAATTGCCGTCCAATTGAGGCCAAAATGAAAATAACACTGACATCTCATTTCAACAGATCTACAGGGTGCAATGGATAAATTGCCGTCCAATTGAGGCCAAAATGAAAATAACACTGACATCTCATATTAACAGATCTACAGGGTGCAATGGATAAATTGACGTCCAATTGAGGCCAAAATGAAAATAACACTGACATCTCATTTTAACAGATCTACAGGGTGCAATGGATAAATTGCCGTCCAATTGAGGCCAAAATGGAAATAACACTGACATCTCATTTTAACAGATCTACAGGGTGCAATGGATGAATTGCCGTCCAATTGAGGCCAAAATAAAAATAACACTGACATCTCATTTTAACAGATCTACAGGGTGCAATGGATAAATTGCCGTCCAATTGAGGCCAAAATGAAAATAACACTGACATCTCATTTTAACAGATCTACACGGTGCGATGGATAAATTGCCGTCCAATTGAGGCCAAAATGAAAATAACACTGGCTCTCATTTTAACAGATCTACAGGGTGCGATGGTTAAATTGCCGTCCAATTGAGGCCAAAATGAAAATAACACTGACAACTCATTTTAACAGATCTACAGGGTGTAATGGATAAATTGCCGTTCAATTGAGGCCAATATGAAAATAACACTGACATCTCATTTTAACATATCTACAGGGTGCGATGGATAAAATGCCGTCCAATTGAGGCCAAAATGAAAATAACACTGACATCTCATTTTAACAGATCTATAGGGTGCAATGGATAAATTGCCGTCCAAATGAGGCCAAAATGAAAATAACACTGACATCTCATTTTAACAGATCTACAGGGTGCAATGGATAAATTGCCGTCCAATTGAGGCCAAAATGAAAATAACACTGACATCTCATTTTAACAGATCTACAGGGTGCAATGGATAAATTGCCGTCCAATTGAGGCCTAAATGAAAATAACACCGACATCTCATTTTAACAGATCTACAGGTTGCAATGGATAAATTGCCGTCCAATTGAGGCCAAAATGAAAATAACAATGACATCTCATTTTAACAGATCTACAGGATGCAATGGATGAATTGCCGTCCAATTGAGACCAAAATGAAAATAACACTGACATCTCATTTTAACAGATCTACAGGGTGCAATGGATAAATTGCCGTTCAATTGAGGCCAATATGAAAATAACAGTGACATCTCATTTTAACAGATCTATAGGGTGCAATGGATAAATTGCCGTCCAAATGAGGCCAAAATGAAAATAACACTGACATATCATTTTAACAGATCTACAGGGTGCGATGGATAAATTGCCGTCCAATTGAGGCCAAAATGAAAATAACACTGACATCTCATTTTAACAGATCTATAGGGTGCAATGGATAAATTGCCGTCCAAATGAGGCCAAAATGAAAATAACACTGACATCTCATTTTAACTGATCTACAGGGTGCAATGGATAAATTGCCGTCCAATTGAGGCCAAAATGAAAATAACACTGACATCTCATTTTAACAGATCTACAGGGTGCGATGGATAAATTGCCGTCCAATTGAGGCCAAAATGAAAATAACACTGACATCTCATTTTAACAGATCTACAGGGTGAGATGGATAAATTGCCATCCAATTGAGGCCAAAATGAAAATAACACTGACATCTCATTTTAACAGATCTACAAGGTGCAATGGATAAATTGCCGTCCAATTGAGGCCAAAATGAAAATAACACTGACATCTCATTTTAACAGATCTATAGGGTGCAATGGATAAATTGCCGTCCAAATGAGGCCAAAATGAAAATAACACTGACATCTCATTTTAACAGATCTACAGGGTGCAATGGATAAATTGCCGTCCAATTGAGACCAAAATGAAAATAACACTGACATCTCATTTTAACAGATGTACAGGGTGAGATGGATAAATTGCCATCCAATTGAAGCCAAAATGAAAATAACACTGACATCTCATTTTAACAGATCTACAGGGTGCAATGGATAAATTGCCGTCCAAATGAGGACAAAATGAAAATAACACTGACATCTCATTTTAACAGATCTACAGGGTGCAATGTATAAATTGCCGTCCAATTGAGGCCAAAATGAAAATAACACTGACATCTCATTTCAACAGATCTACAGGGTGCAATGGATAAATTGCCGTCCAATTGAGGCCAAAATGAAAATAACACTGACATCTCATATTAACAGATCTACAGGGTGCAATGGATAAATTGACGTCCAATTGAGGCCAAAATGAAAATAACACTGACATCTCATTTTAACAGATCTACAGGGTGCAATGGATAAATTGCCGTCCAATTGAGGCCAAAATGGAAATAACACTGACATCTCATTTTAACAGATCTACAGGGTGCAATGGATGAATTGCCGTCCAATTGAGGCCAAAATGAAAATAACACTGACATCTCATTTTAACAGATCTACAGGGTGCAATGGATAAATTGCCGTCCAATTGAGGCCAAAATGAAAATAACACTGACATCTCATTTTAACAGATCTACACGGTGCGATGGATAAATTGCCGTCCAATTGAGGCCAAAATGAAAATAACACTGGCCTCTCATTTTAACAGATCTACAGGGTGCGATGGTTAAATTGCCGTCCAATTGAGGCCAAAATGAAAATAACACTGACAACTCATTTTAACAGATCTACAGGGTGTAATGGATAAATTGCCGTTCAATTGAGGCCAATATGAAAATAACACTGACATCTCATTTTAACATATCTACAGGGTGCGATGGATAAAATGCCGTCCAATTGAGGCCAAAATGAAAATAACACTGACATCTCATTTTAACAGATCTATAGGGTGCAATGGATAAATTGCCGTCCAAATGAGGCCAAAATGAAAATAACACTGACATCTCATTTTAACAGATCTACAGGGTGCAATGGATAAATTGCCGTCCAATTGAGGCCAAAATGAAAATAACACTGACATCTCATTTTAACAGATCTACAGGGTGCAATGGATAAATTGCCGTCCAATTGAGGCCTAAATGAAAATAACACCGACATCTCATTTTAACAGATCTACAGGTTGCAATGGATAAATTGCCGTCCAATTGAGGCCAAAATGAAAATAACAATGACATCTCATTTTAACAGATCTACAGGATGCAATGGATGAATTGCCGTCCAATTGAGACCAAAATGAAAATAACACTGACATCTCATTTTAACAGATCTACAGGGTGCAATGGATAAATTGCCGTTCAATTGAGGCCAATATGAAAATAACAGTGACATCTCATTTTAACAGATCTATAGGGTGCAATGGATAAATTGCCGTCCAAATGAGGCCAAAATGAAAATAACACTGACATATCATTTTAACAGATCTACAGGGTGCGATGGATAAATTGCCGTCCAATTGAGGCCAAAATGAAAATAACACTGACATCTCATTTTAACAGATCTATAGGGTGCAATGGATAAATTGCCGTCCAAATGAGGCCAAAATGAAAATAACACTGACATCTCATTTTAACAGATCTACAGGGTGCAATGGATAAATTGCCGTCCAATTGAGGCCAAAATGAAAATAACACTGACATCTCATTTTAACAGATCTACAGGGTGCGATGGATAAATTGCCGTCCAATTGAGGCCAAAATGAAAATAACACTGACATCTCATTTTAACAGATCTACAGGGTGAGATGGATAAATTGCCATCCAATTGAGGCCAAAATGAAAATAACACTGACATCTCATTTTAACAGATCTACAGGGTGCAATGGATAAATTGCCGTCCAAATGAGGCCAAAATGAAAATAACACTGACATCTCATTTTAACAGGTCTACAGGGTGCGATGGATAAATTGCCGTCCAATTGAGGCCAAAATGAAAATAACACTGACATCTCATTTTAACAGATCTACAGGGTGCAATGATTAAATTGCCGTCCAATTGAGGCCTAAATGAAAATAACACTGACATCTCATTTTAACAGATCTACAGGTTGCGATGGATAATTTGCCGTTCAATTGAGGCCAATATGAAAATAACACTGACATCTCATTTTAACATATCTACAGGGTGCGATGGATAATATGCCGTCCAATTGAGGCCAAAATGAAAATAACACTGACATCTCATTTTAACATATCTACAGGGTGCGATGGATAAAATGCCGTCCAATTGAGGCCAAAATGAAAATAACACTGACATCTCATTTTAACAGATCTACGGGGTGCGATGGATAAATTGCCGTCTTATTGAGGCCAAAATTAAAATAACTCTGACATCTCATTTTAACAGATCTACAGGTTGCAATGGATAAATTGCCGTCCAATTGAGGCCAAAATGAAAATAACACTGACATCTCATTTTAACATATCAACAGGGTGCGATGGATAAATTGCTGTTCAATTGAGGCCAATATGAAAATAACACTGACATCTCATTTTAACAGATCTACAGGGTGCGATGGATACATTCCCGTCCAATTGAGACCAAAATGAAAATAACACTGACATCTCATTTTAACAGATTTACAGGTTGCGTTGGATAAATTGCCGTCCAATTGAGGCCAATATGAAAATAACACTGACATCTCATTTTAACAGTTCTACAGGTTGCAATGGATAAATTGCCGTCCAATTGAGGCCAAAATGAAAATAACACTGACATCTCATTTCAACAGATCTACAGGGTGAGATGGATAAATTGCCGTCCAATTGAGGCCAAAATGAAAATAACACTGACATCTCATTTTAACAGATCTACAGGGTGCAATGGATAAATTGCCGTCCAATTGAGGCCAAAATGAAAATAACACTGGCCTCTCATTTTAACAGATCTACAGGGTGCGATGGTTAAATTGCCGTCCAATTGAGGCCAAAATGAAAATAACACTGACAACTCATTTTAACAGATCTACAGGGTGTAATGGATAAATTGCCGTTCAATTGAGGCAAATATGAAAATAACACTGACATCTCATTTTAACATATCTACAGGGTGCGATGGATAAAATGCCGTCCAATTGAGGCCAAAATGAAAATAACACTGACATCTCATTTTAACAGATCTATAGGGTGCAATGGATAAATTGCCGTCCAAATGAGGCCAAAATGAAAATAACACTGACATCTCATTTTAACAGATCTACAGGGTGCAATGGATAAATTGCCGTCCAATTGAGACCAAAATGAAAATAACACTGACATCTCATTTTAACAGATGTACAGGGTGAGATGGATAAATTGCCATCCAATTGAAGCCTAAATGAAAATAACACTGACATCTCATTTTAACAGATCTACAGGGTGCAATGGATAAATTGCCGTCCAAATGAGGCCAAAATGAAAATAACACTGACATCTCATTTTAACAGATCTACAGGGTGCAATGGATAAATTGCCGTCCAATTGAGGCCAAAATGAAAATAACACTGACATCTCATTTTAACAGATCTACAGGGTGCAATGGATAAATTGCCGTCCAATTGAGGCCTAAATGAAAATAACACTGACATCTCATTTTAACAGATCTACAGGTTGCAATGGATAAATTGCCGTCCAATTGAGGCCAAAATGAAAATAACAATGACATCTCATTTTAACATATCTACAGGGTGCGATGGATAATATGCCGTCCAATTGAGGCCAAAATGAAAATAACACTGACATCTCATTTTAACAGATCTACAGGGTGCAATGGATAAATTGCCGTCCAATTGAGGCCAAAATGAAAATAACACTGACATCTCATTTCAACAGATCTACAGGGTGAGATGGATAAATTGCCGTCCAATTGAGGCCAAAATGAAAATAACACTGACATCTCATTTTAACAGATCTACAGGGTGCAATGGATAAATTGCCGTCCAATTGAGGCCAAAATGAAAATAACACTGGCCTCTCATTTTAACAGATCTACAGGGTGCGATGGTTAAATTGCCGTCCAATTGAGGCCAAAATGAAAATAACACTGACAACTCATTTTAACAGATCTACAGGGTGTAATGGATAAATTGCCGTTCAATTGAGGCCAATATGAAAATAACACTGACATCTCATTTTAACATATCTACAGGGTGCGATGGATAAAATGCCGTCCAATTGAGGCCAAAATGAAAATAACACTGACATCTCATTTTAACAGATCTATAGGGTGCAATGGATAAATTGCCGTCCAAATGAGGCCAAAATGAAAATAACACTGACATCTCATTTTAACAGATCTACAGGGTGCAATGGATAAATTGCCGTCCAATTGAGACCAAAATGAAAATAACACTGACATCTCATTTCAACAGATCTACAGGGTGAGATGGATAAATTGCCGTCCAATTGAGGCCAAAATGAAAATAACACTGACATCTCATATTAACAGATCTACACGGTGCAATGGATAAATTGACGTCCAATTGAGGCCAAAATGAAAATAACACTGACATCTCATTTTAACAGATCTACAGGGTGCAATGGATAAATTGCCGTCCAATTGAGGCCAAAATGAAAATAACACTGACATCTCATTTTAACAGATCTACAGGGTGCAATGGATGAATTGCCGTCCAATTGAGGCCAAAATGAAAATAACACTGACATCTCATTTTAACAGATCTACAGGGTGTAATGGATAAATTGCCGTTCAATTGAGGCCAATATGAAAATAACACTGACATCTCATTTTAACATATCTACAGGGTGCGATGGATAAAATGCCGTCCAAATGAGGCCAAAATGAAAATAACACTGACATCTCATTTTAACAGATCTATAGGGTGCAATGGATAAATTGCCGTCCAAATGAGGCCAAAATGAAAATAACACTGACATCTCATTTTAACAGATCTACAGGGTGCAATGGATAAATTGCCGTCCAATTGAGACCAAAATGAAAATAACACTGACATCTCATTTTAACAGATGTACAGGGTGAGATGGATAAATTGCCATCCAATTGAAGCCAAAATGAAAATAACACTGACATCTCATTTTAACAGATCTACAGGGTGCAATGGATAAATTGCCGTCCAAATGAGGCCAAAATGAAAATAACACTGACATCTCATTTTAACAGATCTACAGGGTGCAATGGATAAATTGCCGTCCAATTGAGGCCTAAATGAAAATAACACTGACATCTCATTTTAACAGATCTACAGGTTGCAATGGATAAATTCCCGTCCAATTGAGGCCAAAATGAAAATAACAATGACATCTCATTTTAACAGATCTACAGGGTGCAATGGATGAATTGCCGTCCAATTGAGGCCAAAATGAAAATAACACTGACATCTCATTTTAACAGATCTACAGGGTGCAATGGATAAATTGCCGTCCAATTGAGGCCAAAATGAAAATAACACTGACATCTCATTATAACAGATCTACACGGTTCGATGGATAAATTGCCGTCCAATTGAGGCCAAAATGAAAATAACACTGGCATCTCATTTTAACAGATCTACAGGGTGCGATGGATAAATTGCCGTCCAATTGAGGCCAAAATGAAAATAACACTGACATCTCATTTTAACAGATCTACAGGGTGCAATGGATAAATTGCCGTTCAATTGAGGCCAATATGAAAATAACACTGACATCTCATTTTAACAGATCTATAGGGTGCAATGGATAAATTGCCGTCCAAATGAGGCCAAAATGAAAATAACACTGACATCTCATTTTAACAGATCTACAGGGTGCGATGGATAAATTGCCGTCCAATTGAGGCCAAAATGAAAATAACACTGACATCTCATTTTAACAGATCTATAGGGTGCAATGGATAAATTGCCGTCCAAATGAGGCCAAAATGAAAATAACACTGACATCTCATTTTAACAGATCTACAGGGTGCAATGGATAAATTGCCGTCCAATTGAGGCCAAAATGAAAATAACACTGACATCTCATTTTAACAGTTCTACAGGGTGCGATGGATAAATTGCCGTCCAATTGAGGCCAAAATGAAAATAACACTGACATCTCATTTTAACAGATCTACAGGGTGAGATGGATAAATTGCCATCCAATTGAGGCCAAAAAGAAAATAACACTGACATCTCATTTTAACAGATCTACAGGGTGCAATGGATAAATTGCCTTCCAAATGAGGCCAAAATGAAAATAACACTGACATCTCATTTTAACAGGTCTACAGGGTGCGATGGATAAATTGCCGTCCAATTGAGGCCAAAATGAAAATAACACTGACATCTCATTTTAACAGATCTACAGGGTGCAATGGATAAATTGCCGTCCAATTGAGGCCTAAATGAAAATAACACTGACATCTCATTTTAACAGATCTACAGGTTGCAATGGATAAATTGCCGTCCAATTGAGGCCAAAATGAAAATAACACTGACATCTCATTTCAACAGATCTACAGGGTGAGATGGATAAATTGCCGTCCAATTGAGGCCGAAATGAAAATAACACTGACATCTCATTTTAACAGGTCTACAGGGTGCGATGGATAAATTGCCGTCCAATTGAGGCCAAAATGAAAATAACACTGACATCTCATTTTAACAGATCTACAGGATGCGATGGATAAATTGCCGTCCAATTGAGGCCAAAATGAAAATAACAATGACATCTCATTTTAACATATCTACAAGGTGCGATGGATAATATGCCGTCCAATTGAGGCCAAAATGAAAATAACACTGACATCTCATTTTAACAGATCTACAGGGTGCAATGGATAAATTGCCGTCCAATTAAGGCCAAAATGAAAATAACACTGACATCTCATTTTAACATATCTACAGGGTGCGATGGATAAAATGCCGTCCAATTGAGGGCAAAAGGAAAATAACACTGACATCTCATTTTAACAGATCTACAGGGTGCGATGGATAAATTGCCGTCTTATTGAGGCCAAAATTAAAATAACTCTGACATCTCATTTTAACAGATCTACAGGGTGCAATGGATAAATTGCCGTCCAATTGAGGCCAAAATGAAAATAACACTGACATCTCATTTTAACATATCAACAGGGTGCGATGGATAAATTGCTGTTCAATTGAGGCCAATATGAAAATAACACTGACATCTCATTTTAACAGATCTACAGGGTGCGATGGATACATTCCCGTCCAATTGAGGCCAAAATGAAAATAATACTGATATCTCATTTTAACAGATCTACAGGTTGCGTTGGATAAATTGCCGTCCAATTGAGGCCAAAATGAAAATAACACTGACATCTCATTTTAACAGATCTACAGGGTGCGATGGATAAATGGCCGTCCAATTGAGGCCAAAATGAAAATAACACTGACATCTCATTTTAACAGATCTACAGGCTGCGATGGATAAATTGCCGTCTAATTGAGGCCAAAATGAAAATAACACTGGCATCTCATTTCAACAGATCTACAGGGTGCGATGGATAAATTCCCGTCCACTTGAGGCCAAAATGAAAATAACACTGGCATCTCATTTTATCAGATCTGCAGGGTGCGATGGATAAATTGCCGTCCAATTGAGGCCAAAATGAAAATAACACTGGCATCTTATTTTAACAGATCTACAGGGTGCGATGGATACATTCCCGTCCAATTGAGGCCAAAATGAAAATAATACTGACATCTCATTTTAAAAGATCTACAGGTTGCGTTGGATAAATTGCCGTCCAATTGAGGCCAAAATGAAAATAACACTGGCATCTCATTTTAACAGATTTACAGGGCGCGATGGATAAATTGCCATCCAATTGAGGCCAAAATGAAAATAACACTGACATCTCATTTTAACAGATCTACAGGTTGCGATGGATAAATCGACGTCCAATTGAGGCCAAAATGAAAATAACACTGACATCTCATTTTCACAGATCTACAGGCTGCGATGGATAAATTGCCGTCCAATTGGGGCCAAAATGAAAATAACACTGACTTCTCATTTTAACAGATCCACAGGGTGCGATGGATAAATTGCCGTTCAATTGGTGTCAAAATTAAAATAATACTGGCATCTCATTTTAACAGATTTACAGGGTGCGTTGGATAAATTGCCGTCCAATTGTGGCCAAAATGAAAATAACACTGAGATCTCATTTTAACAGATCTACAGTGTGCGATGGATAAATTGCCGTCCATTTGGCGCCAAAATGAAAATAACACTGACATCTCATTTTAACAGATCTACAAATTGCGATGGATAAATTGCCGTGCAATTGAGGCCAAAACTGAAATAACACTGGCATCTCATTTTAACCGATTGACTGTGTGCAACGGATAAATTTTCGTCCAAATGAGGCCAAAATGAAAATAACACTGACATCTTATTTCAACTGATATGTTTACATATATATATATATATATATATATATATATATATATATATATATATATATATATATATATATATATATATTATCTATCTTACTATCTGTATTTATATATATATATATATATATATATATATATATATATATATATATATATATATATATATTCTAAACTAGGATTTTTTTAATGTTGCTGTTTTTACTTTCCTTATTGGCTGCCAGGACCTGTAGCTTTTGTTTTTTGTCGAAAAACAATTTTTTTCTGAATGTTTTTCCGTTACTTTGTTTGATGTTTGCAGCTTCAGCTAGCTGTTATCATTTTTAATGTTGCAATGTTATTTTTCTTGTTGACTCTTGGGTCATAAATTCGTTGTTAATTGTCGAAAAACAATATCTTTTCAGAATGTTTTATTGTTACATTCTTTAATGTTTACCGACTCATCTAACTGTTTCTGCTATTTGTAAATCTTTTTTTTTTCTGAATATTGTAGTGTTAATTACTTCAACGGCTGCTGGGTTATGTAGTCCCTGTTATTTATTGTAAAACCAGTTTATTTTTCTTGATGTATTTTTCTTCGTTGTTTCTTCAGCTGTTGTTGGTTGTCGTAGAACAAATTTTTTTCTGAATATTGTCGTGTTAATTAACTTGTTGGCTGCCAGTTGATGTAGCTATTGTTATTTGTTGTAAAACAATTTTCTTTCTTGAATGTTGCATTATCACTTTCCTTGGTGTATACAGGTTCAGCTAATTGTCATAACACAAGCTTTTTTCTGAATGTTTTAGTTTTACTTTTATTGTTGACTTCCGGTTTATAAAGCTGCCGTCATTTGTCGTAAAATTTGTTTTTAATGCTATAGTGTTAAATTTCTTGTTTGCCGCCCGGTTATGTAGTTGTTGGTATTTGTTGTAAAACAAGTTTTTCTTTCTGTATCATACAATGTTACTTTCCTTGATAAATGCAGGTTAAGCTCGCTCTTGTTATTTGTCGTAAAGCAAGCACTTTTTTAAATGTTGCAATGTTATTTTTTCTTGTTGACTGCCCAGTTATGTAGCTGTTGCAGTCTTGCTTTCAATGATGTATGCACGTTCATTTTTTTCTGAATGTTAGAGTGTTACTTTCCTTGATGGGTGCAAGTACAGCTAACTGATGTTAGCTGTCGCAAAACAACCTCTTTTTTTTAATGTAGCAATGTTAGTTTTATTGTTGGCTGCCGGGTTACAAAATTATTGTTGTCATTAAACGATATCTTTTCGGAATTTTGTAGTGTTTAAATTCTTTGATGTGTACCGGGTCAGGTTAGTTTTTGTTATTTGTTGTAGAAGAAAAAAAATTCTGCATGTTGTAGGGTTAATTACCTTTGTGGCTGCCGGGTTATGAAACTGATATTATTTGTTGTAAAACAAGTTTTTTTATTCTGAATGTTCGAGTGTTACTTTTCTTGATAAGTGCAGGTTCAGCTAGCTCTTGTTATTTGTCATAAAGCAACCTGTTTATTTTAATGTTGCAATGTTACTTTTTCTTGTTGGCAGTCCAGTTATGTGGTGTATGCAGGTTCTGTTATCTCTTGCTAATTGTCGTAAAACAAGTTTTTTTCTGGGTGCTGTAGTGTTACTTTTTTGTTGACTTCCGGTTCGTAAAGTTGTCGTTATTTGTCGTAAAACAAGCTTTACTTTTAATGTTGTGTTACTTTCCTTCTTGGCTGCCGATTGATGTAGATGTTGTTATTTATTGTACGACATTTTTTTTTCTGAATGCGATTTTGTTTTTTGGACAATAAGAGAAAAGAAACACTCAAAACAACAACTCTCTTTCGGGTTCATACCACTTAGTCGACATTGATCTTCAAAATATTAATTGCACTGTGAGTAGTTACCTTCTGACTTCAAAATTATTGTCCTTTTATTGATTGTTCTCTCCTCCATTGTGAAATAATTAAACGTATATATATATATATATATATGTATATATATATATATATATATATATATATATATATATATATATATATATATATATATATATATATGTTTAAACATAATTAAACATATATATGTATAATGGAATATACATATATATATATATATATATATATATATATGCATGTTTCATTAAAAACGACAGACAAGGTACTACGGTTAAGCTTTTTATTTAATTTTTCTGGTGTTCGAACAAGAACTTTATTTTCTGGACAAAGGGTGTGTGAGAACTGTCCAAGTGTTTTATATTTCCGAACGCTTTCGGCTATACCTTTAGCCATTATCAAGGATGATTCGATTTTTCAGCCTAATTGAGTGTTTGCATTAAGTGTATGTCTTAGTGTGTAGTAGGGATAGATATACTAGTAGAAAACATAAACATATTAAATGAATTCACCTGTAAAAAAAGATTTTTTTAAATGGAAGGTTTAATAATAATAAGAAAACCCAACTCTTAACTATATTAATTACGAACAAGGCCACAACCTGCTAACCGTACTCGGAAATTGAAAACATCCCTACTACACACGAAGACATACACAGAATGCACACTCCATTAAGCTGAAAAATCGAATGATCCTTGATAATGGCTAAAGATTTACGACAAATAATAACAGCTATATAACAGTTCAACCAAGAAGTAAAGTTACACTACAAAATAAAAATAACTGTAGTACCTTGTAGTGAAACATGTATAAGGGAACGTTTGCTGACTAAATATACAACTATATATATATATATATAGTTGTATATTTAGTCAGCAACCCTTCCTTTATATTTATAATAAATTAACTGATTTAAAATATTTATTATTTATAATAAATTAACTGATTTAAAATATGGTTTCTTTGCTACAGAGGAATTGCCATGTTTCAAAAGCCGAAGCTAAAATCTTCAAATTTAATTATAAAATTTTGTAAAAATAAAAATATAAATAAGAACACCGGATTATATATCTTACAGTTCTTTACACACACACACACACACACACATATATATATATATATATATATATATATATATATATATATATATGTGTGTGTGTGTGTGTGTGTACAGAACTGTAAGATATATAATCCGGTGTTCTTATTTATATTTTTATTTTTACAAAATTATATAATTAAATTTGAAGATTTTAGCTTCGGCTTTTGAAACATGGCAATTCCTCTGTAGCCAAAAAAACATATTTTAAATCAGTTAATTTATTACATATATATATATATATATATGTGTGTGTGTGTGTGTGTGTATGTGCGTGTATGTGTGTGTGTGTGTATGTATGCATTCATATATGTATGTATAGAAACAAAATAGCTATAGCAAACGTATTGGTGTCCATCCAAATAATCACACCGAAAAAAAATTTATTATATTCCATTACATAATCCGGTTAAAATGATACCAATATAATTTAAACTACTTTTACAATGCCAATCGCCCTCTTGTGTCTTCTGTCTTCTTATTCTTTTATTGTTCTAACTCTTTAATAGTGTTTTTCGTTTCTCAAATTTTTTTTAACAATCAATAAAACCTTGCGTCTTAGTGCCTTTATTGCTTTCCTTGGGTGTGAAATGATAAAAAAGAAAAAACATATTTACATTTTTGTACTTGTCAGATTTTGGTGTCTCAAACTGCTCTTGCTGACAACCTTACATTGTCTTCTTACAGTTTGCGCATAGTCCTTTTTTCTCGCTTTCCTTTACATGGGCTGTTCCCCTTGTTGACAACCGTACGTTCTGTGTTCTTACAATTGACGTGAAGAATTCGCGGAATGTAAGTTAATAGCAATTTTAATAAGTGATGAATTCCAACAGCAGCAATTATGGTGATAATTATGAATTCAGGAACAAGTGGACTGGGTAGAGTCGGTCGAATGGGGAGCGAAGAACCGGGATTTTTGATTGATTGTGCCCGAGGCTTCGGGTCAGACAAGTCTCTATTTTGCTTGAATGTTTCGCCCGAGCAACGAAGGGGCAAAAAGTTGACATCCAATTAAACGTTAAGATTTATAAGTCAATTTACGCAGGACGCTCGCTGACGCACAATACACGGTACCACCAAAGTACGCGTTCGGGACATCGCGAAAGCGTTTGCCACACAGAGGCACAGAGGCTAAGCGGCCTTTATTGTGTGCGCTGGCCGACTGTGACTGTTTCGCTCGGTTGCATACCCACCTGTCTATTTTGGTGCTGTATACAGAAGCGCTGAAATGTAAGAAATAAATTAGCTGCTTCACAGAACTCTCCGTTACGGGGTTGCTTCTTGATTGATATTCTTTCAGATTGGTGCATGTCCATTGCGAATACTATTACGATAAAACACAATATATGGCCGATCTTGTTCGCAAGGAATATTTATTTTGAAAAAAAAAAATTATCTTATTTTAATTTTTTATTAACTAATGGCTGGTTTCTCGTATCCAGATATACCTGTCTGGTGGAGCCAATAACTAATCCTTACATCAGGCGCCTGCTCAGACACATTTCTGTTCTGTTTAAAAACTTCAGACGCCAACAACTACTTGCATTGCAACTATGCTGAGAGGGCCTTAATTAAAGATTCGGGTAGAGAGCATATCATCTTGCGTCATCAACAGTTTCGAAAAGACCGGAATGCTCAAAACCCTCGTTCACGATGACTTGCAATTTCCTGCTTGCGCAAACGTTGTCGAACTATTAGGTCTACTTAATTCCACTCACAAGGCGTGGTATGGTGTCACGGGAAGAGATCGAATGCACAGACCGATAAATTACCTCTCTGACAAATCGACCAAGGGGTTTGTTTGTTTGTTTGGGTTCTATGGCATATCAACCACTGTGGGTTATTTAATGCCAAATCCAGTTTATAGGAATTTTAAATGCCTATTTTGTATGGAACGTTTTTAGCAACCTAGAGCGCATTTGGTTGCACACTGCAAAGTAATCTTAGGTATTTTTGTTTAAGTCAAGAATTTCCATTTGATAAGGACACCGACCAAGGGGAGAATCGAACCCGCATGTTAGGGTCGTAATACCGACATTCTAATCACTTCAAATGTAAACATTCCGATTTAGAAGAGATTAGGAAATGATTTTACTATAAGAATGCATTGTAAATGATTATACTATAAGAATGCATTAGATTTGATTATAATATAAGAATGCATTGGAAATGATTTTACTATAAGAATTCATTGGAAATGATTTTACTATAAGAATGCATTAGAAATGATTTTACTATAAGAATTCATTGGAAACGATTTTACTATAAGAATGCATTAGAAATGATTTTACTATAAGAATGCATTGGAATGGTTTTACTATAAGAATGCATTGGAAATGATTTTACTATAAGAATGAATTGGAAATCATTTTACTATAAGAATGAATTGGAAATGATTTTATTATAAGAATGCATTGGAAATAATTTTAAAAGAATGCATTGAAAATGACATTAGTATAAGAATGTATTGGGAATGATTTTACTATAAGAATGCACTGAAAATGATTTAACTATAAGAATGCATTAGAAATGATTTTACCAAAAAAATACATTGGAAATGATTTTACTATAAGAATGCATTGAAAATGATTTTACTATAAGAATGCATTTAAAATGATTTTACTATAAGAATGCATTGGAAATGATTTTACTATAAGAATGCATTGGAAATGATTTTAATATAAAAATGCATTAGAAATGATTTTATTATAAAAATGCATTGGAAATGATTTTACTATAAGAATGCATTGGAAATGATTTTACTATAAGAATACATTGGACATGAT
The DNA here is from genome assembly GCA_963932145.1 of Acanthosepion lycidas. Taxonomy (NCBI): domain Eukaryota; kingdom Metazoa; phylum Mollusca; class Cephalopoda; order Sepiida; family Sepiidae; genus Acanthosepion; species Acanthosepion lycidas. Next base: position 26,939,744 of record OZ010613.1, read on the forward strand.
TTTACTATAAGAATGCATTGAGGCCCTATTGAGTGGGGTACACATAACCCCGTCTTTAGTATTGGGAATTTTCTTCAATTTAGACCTCAACAAGGCTAGTGGTGGGGATGGGATACCAACAATTGTCTTGAAGAAATGCACGCCTGAACTGGGCCCCGCCCTCTCTATATAACTACTGCCTCAAGGAATCTTGTTTTCCTGACTGTTGAAAGCCTTCTTCGATTGTTCCTGTCTTCAAGAACTGTGGCGACCCCCCTGACCCTTCTAACTACCGTTCTATCAGTCTCCTACCGCTCTTCGACAAATTCTTCGAAGTCCCAATTAATGCCGAAGTGGCTAACATCTTATATCTCATGATCCGCTCTCAGACAAGCAATATGGCTTCCACTATGCACGATCTACAGCGGATGTGTTTACGGCCATCACTGAAACTGTCTACCAAGCTCTTCAAAATAACGGGGAAGCTCGTGCCGTGGCCTTAGACATCTCCAAAGCATTTGATAGGGTTTGGCATGCCGGCCTTCTTCGCAAACTCCAGGGTTATGGTGTTACGGGTGGATTGTTTGACCTAATACAATCATTCCTGTCAAACCGTGAATTGAAGGTCGTTCTCAACGGATTCTACTCTAGTTCCTATCCTACGAACGCAGGTGTTCCTCAAGGCTCCATCTTAGGCCCCACTCTATTCCTTATCTACATAAATGACCTTCCTGACGCCATAAATTCCCAAGTTGGCATCTACGCGGATGACACCACAATTTACTCCTGCCTCAAAAACAAATCTAGTGTCGCTGACAAAACTAACCTGGTCGTGCGTCTCGAAAAGGACCTCCAGTCGGTTGTGAACTGGGGCAGGAATTGGCTGGTCAACTTTAACGCTTCAAAAACAAAACTGCTCTCTATTAATTACCACAGAGATCCTTCCCTACCCCCCATTTGAATGTCAACTTCTTGAGAGCAACTCTCTGCGTCTGCTCGGTCTCACGTTGACTGCTGACCTGAGATGGAACAAATACATTGAGTCAATTGCTTCGTTCACCGCAAGGAAAATTGGCTCCCTGTGCCGCGCCAGAAAATTTTTCTCCCCAGAATCGATCCTTCAGATCTACAAATCAACCATTCGCCCTTGCAAGGAGTATTGCTGCCATATATGGTCTGGAGCCACTTCTGTTTGCTTCGGGGCTCTTGGGAAGATCCAGAGGCGCATATGCAATATAATTGGCCCTGTTCATGCATCTCGTCTACAGTCTCTCTTACAGACGTGCCATCGCCTCTCTCTATCTTTTTTACAAATATTTTCATGGTAATTACTCCGATGAGCTGCTTTCGCTGGTTCCCAGACTTCGCGAATTCAAGCGCCCTTCGAGGCTGGCATCCCACTCTCACCCTTTCATCTATTAAATGTAGCCGTCTCTTCTACACCAATAGCATCAAATCTCGCACCTCTCGCCTGTGGAACTCCCTTCCTTATTCCATTTTCCCTGAGAGCTATAATCCCCAACTATTCAAATGTAATGTCAATCAACATCACCAGTTGTCTTGATCTATCCACTATCCTTCTCCTCATCCTTTCCTCTATCACTCCTATCTGATCTTGCTCCAAATTTTCTGTAACCTCTTGCGTCCTAGTGGCTTCCCGCCTTTGTTGGGGTCAAACGCTTAAAAAAATGAATTTACTATAAGAATGCATTGGAAATGATTTTACTATAAGAATGCATTGGAAATGATTTTACTATAAGAATGCATTGGAAATGGTTTTATTATAAGAATGCATTCAAAATGATTTTACTATAAGAATGCATTTAAAATGATTTTACTATAAGAATGCATTGGAAATGATTTTACTATAAGAATGCATTGGAAATGATTTTACTATAAGAATGCATTGGAAATGGTTTTACTATAAGAATTCATTAGAAATGATTTTAATATAAGAATGTATTGGAAATGATTTTACTATAAGAATGCATTGGAAATGATTTTACTATAAGAATGCATTGGAAATGGTTTTACTATAAGAATTCATTGGAAATGATTTTAATATAAGAATGTATTGGAAATGATTTAACCGTAAGAATGCATTGGAAGTGATTTTACTATAAGAATGCATTGGAAATGATTTTACTATAAGAATTCATTAGAAATGATTTTAATATAAGAATGTATTAGAAATGATTTAACCGTAAGAATGCATTGGAAGTGATTTTACTATAAGAATGCATTAGAAATGATTTTACTATAAGAATTCATTAGAAATGATTTTAATATAAGAATGTATTGGAAATGATTTAACTGTAAGAATGCATTGGAAGTGATTTTACTATAAGAATGCATTAGAAATGATTTTACTATAAGAATTCAATAGAAATGATTTTACTATAAGAATGCATTGGAAGTGATTTTACTATAAGAATGCATTAGAAATGATTTTACTATAAGAATTCAATAGAAATGATTTTACTATAAGAATGCATTGGAAGTGATTTTACTATAAGAATGCATTAGAAATGATTTTACTATAAGAATTCAATAGAAATGATTTTACTATAAGAATGCATTGGAAATGATTTTGCTATAAGAATGCATTGGAAATGATTTTACTGTTATGTTGGTGCAAAAATAATGTCGTTTTTTGACGATTTTTTTGATTATCGTTCACCCATTTATCGAACTTCTTTGATTTCCCTATTTGCTTTAAATGGCGAACGACTGTTGAGTGGTCGACCTCGAGTTCAACAGCATCTTCTCGTGTGGTTTTGCGAGGGTCGGCTTCAATTAAGGCTTTCAAATGTTCGTTATCAACCGCAGTCGGCCGGCCGCGACCGTTTTCATCTTCGAGGCTCTCGTCACCATTGCGAAATTTCTTGAACCACCGTTGTGCCACACGTTCGTTAGTGGTTCCTGGGCCAAACGCATCATTGATATCACGAGCTGTCTCGGCAGCTTTTCGGCCTAGTTTGAACTGGAACAAGAAAATCGTGCGGATTTGAATTTTGTCCATGCTGTCGAAAAGCCTGCAAAAAAAAATGAATGAAGAGATTGAGAACGGTAACGAATAACACGATTCGATAGAGCGAAAAACGCGCTTCAAAATGATATATAACATGGCCATATATATCGATGAATTAATTCAAAAATCATATATAAAAGTAACATATGTGAGAAAACGACATTATTTTTTGCACCAAACTAATATTAGAATACATTGAAAATGATTTTACTATGAGAATGCACTGGAAATGGTTTTACTATAAGAATGCATTTTGAAATGATTTTACTATAAGAATGCACTGAAAATGATTTTACTATAAGAATGCATTGGAAGTGATTTTACTATAAGAATGGATTGGAAATGATTTTACTATAAGAATGCATTGGAAATGATTTTACTATAAGAATGCATTGGAAATGATTTTGCTATAAGAATGCATTGGAAATGATTTTACAATAAGAATGCATTGGATTTAATTTAACTATAATAATCCATTCTATTAGGTTGGTGCAAAAATAATGACGTAATAATGTCGTTTTTTGACGTTACGACATTATTACGTCATTATTTTTGCACCAACCTAATAAATGATTTTACTATAAGAATGCATTGGAAATGATTTTACTATAAGAATGCATTAGAAATGATTTTACTATAAGAATGCATTAGAAATGATTTTATTATAAGATTGAATTTGAGAAAGGGTGCAAAATAATATTAAAAAAAACCTACGTACTTAGGTTTTGCAGTCTGTATATTTGTTCATAATTGTTTAGCTCCAATCGATTTGTCTCTATCAGCCTATTGTAATCTTTCTGTTTATTCACTGAATCATAGAAATTGACAGACCTCAAAAGAATGAAACAGACAGACAGAAAATAAACGCAGACAGATATGAAGAAAGAGTAGGGCAACAGAAAGAAAGAAAAAAGTCTAGAATAAAAGTGGTAAACAGTCAAATCAGTATGAGAACAAAATTTAAGACACAGACATATGGAACGCGACAATTAAATTTACGGAATGGCCCTGTGAAAGCCAAGTTTGCTCATCTGCTAACTATAAGCCTTGCAACTGAAACAGTCTTTCACGTTTTACCTCCACTGCTTGATGCATCTGAAGGAAGTAATTTAATTTTGTCGGCAATCGTTTTTGGTACACTTGATATTGTATTTTCTGACGACATGACAGTATTTGCATTTCATCGTATTTAATGTTTCTTTTCCGGGTTCTTTTATGCGGTGCGTCCCATAAAAGACAGAAGCAATGATGGCTCTCCACAACATCCGACGTATATGTTGCTCTCAACATTTTTTTCGTTTTTGGTTTTGGTTTTTTTGGCAATTTGCTATGATTCCAGGTCTTTGTTTCGCCATTGGTTCAAACAAATTCGTCATGTAAGTAGATAGCTGCATTCCTAGATCTCTCTTACACTGAAATTGTGACTCACAGGTTTTTCCCATGATGCGTCGGAGAAAATTCATTGGAAACGATTTTACTATAACAATGCATTGGAAATGATTTTAATATAAGAATGTATTGGAAATGGTTTTACTATAAGAATGTGTTGGAAATTATTTTACTATAAGAATGCATTAGAAATGATTTTACCATACGAATTCATTGGAAATGATTTTAAAATAAGAATGCATTGGAAATGATTTTACTATTAGAATGTGTTGGAAATGATTTTGCTATAAGAATGCATTGGAAATGATTTTATTATAAGAATGCACTGGAAATGATTTTACTATAAGAATGCATTGGAAATGATTTTTCTATAAGAATGCATTGGAAATGATTTTACTATAAGAATGCATTGGAAATGATTTTACTATAAGAATGCATTGGAAATGATTTTACTATAAGAATGCATTGGAAATGATTTTATTATAAGAATGCACTGGAAATGAGTTTACTATAAGAATGCATTGGAAATGATTTTACTATAGAGAGATTGAGTAAATGGATGGCGGAACAAGGTTTAGGAGATTGAAGGCAAGAGTGACAGAGGAAAACAACGCAAAACCTACCTAGAGAGATTGAGTAAATGGATGGCGTAACAAATTTTATTATAAGAATGCATTGTAGATGATTTTACTCTAAGAATGCATTGTAAATGATTTTACTATAGGAATGCATTGGAAATGGTTTTACTATAAGAATGCATTGTAATTCATTTTACTATGAGAATGAATTGGAAGTGATTTTGCTATAAGAATGCATTAGAGATGATTTTACTATCTGAAGACTTATTTCTGAAGAAATTATTTTACATTGAAGAAAGATTTTAGTAAGAGAATGCATTGGAAATTATTTTTCTATAAGAATACATTGGTAATGTTTTTACTATAAGAATTAATTGGAAATGATTTTACTCCAAGAATGTATTTGAAAGAATTTTAAAATGAGTATGCTTTGTAGAATTGTCATTATGTGTCCAAGGAAATTCAGCTAACATTCCATGATTCTGAGTAGAAATGATCTTTCTGGCTCCGTTTTCCATAAGATTTTCTTTTTGTCCGTGGAAATTTCCATTTTCTAACTCCAAAAAGCCTAAGTGAAACATAGCAATATATTGAGTAAACATTTAGAAAATTTCACTACCTATACCGTATTATTCTCAATGGAAACATACTGAAAACCGCAAATGACAATTCCAACACAAACAACAACACAAACTTCATAATTATTTCCTTTATAGTAAACTTGTAAATAAAAAAAATTATTCCTAATACTAGCACATTTACCGGCACGTCGAAGACTATCGGAGATACAATTAGGAAGAAAATAGATCCAACAACAATTTGGATGCCAGTATTAATTAAATTTACAATGTAAAAGATATTATATCAGAGAGACATAACGAGACCTAAAGGCCGTGTCTAAGAACATAAAATATAAAAGAGAATTTACGCTTAGACAAGAACTCAAACTCACTCGTAAAACATAGGAATAAATTGGTAAGAATATCTGTACGCATATATGAGAGTCAATGCTGTACAATCACAGAGACGAAGAGACTTGAAGTAACAGAAATGCGGTTCTATAGAAAGATTAAAAAGATTTCATGGACAGAACATGTGAACAACGATGAAGCAAAAACGAAATTTATAATCAGTACGAGTCAGTTGAAAAGTCTTGGCGGAACAAGTTTTAGGAGAGGAAAGCAAGAGGGACAGAGGAAAACAACGCATAACCTACCTAGAGAGATTGAGTAAAAGGATGGCGGAACAAGGTTTAGGAGATTGAAGGCAAGAGGGACAGAGGAAAACAAGGCATAACCTACCTAGGGAGATTGAGTAAATGGATGGCGGAACAAGGTTTATGAGATTGAAGGCAAGAGGGACAGAGGAAAACAACACATAACCTACATAGAGAGATTGAGTAAATGGATGGCGGAACAAGGTTTTGGGAGATTGAAGGCAATAGGGACAGAGGAAAACAACGCATAACCTACCTAGAGAGATTGAGTAAATGGATGGCGGAACAAGGTTTAGGAGATTGAAAGCAAGAGGCACAGATGAAAACAATGCATAACCTACCTAGAGAGATTGAGTAAATGGATGGTGGAACAAGGTTTAGGAGATTGAAGGCAAGAGGGACAGAAGAAAACAGCTCATAACCTACCTAGAGAGATTGAGTAAATGGATGGTGGAACAACGTTTAGGAGATTGAAGGCAAGAGGGACAGAGGAAAACAACGCATAACCTACCTAGAGAGATTGAGTAAATGGATGGCGGAACAAGGTTTAGGAGATTGAAGGCAAGATGGACAGAGGAAAACAAAGCATAACCTACCCAGAGTGATTGAGTAAATGGATGGTGGAACAAGGTTTAAGAGATTGAAGGCAAGAGGGACAGAGGAAAACATCTCATAACCTAACTAGAGAGATTGAGTAAATGGATGGCGGAACAAGGTTTAGGAGATTGAAGGGAAGAGGGACAGAGGAAAACAACTCATAACCTACCTAGAGAGATTGAGTAAATGGATGGTGGAACAAGGTTTAGGAGATTGAAGGCAAGAGGGACAGAGGAAAACAACCCATAACCTACCTAGAGGGATTGAGTAAATGGATGGCGGAACAAGGTTTAGGAGATTGAAGGCAAGAGGGACATAGGAAAACAACGCATAACCTACATAGAGAGATTGAGGAAATGGATGGCGGAACAAGGTTAAGGAGATTGAAGGTAAGAGGGAAACAGCCCATAACCTACCTAGGGAGATTGAGTAAATGGATGGCGGAACAAGGTTTAAGAGATTGAAGGCATTGGGACAGAGGGAAACAACCCATAACCTACCTAGAGAGATTGTGTAAATGGATGGCGGGACAAGGTTTTGGGGATTGAAGGCAAGAGGGACAAAGGGAAACAACCCATAACCTACCTACAGAGATTGAGTAGATGGATGGCGGAACAAGGTTTAGGAGATTGAAGGCAAGAGGGACAGAGGAAAACTACGCATAACCTACCCAGAGAGATTGAGTAAATGGATGGTGGAACAAGGTTTAGTAGATTGAAGGCAAGTGGGAAACAGCCCATAACCTACCTAGGGAGATTGAGTAAATCGATGGCGGAACAAGGTTTAAGAGATTGAAGGCATTGGGACAGAGGGAAACAACCCATAACCTACCTAGAGAGATTGTGTAAATGGATGGCGGGACAAGGTTTTGGAGATTGAATGCAAGAGGGACAAAAGGAAACAACCCATAACTTACCGACAGAGATTGAGTAGATGGATGGCGGAACAAGGTTTAGGAGATTGAAGGCAAGAGGGACAGAGGAAAACAACCCATAACCTACCTAGAGAGATTGAGTAAATGGATGGCGGAACAAGGTTGAGGAGATTGAAGGCAAGAGGGACAGAGGGAAACAACCCATAACAAACCTAGAGTGATTGAGTAAAAGGATGGCGGAACAAGGTTTAAGAGATTGAAGGCAAGAGGGACAGAGGGAAACAACGCATAACCTGTCTAGAGGGATTGAGTAAATGGATGGCGGAACAATGTTTAGGAGATTGAAGGCAAGATGGACAGAGGAAAACAACGTATAACCTACCTAGAGAGATTCAGTGGATGGATGCTGGAACAAGGTTTAAGAGATTGAAGGCAAGAGGGACAGAGGAAAAAAATGTATAACTTACCTAGAGAGATTGAGTAAATGGATGGTGGAACAAGCTTTAGGAGATTGAAGGCTAGAGCAACAGAGGAAAACAACGCATAACATACCTAGATAGATTGATTAAATGGATGGCGGAACAAGGTTTAGGAGATTGAAGGCAAGAGGGAATAACCCATAACCTACCTAGAGAGATTGAGTAAATGGATGGCGGAACAAGGTTTAGGAGATTGAAGGCAAGAGGGCCAGAGGGAAATAACACAAAACCTACCTAGAGAGATTGAGTAAATGGATGGCGGAACAAGTTTTAAGAGATTGAAGGCATTGGGACAGAGGGAAACAACCCATAACCTACCTAGAGAGATTGAGTAAATGGTTGGCGGAACTAGGTTTAGGAGATTGAAGGCAAGAGGGACAGAGGCAACAACCCATAACCTACCTAGAGAGATTGAGTAAATGGATGGCGGAAAAAGGTTTAGGAGATTGAAGGCAAGAGGGACCAGGGAAACAACCCATAACGTACCTAGAGAGATTGAGTAAATGGCTGGCGGAACAAGGTTTAAGAGATTGAAGGCAAGAGGGACAGAGGAAAACAACCCATAACCTACTTAGAGAGATTGAGTAAATGGATGGCGGAACAAGGTTTAGGAGATTGAAGGCAAGAGGGACAGAGGAAAAAAATGCATAACCTACCTAGAGACATTGAGTAAATGGATGGCGGAACAAGGTTTGAGAGATTGAAGGCAAGAGGGACAGAGGGAAACAACGCATAACCTACCTAGCGAGATTGAGTAAATGGATGGCGGAACAAGGTTTGAGAGATTGAAGGCAAGAGGGACAGAGGGAAACAAGGCATAACCTGCCTAGAGAGATTGAGTAAATGGATGGCGGAACAAGGTTTGAGAGATTGAAGGCAAGAGGGACAGAGGGAAACAACGCATAACCTACCTAGCGAGATTGAGTAAATGGATGGCGGAACAAGGTTTAGGAGATTGAAGGCAAGAGGGACCAGGGAAACAACCCATAACGTACCTAGAGAGATTGAGTAAATGGCTGGCGGAACAAGGTTTAAGAGATTGAAGGCAAGAGGGACAGAGGAAAACAACCCATAACCTACTTAGAGAGATTGAGTAAATGGATGGCGGAACAAGGTTTAGGAGATTGAACGCAAGAGGGACAGAGGATAAACAACGCATAACCTACCTAGAGACATTGAGTAAATGGATGGCGGAACAAGGTTTGAGAGATTGAAGGCAAGAGGGACAGAGGGAAACAACGCATAACCTACCTAGCGAGATTGAGTAAATGGATGGCGGAACAAGGTTTGAGAGATTGAAGGCAAGAGGGACAGAGGGAAACAAGGCATAACCTGCCTAGAGAGATTGAGTAAATGGATGGCGGAACAAGGTTTGAGAGATTGAAGGCAAGAGGGACAGAGGGAAACAACGCATAACCTACCTAGCGAGATTGAGTAAATGGATGGCGGAACAAGGTTTAGGAGATTGAAGGCAAGAGGGACCAGGGAAACAACCCATAACGTACCTAGAGAGATTGAGTAAATGGCTGGCGGAACAAGGTTTAAGAGATTGAAGGCAAGAGGGACAGAGGAAAACAACCCATAACCTACTTAGAGAGATTGAGTAAATGGATGGCGGAACAAGGTTTAGGAGATTGAAGGCAAGAGGGACAGAGGATAAACAACGCATAACCTACCTAGAGAGATTGAGTAAATGGATGGCGGAACAAGGTTTAGGAGATTGAAGGCAAGAGGGACAGAGGAAAACAACGCATAACTTACCTAGAGAGATTGAGTAAATGGATGGCTGAACAAGGTTTAGGAGATTGAAGGCAAGAGGGACAGAGGAAAACAAAGCATAACCTACCTAGAGAGATTGAGTAAATGGATGGCTGAACAAGGTTTAGGAGATTGAAGGCAAGAGGGACAGAGGGAAACAAGGCATAACCTGCCTAGAGAGATTGAGTAAATGGATGGCGGAACAAGGTTTGAGAGATTGAAGGCAAGAGGGACAGAGGGAAACAACGCATAACCTACCTAGAGAGATTGAATAAATGGATGGTGGAACAAGGTTTGAGAGATTGAAGGCAAGAGGGATAGAGGAAAACTACGCATAACCAACCTAGCGAGATTGAGTAAATGGATGGCGGAACAAGGTTTGGGAGATTGAAGGCAAGAGGGACAGAAGAAAACAACGCATAACCTACCTAGAGAGATTGAGTAAATGGATGGCGGAACAAGGTTTAGGAGATTGAAGGCAAGAGGGATAGAGGAAAACAATGCATAACCTACCTAGAGAGATTGAGTAAATGGATGGCAGAACAAGGTTTGAGAGATTGAAGGCAAGAGGGACAGAGGGAAACAACGCATAACCTACCTAGCGAGATTGAGTAAATGGATGGTGGAACAAGGTTTGAGAGATTGAAGGCAAGAGGGACAGAGGAAAACTACGCATAACCAACCTAGAGAGATTGAGTAAATGGATGGCGGAACAAGGTTTGGGAGATTGAAGGCAAGAGGGACAGAAAAAAACAACGCATAACCTACCTAGAGAGATTGAGTAAATGGATGGCGGAACAAGTTTTAGGAGATTGAAGCCAAGAGGGATAGAGGAAAACAATACATAACCTACCTATAGAGATTGAGTAAATGGATGGCGGAACAAGGTTTGAGAGATTGAAGGCAAGAGGGACAGAGGGAAACAAGGCATAACCTGCCTAGAGAGATTGAGTAAATGGATGGCGGAACAAGGTTTGAGAGATTGAAGGCAAGAGGGACAGAGGGAAACAACGCATAACCTACCTAGCGAGATTGAGTAAATGGATGGCGGAACAAGGTTTAGGAGATTGAAGGCAAGAGGGACAGAGGGAAACAAGGCATAAACTGCCTTGAGAGATTGAGTAAATGGATGGCGGAACAAGGTTTGAGAGATTGAAGGCAAGAGGGACAGAGGGAAACAAAGCATAACCTACCTAGAGAGATTGAGTAAATGGATGGCGGAACAAGGTTTAGGAGATTGAAGGCAAGAGGGACAGAGGGAAACAAGGCATAACCTGCCTAGAGAGATTGAGTAAATGGATGGCGGAACAAGGTTTGAGAGATTGAAGGCAAGGGGGACAGAGGGAAACAACGCATAACCTACCTAGCGAGATTGAGTAAATGGATGGCGGAACAAGGTTTAGGAGATTGAAGGCAAGAGGGACAGAGGAAAACAAGGCATAACCTGCCTAGAGAGATTGAGTAAATGGATGGCGGAACAAGGTTTGAGAGATTGAAGGCAAGAGGGACAGAGGGAAACAACGCATAACCTACCTAGAGAGATTGAATAAATGGATGGTGGAACAAGGTTTGAGAGATTGAAGGCAAGAGGGACAGAAGAAAACAACGCATAACGTACCTAGAGAGATTGAGTAAATGGATGGCGGAACAAGTTTTAGGAGATTGAAGGCAAGAGGGAGAGAGGAAAAAAATGCATAACCTACCTAGAGAGATTGAGTAAATGGATGGCGGATCAAGGTTTGAGAGATTGAAGGCAAGAGGGACAGAGGTAAACAACGCATAAACTACCTAGCGAGATTGAGTAAATGGATGGCGGAACAAGGTTTGAGAGATTGAAGGCAAGAGGGACAGAGGGAAACAAGGCATAACCTGCCTAGAGAGATTGAGTAAATGGATGGCGGAACAAGGTTTGAGAGATTGAAGGCAAGAGGGACAGAGGGAAACAACGCATGACCTACCTAGCGAGATTGAGTAAATGGATGGCGGAACAAGGTTTAGGAGATTGAAGGCAAGAGGGACAGAGGGAAACAAGGCATAACCTGCCTTGAGAGATTGAGTAAATGGATGGCGGAACAAGGTTTGAGAGATTGAAGGCAAGAGGGACAGAGGGAAACAACGCATAACCTACATAGCGAGATTGAGTAAATGGATGGCGGAACAAGGTTTAGGAGATTGAAGGCAAGAGGGACAGAGGAAAACAAGGCATAACCTGCCTAGAGAGATTGAGTAAATGGATGGCGGAACAAGGTTTGAGAGATTGAAGGCAAGAGGGACAGAGGGAAACAACGCATAACCTACCTAGCGAGATTGAGTAAATGGATGGCGGAACAAGGTTTAGGAGATTGAAGGTAAGAGGGACAGAGGAAAACAAGGCATAACCGGCCTAGAGAGATTGAGTAAATGGATGGCGGAACAAGGTTTGAGAGATTGAAGGCAAGAGGGACAGAGGGAAACAACGCATAACCTACCTAGCGAGATTGAGTAAATGGATGGCGGAACAAGGTTTAGGAGATTGAAGGCAAGAGGGACAGAGGGAAACAAGGCATAACCTGCCTAGAGAGATTGAGTAAATGGATGGCGGAACAAGGTTTGAGAGATTGAAGGCAAGAGGGACAGAGGGAAACAACGCATAACCTACCTAGCGAGATTGAGTAAATGGATGGCGGAACAAGGTTTAGGAGATTGAAGGCAAGAGGGACAGAGGAAAACAAGGCATAACCTGCCTAGAGAGATTGAGTAAATGGATGGCGGAACAAGGTTTGAGAGATTGAAGGCAAGAGGGACAGAGGGAAACAACGCATAACCTACCTAGCGAGATTGAGTAAATGGATGGCGGAACAAGGTTTAGGAGATTGAAGGCAAGAGGGACAGAGGAAAACAAGGCATAACCTGCCTAGAGAGATTGAGTAAATGGATGGCGGAACAAGGTTTGAGAGATTGAAGGCAAGAGGGACAGAGGGAAACAACGCATAACCTACCTAGCGAGATTGAGTAAATGGATGGCGGAACAAGGTTTAGGAGATTGAAGGCAAGAGGGACAGAGGAAAACAACGCATAACTTACCTAGAGAGATTGAGTAAATGGATGGCTGAACAAGGTTTAGGAGATTGAAGGCAAGAGGGACAGAGGAAAACAACGCATAACCTACCTAGAGAGATTGAGTAAATGGATAGCTGAACAAGGTTTAGGAGATTGAAGGCAAGACGGACAGAGGGAAACAAGGCATAACCTGCCTAGAGAGATTGAGTAAATGGATGGCGGAACAAGGTTTGAGAGATTGAAGGCAAGAGGGACAGAGGGAAACAACGCATAACCTACCTAGAGAGATTGAATAAATGGATGGTGGAACAAGGTTTGAGAGTTTGAAGGCAAGAGGGACAGAGGAAAACTACGCATAACCAACCTAGAGAGATTGAGTAAATGGATGGCGGAACAAGTTTTGGGAGATTGAAGGCAAGAGGGACAGAAGAAAACAACGCATAACCTACCTAGAGAGATTGAGTAAATGGATGGCGGAACAAGGTTTAGTAGATTGAAGGCAAGAGGGACAGAGGAAACAATGCATAACCTACCTAGAGAGATTGAGTAAATGGATGGCGGAACAATGTTTGAGAGATTGAAGGCAAGAGGGACAGAGGGAAACAACGCATAACCTACCTAGCGAGATTGAGTAAATGGATGGCGGAACAAGGTTTAGGAGATTGAAGGCAAGAGGGACAGAGGGATACAAGGCATAACCTGCCTAGAGAGATTGAGTAAATGGATGGCGGAACAAGGTTTGAGAGATTGAAGGCAAGAGGGACAGAGGGAAACAACGCATAACCTACCTAGAGAGATTGAATAAATGGATGGTGGAACAAGGTTTGGGAGATTGAAGGCAAGAGGGACAGAAGAAAACAACGCATAACCTACCTAGAGAGATTGAGTAAATGGATGGCGGAACAAGGTTTAGGAGATTGAAGGCAAGAGGGACAGAGGAAAAAATGCATAACCTACCTAGAGAGATTGAGTAAATGGATGGCGGAACAAGGTTTGAGAGATTGAAGGCAAGAGGGACAGAGGGAAACAACGCATAACCTACCTAGCGAGATTGAGTAAATGGATGGCGGAACAAGGTTTGAGAGATTGAAGGCAAGAGGGACAGAGGGAAACAAGGCATAACCTGCCTAGAGAGATTGAGTAAATGGATGGCGGAACAAGGTTTAGGAGATTGAAGGCAAGAGGGACAGAGGGAAACAAGGCATAACCTGCCTAGAGAGATTGAGTAAATGGATGGCGGAACAAGGTTTGAGAGATTGAAGGCAAGAGGGACAGAGGGAAACTACGCATAACCTACCTAGCGAGATTGAGTAAATGGATGGCGAAACAAGGTTTAGGAGATTGAAGGCAAGAGGGACAGAGGGAAACAAGGCATAACCTGCCTAGAGAGATTGAGTAAATGGATGGCGGAACAAGGTTTGAGAGATTGAAGGCAAGAGGGACAGAGGGAAACAACGCATAACCTACCTAGCGAGATTGAGTAAATGGATGGCGGAACAAGGTTTAGGAGATTGAAGGCAAGAGGGACAGAGGAAAACAAGGCATAACCTGCCTAGAGAGATTGAGTAAATGGATGGCGGAACAAGGTTTGAGAGATTGAAGGCAAGAGGGACAGAGGGAAACAACGCATAACCTACCTAGCGAGATTGAGTAAATGGATGGCGGAACAAGGTTTAGGAGATTGAAGGCAAGAGGGACAGAGGAAAACAAGGCATAACCTGCCTAGAGAGATTGAGTAAATGGATGGCGGAACAAGGTTTGAGAGATTGAAGGCAAGTGGGACAGAGGGAAACAACGCATAACCTACCTAGCGAGATTGAGTAAATGGATGGCGGAACAAGGTTTGGGAGATTGAAGGATAGAGGGACAGAAGAAAACAACTCATAACCTACCTAGAGTGATTGAGTAAATGGATGGCGGAACAAGGTTTAGGAGATTGAAGGCAAGAGGGACAGAGGAAAACAATGCATAACCTACCTAGAGAGATGGAGTAAATGGATGGCGGATCAAGGTTTGAGAGATTGAAGGCAAGAGGGACAGAGGGAAACAACGCATAACCTACCTAGCGAGATTGAGTAAATGGATGGCGGAACATGGTTTAGGAGATTGAAGGCAAGAGGGACAGAGGGAAACAAGGCATAACCTGCCTAGAGAGATTGAGTAAATGGATGGCGGAACAAGGTTTGAGAGATTGAAGGCAAGAGGGACAGAGGGAAACAACGCATAACCTACCTAGCGAGATTGAGTAAATGGATGGCGGAACAAGGTTTAGGAGATTGAAGGCAAGAGGGACAGAGGGAAACCAGGCATAACCTGCCTAGAGAGATTGAGTAAATGGATGGCGGAACAAGGTTTGAGAGATTGAAGGCAAGAGGGACAGAGGGAAACAACGCATAACCTACCTAGCGAGATTGAGTAAATGGATGGCGGAACAAGGTTTAGGAGATTGAAGGCGAGAGGAACAGAGGACAACAACGCATAACCTACCTAGAGAGATTGAGTAAATGGATGGCGGTACAAGGTTTAGGAGATTGAAGGCGAGAGGTACAGAGGAAAACAACGCATAACCTACCTAGAGAGATTGGGTAAATGGAAGGGGAACACGGTTTAGGAGATTGAAGGCAAGAGGGAAACAACCCATAACCTACCTAGAGAGATTGAGTAAATGGATGGCGGAACAAGGTTTAGGAGATTGAAGGCAAGAGGGACAGAGGGAAACAGCACATAACCTACCCAGAGAGATTGAGTAAATGGATGGCGGAACAAGGTTTAGGAGTTTGAAGCCAAGAGGGACAGAGGAAAACTACGCATAACCTACCTAGAGAGATTGAGTAAATGGATGGCGGTACAAGGTTTAGGAGATTGAAGGCGAGAGGAACAGAGAAAAACAACAAATAACTTACCTAGAGAGATTGAGTAAATGGATGGCGGTACAAGGTTTAGGAGATTGAAGGCAAGAGGGACAGAGGGAAAACAATGCATAACCTACCTAGAGAGATTGAGTAAATGGATGGCGGAACAAGGTTTAGGAGATTGAAGGCAAGAGGGAAACAACCCATAACCTACCTAGAGAGATAGAGTAAATGGATGGCGGAATAAGGCTTAGGAGATTGAAGACAAGAGAGACAGAGGGAAACAACTCATAACCTACCTAGGGAGATTGAGTAAATGGATGGCGGAACAAGGTTTAGGAAATTGAAGGCAAGAGGGACAGATGAAAACAACGCATAACCTACCTAGAGAGATTGAGTAAATGGATGGCGGAACAAGGTTTAGGAGATTGAAGGCAAGAGGGACAGAGGGAAACAACCCATAACCTACCTAGAGAAATTGAGTAAATGGATGGCGGAACAAGGTTTAGGAGTTTGAAGGCAAGAGAGACAGAGGAAAACAATGTATAACCTACCTAGATTGAGTAAGTAGATTACGGAACAAGGTTTAGGACATTGAAGGGAAGAGGGACAGATTAAAAACAACGCATGACCTACCTAGAGAGATTGAGTAAATGGATGGCGCAACAAGGTTTAGGAGATTGAAGGCAAGAGGGACAGAGGAAAAAAACACATAACCTTCCTAGAGAGATTGAGTAAATGGATGGCGGAACAAGGTTTAGGAGATTGAAGGCGAGTGGGACAGAGGAAAACAACGCATAACCTACGTAGAGAGATTGAGTAAATGGATGGCGGAACAAGGTTTAGGAGATTGAAGGTGATTGAAGGCAAGAGGGAAACAACCCATAACCTACCTAGAGAGATTGAGTAAATGGATGGCGGAACAAGGTTTAGGAAATTGAAGGCAAGAGGGACAGATGAAAACAACGCATAACCTACCTAGAGAGATTGAGTAAATGGATGGCGGAACAAGGTTTAGGAGATTGAAGGCAAGAGGGACAGAGGGAAACAACCCATAACCTACCTAGAGAAATTGAGTAAATGGATGGCGGAACAAGGTTTAGGAGTTTGAAGGCAAGAGGGACAGAGGAAAACAATGTATAACCTACCTGGATTGAGTAAGTAGATTACGGAACAAGGTTTAGAACATTGAAGGGAAGAGGGACAGATGAAAAACAACGCATGACCTACCTAGAGAGATTGAGTAAATGGATGGCGGAACAAGGTTTAGGAGATTGAAGGCAAGAGGGACAGAGGAAAAAAACACATAACCTTCCTAGAGAGATTGAGTAAATGGATGGCGGAACAAGGTTTAGGAGATTGAAGGCGAGAGGGACAGAGGAAAACAACGCATAACCTACGTAGAAAGATTGAGTAAATGGATGGCGGAACAAGGTTTAGGAGATTGAAGGTGATTGAAGGCAAGAGGGAAACAACCCATAACCTACCTAGAGAGATTGAGTAAATGGATGGCGGAACAAGGTTTAGGAGATTGAAGGCAAGAGGGTCAGAGGAAAACAACGCAAAACCTACCTAGAGAGATTGAGTAAATGGATGGCGGAACAAGGTTTAAGAGATTAAATACAAGCGGGACAGAGGAAAACAACGCATAACCTACCTAGAGAGCTTGAGTGAATCGATGGTCGAAGAAGGTTTAGGATATTCAGGGCAAGAGTGTCAGAGGGAAACAACGCATAAACTACGTAGAGAGATTGAGGAAATTGTTGGCGGAACAAGGTTTAGATGATCGAAGGCAAGATGCACAGTGGAAAAAACGCATAACCTACGTAGAGAGCTTTAGTAGATGAATGCAAGAGGGACAGAAGAAAACATCGCATAACCCACCTAGAGAGATTGAGTAAATGGATGGCGGAATAAAGTTTAAGAGATTGAAGTCAAGAGAGACATTGGGAAACAAGTCATAACCTACCTAGAGAGATTGAGTAAATGGATGGCGGAACAAGTTTTAGGAGATTGAAGAGAAGAGGCACAGACGAAAATAACGCATAACCTACCTAGAGTGTTTGAGTAAATGGATGGTGGAACAAGGTTTAGGATATTGAAGACTAGAGTGACAGAGGATAACAACGCATAACCTACCTAGAATGTTTAAGTTAATGTTTGGAGTACCAAGTTTTAGGAGTAATAAATGAGATACAATTAACAGGATGTGGATATTTATGATTGTCTCCGTTTTAAGTGATCATGAGTTTTAAATAAGGTGTTATCAAGTACCAGTAGACAAAACGTTTAAACGCAGAAGTCATTCATTTCTACATTAGGTAGGGATGTTCCAGCTTTATCAACTGTGCCAATGTGGGAATCTGAATTTAAGATCGGAGGGCCGAATCTTGATGTTGAGCCAAGTTCATGATTTACTGCAACTCTCACTACCGTGGAATCTATTCATCCTTTTCCTCACATGGCGACTGATCATAAGCGATTGACTATTAATCAAATAGGCAATGCTATTAAGATATCTTGCGATTGTGTTGAGATTATTCTGCACAATGAACTTGGTATGACATACGTTTCTACTCGTTGGGTTCCACGACTTCTGATACCTGTTCGAAACCCGGGAAAAATCCGACATTGTTTAAGGCCGATCCAGCTGGTTTCCTTGTAGCTTTACTCAACCAAGATGAACTAGAAAATACATGCAGTGTAAGTACCTAATATGTCCCGGAAAAGTGATATATTTTATCGAAGTAGCAAAGTGGTTTTGGACTACTGTAACTGAGTAGGACAATCTAGCAGGTAACCGTAATGGACTGATCCTCCTCGTAGTGGTAGGCAATAGGCTTAGGCAATAGGCGTCGACAATGTACCTCCACATCAGTCTGTATTTATGGCTGACACCAGCCAATCATATAACTGTGAGTGGGAACCCAGGTGTATTTATATTCATTATATCAGCACCCTTCCTTCCCTGCTCCAAATTCGCCAAGGTCGTTTCATTTACAGGAAATTTGACGGCTTCTGATTTTTTTTTTATGCAAATGGCATTGATTTTATTGACTACGTTAAAAACGGTCCTAACATCAATGGAGATTACTTGGCCAACCTACGGATGCAGATACGAGACCAATATGTCGATATCTGTGCTGAAATTTGGGAACATTCGTTTAAACTTGGTGCATCTTGGCAAATAAAGCTGGTAGGTTCCATCCATTTGCAGGTCGGAGTACAGACTTGAATGCTCGCCATGGTCACCGACTTGAGGCCGTTGATTCCATCGGGTAAAACTTTCTCTCTCGCCATTCATTTCAGCGTAGGATCCTTCGACTAGTGATGCAGTATCTCCCTGGATAAGCTGACAATATTTCAGCCCTATGCATTAATTTGTCTAGCAGTCGATCGAAACACGCTCTAGTTTCCGCCGCTCGGGGTATATAGTTACGCGGGTTGGCTGAAAAATTTATAGGCTGGAATGATGCTAGAGCTGTGAAATATTTGTATGCATTATTTTCAGCTCTTATTAATAACTGCATTGCTTCTCTGCAGGTAAACTGACATCTGACTTTAGAAAGAAGTTATGTAACATAGAGCCTGGTCAGTGCCTAGATGGGTGAGCGCTCTAAGCTTGGATGTGCATGTATAAAAGGATTACTACCATATCATGTTGAAATAGAGCTTCTTATATGATTACCGGAGTTAAGGAACGTTGTGTCTGTTCAGTATCTGGTTGAGTGACAGCTAGTGAGTATCGACTGATGTAAGATTGGGTATGCCCAAGGTTTAAACAGCTTACGGCCATATCACGTTGAAACAGTTACCATTCCATTCTATACTTTGTATTTTGGTCTCACCCTTTTGCTGACCACCATGCGAATGACGTTTAGTCCTTTCTTCTTGCTTTCTATTTATATATATCTGCTAAATTCTCTCCCCGTATTCGAGCGGTTTGCTGCTAGTATATATTCGTGATTATTCCAATCTTCTCAAATATGCCAAGTCTGTTGAGTAGCTCTAACAGACCTTTATGGCGTTGATCCCGATGTTCAAGTCGGCTTGACTCAAACCTTTGTATAGATGAGTAGCAGGGGAGGCGCCATTTCCTTCGATCTGAGGTTTTGTTTTCCCATGAAGAAAATTGTCTTTGAGTTTGTCCTTGCATCGCAAGAATGGGCTTCCAACTGACCAGCTTTTTAGAAGCTGGCCAAAGAGGAACTGTATTGGAAGTCTGTTATCTCTCATACAACGAAGATGTTGTATTTTCCCGAGGATGACTTCATTACGATCCTGTACGATCATTTTACCATCCCCGTTCTGTAATTTGTATTTTGGCCCCACCCTTTTGCTGACTACCATGCGATTGACGTTTAGTCCTTTCTTCTTGCTTTCTATTTATGTATATCTGCTGAACTCATTTTCTCCCCTTTATCAGGCGGTTTGCTTCTAGTATATATTCCTGTTTATTCTAATATTCACAAATATGTCAAGTCTGTTGGGTAGCTCTAACAGACTATTATGGCGTTGATCCTGATGTTCAAGTCGGCTTCGCTCAAACCTTTGTATAGATGAGTAGCAGGACTGGCGCCATCTCCTTCGCTTTGAGATTTTGTTTTCCCATAAAGAAAAGGGATGATGCATCGCTTCAGATTGTCTTCGAGTTTGTCCTTGTATCGGAAGAGTGTCCTTCCAACTGACCAGAAGCTGGCCAAAGAGGAACTGTTTTGAAAGTCTGCTATCTCTCATACGACGAAGATGTCCTACCTACCTGAGTTGTATTTTTCCGAGGATGACTTCATTACCTGTCGTGTTGCAGTTAGTCAGAACTTAAGAGTTTTTAATGCGATCACTGAGGTTTCTGTGGGAGATGGCACGTAGAAAACGCGAATGGAAGGCATCTAGTTAATGGATGTGTTTTCTGTCCTGAGTTCAAGATTCTGCACCATCGATTAGGAATGTCAGCACTACTGACTTGTACACACTACTTTTCACCATTAACGACACATCACGAGAATTTGTAAAGCCTAGAGCAAAGATTGCCGCCAGTATACGTTCTTGATTATTCTAATATCTTTTTCCATATATCAAGGTTGCTCTTTCTGGTAACATTCTGAGCATGTATATCGCTTTCCGTGCTTCGGTGTCTTTTGACGAACCTGCACTGTTCTTGTCCTATCTCTGGTCTGATTCTGCTGCGCGCTCTATTCATCAGAATTCGGCTGATGAATTTTCTTATATGGCTCATTAGGCTGATTGTCAAAAAATTGTTTAAAAGAGGGAATAGTCAAGAGGAGAACTGGATCATGATGCAGCAACAGGAACAGGAATATATATATAACCAGTATATATATATATATATATATATATATATTACCAGTATATATATATATATATATATATATATATATATATATATATATATATATATATATAGCCGAGCAAGTCGAAACAAATTGTGACACAACGGCGAGGTTTAATAGTTTGCTTTCTGCAAAACAGTAAAAAAAATATTTGGTCTACCTTCCTCAGCACCATGCCGCCTTCCGAAGGAGAGGTACTCTCTGCGATAAGGTTGGCTCGAGGGTCTCGCTCCCCGCCCCTAAACGTTTATACGCCCCCCACCTCTCTACTACATGTTGATTTAAAAATTTCTCAGTCTGGGAGTCACAAGCCATCGAAGGAAAACGTGGTTGGCATCGCTTTTTTAAGTTACCAAAAATCAGGGAATTATCCAGTTTAAATGCAAATTTAAGTACATATTCAATAATTGTTTACTTTTATAATGAACATTTTTTTTTAATTTTAAAAAAAATCTGAGAAAATGTTATTCTTTTTGTAATCAGCACCAATAATTTCGTAACTAAATTTTACTGTAAAAAAGTAAAATGTTTAAATCGCAAATTCGTTCCATTCCCTAAAGATTAATCACCGATTACAAAGGTTCCAACACAACTCAAACGGGATTGTCTTAAAAATTTCTTTTAAAACAATATTTCAGTTTTCGGGAAATTTCTTCGTGTGTTGAATCTTTAAATATTTTTAAAAAATTTTTTAAGCCATCGTTTTCTTGGTTTTATCATTCTAGAAATGTAAAAAAAAAAAATAGGGAGTATTATTTTAATTACTAGCCGTGGACTTCTGGTCAGTATTACTATTAGCAAAAAAAAAAAAAAAAATGAGTACTCATCCATAGTGGATGATCTCGGAATAAAAAAAAGTATTTTAACGAGATATATTTTACCTCTAAATTAATTTAAAACAATGGTTCAGATAAATAAAATTCAATCAAAAGAATAAGCGCTACGGAAATTAGCACTTCGGCACCTCCATACCGAATAGACATGGGGTCACCACGCGGTTGAGAGGTTCAGGGTAGTAAGCACCTACCAGTTATTATAGTTGATGATACACTATGTAAGTTATGTAGAAAAAAGTAAAAATACAAAAAAAAAAAAACTTAAATTAAAAAAAAGCTGAAATTAACCCTTTTGGGGCTCCAATCTCGTCGGGGGTTCCCACGTAGTACGCACCGCACCGGCCATGCAGATACACGAGCTGTATTATAGATTGATGACTGACAACGTAACGTCAGTTTAAAAATAGTTTTTAAAAATGGCGGATGGCTGTAAAACAATGCTGAAAAAGATGGCAGAGGACAAAATGGGGCCTCAAAAAAACGCCCCAACCCGGTGTGGTGTTTCGGCAGTAAGACGCTCAGGCCTTGGTCTGTTGGCATAGACCGCTACCGCTTAAACTGATCTGGGGCTCGCATGTAACCATGTATATGTCTGTGACCAACATACGGCCAGGCCTCACCACGTTGAGTGTTGCAGCTGTGTTTTTCGTAGCAAGCAGGCATTCACAAGGTGGAGAAATTTGATAACCTCACACTGAACCGGGCTTTATTTTATAGTTTTCTTTGCCCTAGACTGGTTGCCGATCAAAGTTACACAAATCGTCTCTGGTCGGTCGGAACAGTTGTTTCATGCCTTTCCAACGGTGTTTGGGCCAAAGAGAACGGGACAGACTTGGGCTGGAAATCGAACGCAACACGCTTGTCCTGACTTTCACGGTGACTTGTTATCACCGGATAAAGCCGAATTTTTCAACCCTCATTAAAATCAACTAAAACAATAAAAAGGAAAAGCCCGCGAAATGCGACCACTTATATTATATACTAGCTTAAAAGCCGACGTATCATGAAGCATTTAAACCAACCCCTGCGGAGGACTCTTGATTGAGCCTTCGTCTTTTTCCGGAAGTTGTAAGTCCATTTTCAGCGTTGTAACCTCACCCGGCTGCCGTGTGATCTAGGTTTTCATCTTCGCTGGACTTTCTTTTCCTCGCTACAGCCGTGGCTCTTTTGATTCCAATATTTTCCTCTGTTGGCGGATATTTCTCTTTGCGAGGCACACTGCTGCCGTATGAAATAGGCAACAATAAACTACAGGACTCAAAATTGATCGCTGCATTTTAAGTATTGCATTAATATTTAAACTTACATTTTAAACGTTCAACGATAATTCTTCTGCTGCCACTTAATTTAAGGACAATTTGATGTACGTAGGTCCTTACTTTCCGTAAAAACAATTATTTTTATTTTATGAGTGACTTTTGCAGGATTTCGCACTTGCTTTCGATTATTCTCACATTTATTTCCAACTGGCAGCATGGCCCGGTGTTGCCGGTGCTTGATTCAAAAATCGTACGACTCATACAGCAATCGCTATCACTTGACTTAAAATATTTTTGCCCTTCCTTGCCTTTAAAGGGGTGCCCTTTGCCGTGCTGATGTTGCTACATGCCTTACTTCTTGCCTATCTCACACTGCGAATTTTTTCTAAGCTCTATACTAAACATTAAATCTGTTACAAAAAAAGAACTAAACAAAATGAACACAAAACGATCAGCTTTAAAAAAGGACTCGTAACTGGAAAAACCAAATGAAAAAAGAATGTTAACAACAAATACTTTTTCACACCCAACCCAGTTCTGCGGAATCAGAATCAAGGTTGAGTTTAAGCAAGTGAATGAGCTAACTGGAGTAAAGTGCTATGCAGATTTAAATTTTTCCCACTTGTGACGAATGCAGCTATCGATTATTTTTTTGCATGCTAGCATGCTAGTTAATATTCTTGTCAATCAGCTATTGGCTCTCACGCTGGCCAATAGAATTTTCCTGCCTATTCATGGCAGCCAGCTATAGGCTCTCACTCTGGTCAGTAGAAAATGGCCGCAAACTACATGAAAACTGCCGTAGAAGCATGAAAAAATCGATTATTTCCACTATCGATGGGAGTTGGGAAATGCAACGTCGGTCCTGGTCTTCACGCTAACTTGGAGCATGTGCATGTAAAGTTTGGTGCAAATCCGTCGAAAATTGCATCCGTGCATTTGTTATACACACACGCATCCTGCCTTTTATAGATAGGGATTTACAGAAATTGTTATCGTACAAAAAATTCGTCACAAAAAAATCACGTAAAAATATCGCCGAAAACAATTGGAGTAATGAAAATTTGGTAACCCACAATTTCAGGATTGTCGGTCCGGATCAGGTCCGAAATGTTTTTAATTTGCTCACGGAGTCGGCCTGATTCCAAAATGCTATATGTTAGGCTCTAGGAATAAAGTTGAACAATTTTATTTTGAAACACTGTAATTTGAGAACTGTATTTTTTTCATTTAAACATGAGCTATTGAAAGTTAGAGAATCGTGTCCCTTTAATTGTTTTTATCAATAGAAGCCAAGATGGCGGGGTCTGAAAACAATCGCAATAATGAAAAGTTGGGAATCCAAAATTTCCGGATTGCGGGCCCGGATTTTCTTTTTCTTTTTTTAAATTTACTCACTGACCCGGCCTGGTTCCAAAATTGTATGATATGTTGGGCTACGGCCTCTAGGAGTAAAGTTGAAAAAGTGTGACACAAAGACACACTCACACATGTATTTATCATATAGAAGAGAAGAAAACGTCTGGGAACAAGACATGTGAACTGCGTTTAGCAGAATGCGTCAAGTATGGCGCACTCACGGAAAATTGAAATCACTACAACTAACTCGTTATTCATCACCCGGATCGAAGTGCCGAATGCCTTTCGTAGTCTGAACACAGTGAATGGTTGTAACACTCACGGCGAGAAGGATTGCACGTCTTTGATAAGTGAAGAGGTGACATAAAGTTGAACGTGTACAGATATCATTTGCCTGCAAATAAAATTGCTCACGAGAGAGTTTAGCATTCTCTGCTCTTATATATATATAAAATAATGTCGTTTTCTCACATAGTAACATAGGTGAGAAAACGACATTACTTTTGCACCAACCTAATATATATATATATATATATATATATATATATATATATATATATATATATAAGAAATTTGGCCCGGATTGTCACACAAGTCAATTTTTCTCTCCAAAATGTACCATACATATCTATAAGTCTACCCTTCGTCCATGCTTAGAATATTGATGACCGGTGCCCTTGCTATTTACCTTGAGCTCCTTGATAAAATCGAAAGAAGAATCAGCAATATTATTGGTCCTCATCTGGCTTCTCGGCTTCAGTCACTTTCCCACAGCCATAAGGTGGCCTCTCTGTGTCTTTTCTATTGAATTTTTAAATATATCAATTTTTTTAATATAAATTTTATTTTATTGTTGTTGTATCTTTCGTTCGTTCGTTTGTTTTTGTTTGTATTCTTCTCGTTTCGAAAAAAATGTCTATTCTTTTAAAATGAACAAAATCATATCTTCGTTTGTAAGTATTTGTAGAAATATTACATTTACACAGTCATCTTAAAAACCGTCTGTTTTATTTTTCTTTCTCGGGCTGACATGACGTAGAGAGGTTAGACTGAATCCATTGCTAGGTCAACTGCTCACAAAGTTAGTTCACTGTGTTGTGTTTGACAATTTTTCTCTCTGGAATCTATCTTACATATCTATATGTCTATCATTCGTCCATGCTTAGAATATTGCTGCCACATAGCGCTCTTGCTATTTATCTAGAGTTCTTTCATAAAATCCAGAGAAGAATCAGGAATATTATTCGCCCTGATCTGCCCTCTTGGGTTCAGTGACTTTCCAACCGCCGTAAGGTGACACCTCAGTGACTTTTCTATAAATAATTTAATGGTAATTGTCCGGATGAGCTTTTCGCTATTGTGCCTTGACTTTT
Source organism: Acanthosepion lycidas (assembly GCA_963932145.1). Lineage (NCBI taxonomy): Eukaryota > Metazoa > Mollusca > Cephalopoda > Sepiida > Sepiidae > Acanthosepion > Acanthosepion lycidas. The sequence goes on from OZ010613.1 coordinate 26,965,714, forward strand.
TAAATTTAAGCGTGATCTCATCAATTTTAGAGTTCAGCTGGCTAGGTGTAGCCGTAAGTTATGTGATAAAAGTTTCTTCTCTCGCACTTCTCGCTTGTGGAACTCCCTTCTCGATTCGTGCTTTCCACACCAAATTTAATCTGAAAAAATTTAATGCAATGCCAATCGCTACCTACTGCCCTTCTGATTATTTTTCAGCTCACCATTAATGTTTGTGTTTCTAATTCTTCCACGTCCAGTAACACCTTGTGTCTTAGTGGCTTTACTGACTTGCATGGAGTGAAACCGATTATATATATATATATATATATATATATATATATATATATATATATATATATATATATATTAACTGATTTAAAATGTAGTTTTTTTCGCTACACAGTAATAACCATGTTTCAAAAAGAGAAGCTAAAAGCTTCAAATTTAAGTTTGTAATTAAATTAAAAACATTAATTCCATTTCATCCTCAAGCGAATTTTGGAGTAACTTTTTTTTTAAATTAATCTATGATTAAGGTTTTATTTTATTTTTCTTGTGTTCGAACAAGTGTTTTCTTTTTGGGATATTGTGCAAATGTTGTATAATTCGGAGAGCTTTCGGCTATACTTTTAGCCATTATCAAGGATGATTTTATTTTTTCAATTTAATTGGGAACGTGGGTTGTGTGCATATTTTTAGTGTTATAGAGATATTTTATTGTCCGAACACAGTGAGCACATTGTGGCCAGGTTCGTAGTTAATATTATTAAGTGTTAGATTCTTTTTTTATTATTAAGGCTTCCATTATTTTTAATCCTTTTTTTTACATGTGGGTAAGGTTATTATGTTTGTATTTTCTACTAGTATGTTTCTGATGGAGTCTGGTAAGTTTGTGTGTCTTTAAATGGGTTCTAATAGATCTGCCTTCGGATAGATGTAACGAAACCGTCTGGATAGGCATGTAGTCGTGTGACTGATGTAATTTTTTACGAATGCGGTGTGATCAGAAACACAGGTTTACACACTCTGCATCCCAAAAATAAAACACTTGTTCGAACACAAGTAAAATTATATAAAAAGCATGATCGCAGTACCTTCTGTGTCGACTTTAATGAAAAACACACACACTCATCTCTCTCTCTCTCTCTCTCTCTCTCTCTCTATATATATATATATATATATATATATATATATATATATATATATATATATATATATATATATTGTAAATGTTCTGTTTAGAATAAATAGTATTAAACAAGATTTACCGGCCTGAATGTCAGAGAAATTTACATAGGAAATATTCGTTCTCCAACAGGATTCGAACCTGTAATTGTGTATATATATATTTATCTGAAGAAAAACATACGGAAAAAACAAACAAAAATCCTTATATGCAATTATGCTGTTTTAAGGATTTTTGTTTGTTTTTTCCGTATATTTTTCTTCATACTGTCGTATCTATATCCATATATTTGCTTACATATATCTATCTATCTATCTATCTATATATATATATATATATATATATAAACAGAAGATATGCGTCCCCCAACATGAATCGAATCTGTATCGTTTCGGAACCGTCATTTAGCCTGACGTGTCTTTAACCGATATGTCCACAGAGGAGCGTTCGGCTGGCAAGGTAGATTTTATTGTTTGTAAACTACAATCTTCCATGAATCTCTGACGTACATTCATATCTGCTCATGGCGTATTCAAATGTAAACAAATGACGTCACACATTATTTTAAAACATTTTATGTTTATAAATTCTTTTTATAGATACCAGTATTTAAGTAAATGCTCTGTTTATAATAAACAGTATTAAATAACATTTACCGGCCTGAATGTCCGAGAAATTTTCATAGAAAATATTCGTCCTTTGACAGGATTCGAACCTGCATCTTATACGGAACCGCCATTTAACCGGGCGTGCCTAACCGATTCGGCCACAAAGGATCGTTCGGTTGGCAAGGTCGAATTTACTGCTTATAAACTTCAATCTTCCATGAATCTCGTACATTCATAACTGCTCATGGCGTATCAAATGTAAACAAATGACGTCATACATGAAGAAATGGACAAAGTCCGACAATTTATTTATTAAAGACATTTTTATGTTTAACGTTCTTTTTATAGATACAAGTATTTAAGTAAATGCTCTGTTTATAATAAACAGTATTAAATAACATTTACCGGCCTAAATGTCCGAGAAATTTTCATAGAAAATATTCGTCCTTCCAAATGATTCGAACCTGTAATTATATATATATATATATATATCTATATATATATATATATATATATATATATATATATATATATATAAACACAATTAATAATAATAATAATAATAATAATAATAATAATAATAATAATGATAACTTTCCTGTTTCAATATGCTGTTGAATCTTAATTCTTCAGTTAATGATTTAAAAATCACATCGCGCATTCCATGATAATAAATACATCCCTGCAAATTCCCTTATCGCTTTTTTTAAAAATATTTGAGCTTAACAACTTTAACAAAATGTTGCAATAACAATCATGAATATGAACGATAATCGTTATTTTTTAAGAAGTAAGGGGGTACAAATTTTACGGTAACGGCCGTAAAACACGTCTATCTTCACTTGTTCTTTCTTTCTTTCGTTTTGTTTTCTGACTGAAACGAAGCGACGTCTCTGATCTGTGTTTCGATTTTCGCTGGTCGTTATTTAAGAAGTGGGTTCAAATGAATAGATTTAAAATTAAAAACTTTTATCTGTTCGCTGACACAGCCGTTAAACACATCTATCTTCCCTCCTTTCTTGCATTCATTTTCTCACTGAAACCAAGTAGCGTCTCTGATATTCGTTTTGTTTTTCCACATAATCAAAACGGAATAGTCGGTTATCTATGAGCTGTGGGCTGGCGGCGTTAAGTAGTTTTAAGAAAGAAGGGAAGATAGAACTGCTTAACGCCACCAGCCCATACCTCATAGATATTTGACTATTTCGTTTAGATGACGGGGAAAAACAAGACTCATATCAGAGACTTTGCTTGGTCTCTTTCTTTCATATTCTCACTGAAACCAACTGATGTATTTCGACCAAAACGGGACACTCCATTATTCATGAGATATTGGCAAGAATTAACGGTCGCGCAAACTAACCAAGGCAGGGAAAAGCACAATTACAATAGTCGTACTCAAAATATCACACATTTGCTATTTGAATTTCCTGAGGTATCATAATTCTTAATGATTGAATGAGATCCTGTCGAGTTCCTCAAATATACGAGGAAATATCCGTTGACATTCTTCAGTTGAATCATTAAATATTTAAGCATTCACTGCCATATAGGAGGACTGACATTATATAACCGTTCAGCACCCTTTTCTTTGTTTCTATTGCCTCAAGTCTCTTCTTCATCTGTGAGGAGATTGTCCAGCATTCACTGCCATATATGAGGACTGATATTATACAACCGTTCAGCACCCTTTTCTTTGTTTCTGTTGCCTCAAGTCTCTTCATCTGAGAGGAGATTGTCCAGCATTCACTGCCATATAGGAGGACTGATATTATACAACCGTTCAACAGCCTTTTCTTTGTTTCTGTTGCCTCAAGTCTCTTATTCATCTGTCAGGAGATTTTCCAACATGCATTGTCATATAGGAGGACTGATATTATGTAAATGTTCAATACACTTTTCTTTTTTCTAACGAAATTTTCCAGTTACTTAATGCTTTAGGGTGGGGGGCATTTTTCGGTATCCCAATGTGTTCAATATCTTTCTTTGCTATACTGAAATCTATAGACGGAGGTAGTTGAAGTTTTCAAAATTTATTATTTCCACAATCTATTAACGAATAATCATGGATAAAGCAAAATTCTGGAAGTATATGAATTCTTCTAAAATATCACTTCGGAAGACTTAAAGGCATTTATGTCAGAATCGATGCAATGCAATCGAGTGCATTGCTTCAGGCAACCATCCCCAGCGGGCAATATTTGTTCCAGAGCTGAAAAAAGGAGGAAACGTCAAGTCTTTCTATCTTTCTATCTTTTTTTCTTTTTTTCTTTCTTTCTCTCAGTCTTTCTTTCCTTCTATCTTTCTTTTATCTTTCTTTCTGTCTACCTTTTTCATTCTTTCTTTCTTTCTTTCTTTTTCTTTCTTTCTTTCTTTCTTTCTTTCGCTTTCGTTATTTTCTTTCTTTCTTTCTTTCTTTTTGGCTCTTTTTCTTTTTGTTTCTCTTTTCATCTATTTTTCTATTTCTGTTTCTTTCCCTAAATCTTTGATAAAGTTTATTGTTTCCTTTTCTCGGCAAGAGACAAGCAATCGTTTGCCGGTCTATCCCAGCTATTCAGCAGGCCTATTTGTTTTTTAGGTAACAGCAAGGCGCAACGGACGTGCTAACTATGAAAATAAAGAAGAAGCAGAATAATATAATGATAACAATAATAATAATAATATTAGGTTGTCCCAAAAGTTCGTAAACACTTGCAAAATATTGAAATTTTACTCGCCAAGTAATAACAAAAACAACAAAAATTATTCCTCAAAATAAAGACCATCATTTTCCAAGACTTTCTGCCATCGATCTGCAAGCTTTCGGATCTGGTGAAAGTACCATTGAGCCGGCTTCGAATCAAAGAATTCTTGACACGCTTCCTCGACTTCATCAAACAAGTCGAATCGGTGGCCCTTCAGAAAGTGTTGTATTGAGCGGAAAAGGCCGTAATCTGATGGAGCACAGTCAGGACTGTAGGCTGGATGTGGCAGAACCTCAACACCGTCCAGCTCTTCAAACTTGTCTTTGGTCTTCCTGGCGGTGTGTGGCTTGGCATTGTCCTGCTGCATCAAAGTGCGCTTTCGGTTGATCAGAGCCGGGTACTTTTGCTTCAACTTTTCGTAGACCTGCTCCAGTTGCTGACAGTGAGGATCGAACTCGCTACTCAGTCGTAATTGATCTAGCGAGACAAACTTGTTAACCATTACACCGCCTCGAGGTGCCCAATGGTAATTATCCAAGCGTAGCTCAGATGTGGCACAAGGCCGAAAGTAGGGGGCACCCAGTGAGGATCGAACTCACTACTCAAACGTAATGGTTCTAGCGAGACAAGCTTGTTAACCATTACACCGCCTCGAGATGCCCAGTACTGATTTTCCAAGCGTAGCTTAGATGTGGCACAAGGCCGAAAGTATGGAGCACCCAGTGAGGTTCGAACTCACTATTCAGTCGTAATTGTTCTAGCAAGACAAGCTTGCTGACCATTACACCGCCTCGATGTGCCCAATAGTTATTTTCCAAGCGTAGCTTAGATGTGGCACAAGGCCGAAAGTAGGGAGCACCCAGTGAAGATTGAACTCACTATTCAGTCGTAATTGTACTAGCGACACAAGTTTGCTAACCATTACACCGCCTCGAGGTGCCCAATGGTGATTTTCCAAGCGTAGCTTAGATGTAGCACAAGGCCGAAAACAGGGGGAACACAGTGAGGATCGAACTCACTACTCAGTCGTAATTGATCTAGCGAGACAAGCTTGCTACCATTACACCGCCACGAGGTGCCCCATGGCGAGAGCCGATAGCTTAGGGGAAAATTATCCGACTGATGCCAAATCATTCGGGTTTCGGTGCTACCTTGAGGCAATCGGTTGTCTCGCCACACTAATGAACTGTGTGGATGTCTCTCTCTCTCTCTCTCTCTCTCTCTATATATATATATATATATATATATATATATATATCGAGTCTAATTCAATACCTCTTCGTCACCGAGGCGCGTTGGTACAGTTGTTATGACGCTTGCGTCATATCGTAGTGGATATGCACTGATGATATGTTTTAGATATAGGATGAAACGGCCGCCCAGTGCTTTCTGCATTCGGTTACGGTTATTTCTAACCTCGATGAATTACTTAATTATGATATATATATATATATATATATATATATATATATATATATATATATATATATATATATATATATATATTCACACGGCTTTAATTAAATAATTTAGATATATCATGTCTGTTAGATTTAGTTGTGATCCTTTCGAGTACACGTGCTTCGTAGCCTTAGAAAATTGATTAAGAAAAATACCAAAGTTTTCTTTCAAATACTTTTTATTTTCCCAAGTAATTTCAATCTCATCTGAGAACATCTTCAGGAGGTTACGTTGTCTGTGAGTATGTATATATGTCTTTGTAAATTCAAAATATTTCAAATGTTCTTTTTTTACTGCTTATGCAGTGTTCTAGATTTCAAAGTTCACAAGATTTTGTAGGATTTTTCAGCTCAGTATAAGAGAAGTAACTATTACCATTTTTGCTGATGCATATATAATTTTTTATAAGCATTGAAGGACGTGCAGACTGTGCAAGATAGATAGATACATAGATACATACATACATACATACATAGGAACATAAGGATATAGAGAGACTGAAAGAGATATTAAAAGACTGATAGATAGATAGATAGATAGATATGGAAGGCTATGAACAGATAGACATAGATATATACCATAGATAGATAAATATAGATAATCAATAGACATAGATAGATAGATAGATAGATAGATAGATAGATAGATGTTATCAGAGACCTAAGGATAAAGAGAGAGTGTGTGAGAAAGGGTGTGAGAGTGTGAGGAAAAGATTGACACAGAGATAAAGGTGAACAGTGTGTGTGTGTTTGTGTGTGTGTGTGTGAGAGAGAGAGAGAGAGAGAGAGAGAAGGATACAGATTTGAGAGAACGGGTAGACAGGCAGACAGATTGAAAGATTGAGATACATAGGCAGATAGCAAGATAGATCATTCCATAGATAGATATGAATAGACGGAGATAGATAGATAGATAGATAGATAGATAGATAGATAGATAGATGTGAAAAGCTCGATATGGAAGGCTATGAACAAACTGGCATAGATATATACAATAGATAGATAGATATAGATCATGAACAAAGATAGATAGATAGATAGATAGATAGATAGATAGATAGATAGATAGATAGATAGAGAGATAGATAGGGACAGACTGAGATAGATAGATAGATAGATAGATAGATAGATAGATAGATAGATAGATATGAGTAGACTGGGATAGATAGATAGATAGATAGATAGATAGATAGATAGATAGATAGATATGAGTAGACTGGGATAGATAGATAGATAGATAGATAGATAGATAGATAGATAGATAATGAACAGAGATAGATAGATAGATAGATAGATAGATAGATAGATAGATAGATAGATAGATAGATAGATAGATAGATAGATAATGAACAGAGATAGATAGATAGATAGATAGATAGATGTGAACAATGTGGGATAGATAGATAGATAAGCGTTTGTTATTTTAGATTGGATTTTAAGATTTCGATTGAAAGAGCGAATTCTTTGTTCAATTCAATGATTATTTTTGACATTTTTCACATTTAATCGGCCATTTCTGTAAGATTGAATCAAGTCGAAAGATTTTAATGTCACGAAAGTAAAGAATCTAACTTGATTGTTGTTGAAAGAAAGCCAACAATCTGGAAATTGAAGAATCACAAGAGATTTGCCAGACAAATAAAATAGACTCTAAAGAGAGAAAAAAAAAATGATACTTATTCTTGTCTCTTATTAACAAGAGATACAGCAATGAGACACACACACACACATATGTATATATATATATATATATATATATATATATATATATATATATATATATATATATATATAGATAGATAGATAGATAGATAGATAGATATAATGCTTAATTTAGTTACTTATTTACAGCTTGTTTCGTGCAGAAGACGTTTCCAAAATCGGAAACTCTGGAGCTGTATTTTTAGAGTTTACCTTTTTTTCCGAGTTTTTCGCGATTTTTTAAACAGGTTTTTACGTAGACATTATACACAGGGTAGCATTATACACAGTTAAGCGATTAAAATCATTTATTTTTTAGTTAGAATCAATGCACTGTAATCTATCTCTCTCTTTCTTTCTCTCTCTCTCTCTCTCTCTATATATATATATATATATATATATATATATATGTGTGAAAAGTGTTTATGTAAGTATATATATAAATATTAAATATATATATATACATATATATACACACACACACATATATATATATGTATATATATATATATATATATATATAAAATATATAATATATAATTATTTATATATTATATGCATGGTACTTATTAGAAAGCGCTCAATATTAGAGCTAGAGCTAACATATTTGGTTGGATTGATGTGAGTTTGTGAC
>OZ010613.1:26978968-26991468 GCA_963932145.1 Acanthosepion lycidas
AGATAGATTAACAGAGATAGATTAACAGAAATAGATAGATAGATAGATAGATAGATAAGAATAGACGGAGACAGATAGATGAATTAAGCGGAATAAATGTGAAGAGATGTCTTTGTAACGGTCGAAGCCGTACCCGACTGACTGACACAGAAGTCGATATGACAAAGACCTAAAGACATTGACAAAAAAAAAAAATCATAATAATTCTAAGAAAAACAATGACATTCTCTTTCTTGTTTCCTCACGCTTTTCTTTGTTCTTCAAAAATGAGTATGGCTGCGCCCAGGATGATCAACATAGCAAAAACAAAAAAACAAAACAAAAAAAACCCGTATGTCACCAAAGTATCGATAATGAAATTGTCAGTTCTCAAGATTTTAAAATAATTATTTTAAGTGACGTCCTTTCTCAGGAATTCGAATCAATGATAGCCAGACTGAGAATCCTTAAATAATAAAAAAAAAAAATATATAGAAAAGAATTAAAAAGAAAACTAAAAAAAAAATAATTGATTTTACTTCTTTTTTTATTTTTTTATTACATCTTGAATTTGTTGCTTTAACTACGTGATCACTTTCCCATTAATAAATTGTTCTGTTAGCAAAGTTTCGTTGTCATGGTTATCAAAAAATCTTTGCCATAATGAATACTGTTAATTAACATCTGAGTTATATTAGATATCTAGGTTGTGTATAATTATTGGTGTTGCAGCGTACCTACGCCCGATAATAGGTATGTCTCCATTCACATAAACACAATAGTAAATACTGTATGTTGGTCTGCAGTTGGAGATTTGTCTCCAGCTGGTCAAACTCTCTGATTCCCGACAGAGAGGATCCCCAGACGAAGCTAAGTCGAAGGGCAGAGTCTCGTCTCAGGAAAACAGCTACTCGACCCCGTTTTATACAGGGTTTACTCGGAATTTTTAACCGAGCCTACGGGCTTGGATACCCAAGATTAAATTCGGCTTTGTTCAACATCTGACAGCGTGGGGCGGTTGCTAGATATCCTGCTGACGGAGATTCGTCTCGGGAAAACAGCTACCCGACCCCGTTTTATACAGCGTCTACGGGGAATTTTTAACCGAGCCTACGGGCTTGGATAACCAAGATTAAATTCGGCCTTGTTCAACATCTGACAGCGTGGGGCGGTTGGTAGATATCCTGTTGACGGAGATTCGTCTCGGGAAAACAGATACTCGTCCCCGTTTTATACGGTGTCTACGGGGGAATATTTGACCGAGCCTACGGGTTCGGATATCTCACATTAAATTCGGAATTGTGCCACATCTGACCGCGTGCAGCGATTAGTAGATATCCTACAGTTGGAGATTCATTGTAGAATTCATTTGACTCACATTTAGCAGTTGACTATTTCTTCTGCCCGCCGCTGGCGAATCTTATATGTGTTGTTCTTGTCCTAAGTATTATCGTTCATTACTAACCTTCGTCTGATTATTCTATTCAGTAGCCTTCCCTAGCTTACAACATTTTGGCGACGCGGATAAGCCAAAATTAGAACAATTAGCATAGTGTCGAAAAAATATAACATTTTTCTTTCATGTATAGCTTTCCACCACGGATCTTCTCAGCATATCTACTGGAGATCCGCGAGAGGGAAAATAAAAATCTTTATAAGGTGCCACCATCACAGGATTGGCGATTCTCACACTGAGGTTACGAAAGTCTCCTGGATTTCAAATTAGTCCAGTTCTAAAAACACCGTTCGATATCAAACATTGTCAAAAGCTGCAGTAATAACCTAAATGTTGAATCCTTAAAGAGGGTACAAACAGACTTAGGTGGTACTCGAGTGAAGGAACAGTAACACGCGCGTAGATGAAGAAAGAGAAGTTTATTGTAAAAGAGAATACACTACTGAAAGACAGGGAATTGGGTAGCAGGCTAGTAATTTCCGAAGCAAGTTTATTTACCTCACCTCCCCACAAGGCAGGATGTGGCACAAGGCGGGTTTTTTATATGGGGCAAAACCGGGCCCGTAGGCTCGGGCAAAAATTCCCCGTATACGCCGTATACACGTGGTCGGGTAGCTGTCTACCGCCTCGTCTGGGTTCCTCTCTGCTCGAATGCAGAGTGTTCGACCAGCATGGCTGGAGACGAATCTCCAACTAATTGACGAAGCAAATTTATTTACCTTACCTCTACGCGATGCAAGATGTGACACTGAGCCTTTTTTTATACGGAGGAAAACCCAACCCGTAGACACCGAAAAAATTCCCCGTAGACCCCTAGCTGTCTACCACCCCAGACGAGACTCTGCCCTTCGGCATAACCGCGTCTTGGGATCCTCTCTGCCCGGAGGCAGAGACTTTGACCAGCATAGCTGGAGACGAATCTCTAATTGCCGAAGGAAGGATATTTGCTAACCGCCCCACTCGTTCAGATGTGGCACAAAGCCGAATTTAAAGTGTGGTATCCGAGCCCATAGGCTCGGAAAAAAATTCCCTGTAGACCCCGTTAAAAAAGGTGCCGGATAGCTGTCTACCACCCCAGACGAGGGTCTACCCTTCGGCATAGTCTCGTCTGGGTTAATCTTTGTCTGAAGGCAGAGAGTTCGACTAGGTTAGCTCGACACGAACCTCTAAATAATTGCCGAAGCAAGCTTCCAGGTATATCCTGTGTTCATATATATAGCTACTGATATAGTCAGTCAATGTAGACGATAGGGAGTGTGAGACATTCCATTACAACGCTAAACGTTTTTGATTTCGATCATACATGCCAAAGAGATTTAAAGAAAAAGGCATAAACTTAAGGCCAATGAAAGCAGAAAATAAACCTGTAAGTTGGCATTAAATTATTAGGTTGGTGCAAAAATAATGACGTAATAATGTCGTTTTTTGACGTATTTTTTAACGTCAAAAAACGACATTATTACGTCATTGTTTTTGCACCAACCTAATACATCACTTCGTAGTTTGACTTTTACAGTCAATTATACAAGGTGCGATGGATAAATTGTCGTCTAAATTACTCGGAAATAAAAATAACTCTGACAACTCATTTTACCAAAATTACACAAAAGTATCTTGAAATACTAAGGAACAATTTTATTCCATAATATCGCTATTGCCTTCAACAACGGCCTGATGGCGACTTCGCAACCTCCTTAAATGTCTTTGGGCGGTTTCCATGCTTAAGTTGCTCAACGCTGCCATAATCCTTTCCTTCGGGTCATTTTTGGTGTTGCAAATAGTTTTGCTGGTCTCTCGCTCAATTGCGCCCCGCAAATAATAATCAAGGTGGTTGCAGTCTGGTGAATTAAGTGGTCAGATGTAAGGAGTGCAGTGGTCGCAGAAATTGTCCGACAGCCATGACTGGGTTCTCCTGCTTGTGGGGCATGGTTCAGAGCCTATTTGACACATATAGGGTCTTCCTGCACCCGCACTCTTATTCTAGGGCAGAACTATATCCTCAAGGTACTTGATGTAGACCTCTGTGTTGAGTCGGAGGCCCTCTGGGAAGATGAATGGAGACATAACGATGCCGTGACTATTGATCACTGTAAACACCCTGATACTAAGTTTGACATCCAACTCTTTCCGAATTCGCTTCACTTATCAGATTGCCACCGAAAAACACGCTGAAACGTTATATTTGAGCTTTCTCTGCGAATGCTAAGCAGTAGAGTGCTGTGTTCAAATATCTGGCAAAGTGAATTGCGTCATTGTGCCCTTTTTCTCACAGACAATGCACAACTAAGCCTATTATACTGTGCAGTCGGGGCACCTCGACGTAGTGTAATGGTTAGAAAGCTTGTCTTGCTAGATCAGTTACGACTGAGTAGTGAGTTCGATCCTCACTGGCTGTCCCATACTTTCGGCCTTGTGCCACATCTAAGCCGGGTTTAGAAAATCACTATACTGTGCAGTCGACAAAATAAAATAAAAAATAGATATAAAATTAAATTAATCTTCAGGCCAATGAAAAGAAAGTAAAATGCCGTTTACGTTATAGCTCATCCACTTATTTGAGTGAAGCTTTACATAATGAAAATAAGAAAAATTAAAAACGTTTTTTTCGCATTTAATAGGGAAAATTTGAATCCTGGGAAACAAGATTAAATAGTTGATCAAAGGTTAAAGACGATATCTAAAGAAAGTCCTTGTTGGAATTATTGAGTACTAGTGATCCAGCCAAAATGAGCTAACTCATTTTATAGTTTACAAATAGAAGGGTTAACCAATCAGAAGGCTCAAAATATTCAATGCGAGGTGTATAAAGGAAGCCGTGTTTGTTCCCGAATATTCACTGCCAGCCTTTGATATCGAAGACTGAAGAATTACAGAACAGCTGCTGGTGGTATTGGCGATATAGTCAGATTCAGTAGAGTGTCTGACTCGTGAGTATTAATCTTTAACGTCGTTTTATTCAACAGATTACGTACTGCGCTGTATTCTATATTCATAGAATATGGTGAACATAATTAACAATCATCATCATCATCATCAAGGTCATCATCATCATCATCATCCCTCGACTGCTTCAATGGTCAGTGAAACCTGCGGAAACAGAAGAAACCTACAACCCCCTGCAGGCTAATCTGTTGTCGGTGGAACTCGAGAGTTCTGGAATTATTAGGTCCGTCCACTCTTTGATCTTCTTTGACCAACTCTTCAGTTGCCATCTCCGCTTGGTCGGCCTTCAACACTTTCTTGCATGATGACCATTGAAGATGCTGTTTATACCGTGTCACGTGGCCAAAATACGCTACCCCCATCGACGCTTAATAATGACGAGGAGGGATTCCTGACGGCACACGGTAATTTCACTGACTGTACTTTGATTTCGAAGACTGAAGAATTACGGGCCAGCTGCTGCTGCTGGTATTGGCGATATAGTCAGATTCAGTAGAATGTCTGACTCGTCAGTATTAATCTTTAACGTTGTTTCATTGAACAGATTACGTACTGCGCTGTATTCTATATCCATAGACTATGGAGAACATGGTCCACAGGCCTAAAGCATGTAGGAAATACCAAACTGACGACCCCGTAGGTAATTGCACATCTGTCATTGTGAATAAATTCAAAATTTCGATGGACGATACGATCAAATGGTATTCCAAATAGGAAGAAGTGCTTCACAGAGATCATGCCCTATATCGAATTTGACGTTTCTTTCTACAGACTTCTCTTGTCCTGTACCTCCAGACAATTTCACTGGCGTTCAGGTCGGGCGAAACCGAAGGACAGTCCATAAGTATCACGTTATTGGTCATGAAAAACTCCTTTCTCCTACGGGCATTATAGAATGCAATGTTGTCCTGCTGAAAGGTCCAGTCATTTCCGCACTAGCCAGGGCCTTCCGTCCATAAGGATGTTATGTACATGCCTACATAACCAGCCGCGGTTTGACATCCCGGCATAATCTGAAGCTTCATTGTTCCTTGGTAGGAGATAACACCTCAGATCATGATGGAACCTCCAGTAAAGTCCCAGTAACTTTAGAAGCCATCTGAACTATTCAAGTTTTTTTTTTTTTTAAAGAACAAAATCGTCTTCCACTTTTCTCTGTCCCATGTTTGGCGCTTGTCAGCAAAATGTAACCCGGCTGTTTTTGTAGTGTGGATGGAGGCGAGGACTTTGATGAGGTTATCGCCTTAAAAGAGATTATTCTCTTTTACAATAAACCTCTCTTTCTTCATCTACGCGCGTGTTGCTCTTCCTTCACTCGAGTACCACCTTAGTCTGTTTGTACCCTCTTTAAGGACGCAACATTTGGGTTATTACTGCCGCTTTTGACAATGTTTAATAGCGAACAGTATTTTTAGAACTGGACTAACTTGAAATCCAGGAGACTTTCGTAACCTCAGTGTGAGAATCGCCGATCCTATGATGGTGGCACCTTATAAAGATTTTTATTTTCCCTCTCACGGATCTCCAGTAGATATGATGTTAACTATAAGTGGGAAGATGCGTTGCGGAAAACTATATATGTAACAAAAATGTTATATTTTTTCGACTGTATGCTAGTTGGTCTAATTTTGGCTAATACTCGTCACCAAAATGTTGTCACCGTCTCTTTGAGACGCCGCGTATTGTTCTTGAGAGCTGAGTTCTGCTTCCGTAAGTCCTTTACTCTGCTTTGATGATCGGTTGATCTCATGACTAGCAATTCGTTGAATCCTCCTGACCAACGCCGACGAAACTTTCTTGGGCCGATCACTTGAACTTCTCGTTCCGTAAAATTTTAATATGTCTAAGCCAGTAGTTCTTAAACATCTTGAAGTCGGGGCACACTTGAAATCCTGCCAATGGTTGTAGGCGCACTATATACAAATTTCAGAAAAAATATTATAACGAAGTCATATATCTCAGAAAAGAAATAATGCAGTAAAAATATAAAAAGAAACAAAGTTAAGTTTAGTCTTGTGTTTATGAGAAACAGGAGCCTAATAAGTCTTAGCGATTTCTTAAATGTTTGGGCATACACGGGTACGAGCGGACCGCCATTATATATAATGGCACTATTCTATCAGTAATAATTGCTTTAACTATCGATAATTCCTTTCTCCCCGATTTCCTATGCATTTCTATAGCAAATATCATTATCAACGTACATCTATATTATAATGGACGATGAAAAATGGATAATTTACAACAACGTGGAACGTAAGATAATGCAAAACGAGCCATCACAATCCTTAGTAAACACTTCTCTTCATCCAGAAAAGGCTAATGTTATTTACAGTGTGTAGTGGATAAGTTCACAACATACAGCTCTAAAATATGAACCAAACATTGAAAAGTTTCTCTCGTTTTTCACTTAATTGTGGTGAGAGCAGAAAAGCCTAATTCAGATAAATATGAACGAGATTAGTACAGCAATATAATAAAGATATTTATTTTTTTTTTTATATCTGGACACGTATTTCTATGGAATGTCATGGCGCACCTAGACATCTTGAAGGGCGCGCCCGTGCTCCCATGCGTACCATTAGAGAACGAATGGTCTAAGCGGTCATCGAATGGTAATGTAATTGTGTATGTATGTCTGTCTAGTAGGAGGAATTTTAACTTTCCCTTCACTGAAGACGTCTGAAAAGCCCAGACCGTTAGACATTAATTACAATAACACAGAGAGGTAGACATATATATAGGTAGATATTTTGTGGACGAAATACTGAAGGTAATGAAAGCTTTTATAAGAGTTACCTATGTATGTTTTTCTTCAGCTAAATAGTGGGGGTTACAGATTCTTAGCGCGCTTAACAAAAATCCTATAATTCTTTGAGATTTTTTCTGTTACAGTGGTGAGCATAGAAGTTTTTGACGTTATTCTTGCCGATACATTTTCTTTAAACTGTTAATTGAAGGCTATTATTAGTTCTACGTAGCATGATATCTAGGAAGGATAAAGTGCTGTTCGTTTCGGATTTTAAATTAAAATCTTTTGTAGGTTTAACGATAGTATGCTTGTCTAAAGGTCGAGTATTCCTTAATATATTCCAAAACTATTATGCAACCAAAATTGTCTATAATTCCGAATCCGGTATATATAAAATGAACTGTGACAACTACTCCTCACAATAAACTGGTGAAACTTGCAGAAATAAAAAATAAAGCGTATTTATGAACACAAAAAGGATCCTTTCCATAACAATTTATGAAATGCAAAAGTCAAAGATAATAACTTCAAACACAAGAGTGCCATATTTGGTAAAAGAGAAAATAACTGAAAGTTCCTGAGAGTGTCGCTATTGAATCTTACTAAAATATAAATCCACGCCATGAATTTTTCCAAATATCTTTATTACTATAAGAAATACTTTCACCCCAAGTCAACATATATGACCATATATATATATATATATATATATATATATATATATATATATATATATATATATATAATTTTACACAAACCCCACCACACGTATACACATACATGCGAGGAAATATTATTCAGTGGAAAAATAAAAAAAATTACATGTATACATTCACGAGAAATTTTCGCTTCACTTCCAATCTTTGAATTTCAACATACAAATGCGTATGTATAGACACAACACCACCCGTATACATACATATGTCATATCCGAAACTGTCCACATATGTTTATATATGTATGAGTCCCGACGGACGACCAAGTATGTATATGTGTCTGCGTACTTCATTGGGCGTATGAACATACAAAGATGTTTGCGTTAGTACGATGACACCACGACGACGTTTCCCCCAACTTCCATAATAAGACCAATACACGCAATCTACATAAACACAAAATTTTTTAAAAATTAATCAGTTTGTCTGACGATCGCAAAAGCGTGAAACCCATCAATCCAACCAAATATGTTAGCTCTATCTCTGATATTGAGCGCTTTCTAATAAGTACCGCGCATATAATATATAATTAATTATATATATATATTTATTTATATTTATATACACACACTTTTCACACTTTTCACATATATATATATATATATATATATATATATATATATATATATATGTATATATATATATGAATAGAAAACATTAACCGTTTTCTTTTCATTTTAAAAACCTTCTAATACTTAAAATAGATAGATTCATAAATGAATTTCTGAAAATAGATTAAAATGAATAATAATTACCGTATTTTTCGGCATACAAGACGCACTTTCTTTCCTAAAAAATACCCTGAAAAATACGTGTGCGTCTTCCAAGACGAATGTAAAGCAACGCCTAGGTTCAAGTAATCTTGGACGGTCACCTAATTGGCTTGACTGATAGGGACATGGATTTTTATGTTGAGACATTCCACTATAATGTTAGCTATTTAATTCAGTGTTTTATATGATGAAAGCACAGTACTTAGCTGTTACAAATATTTCTAAGACTATAAACCTTCCCGGAGCCGAGCCACAAGCTTAAACATGCTCTGTTTATTAGCAGTGACTA
Source organism: Acanthosepion lycidas (assembly GCA_963932145.1). Classification (NCBI taxonomy): domain Eukaryota; kingdom Metazoa; phylum Mollusca; class Cephalopoda; order Sepiida; family Sepiidae; genus Acanthosepion; species Acanthosepion lycidas. The sequence goes on from OZ010613.1 coordinate 26,987,877, forward strand.
GTACCTCATTGGCACCCAAACAAAATTGGACGAGTGATTAATGTAAACAATATATGGCGCCAGTGTGTGAGGGACGCATGGTCAATGTGTCGTTGTATGTGAATGATTTTTTTCTTAGAATTTTCTTTTCAATATTAGGGCGCGTCTTCCACGCCACACTGTCTTGTAAACCGTAAAATATGGTACATTAAAAACCAATAATAACAACATTTAATCACTTTTGTTTATTAGATTTTTTAATTATTAAATTACATCACTTAGCATCCTGCATAGTTTATTTTGACTTCCACAGTTAGCCTGAAATATACAGGGTGCGATGGATAAATTTTCATCTAAATTACGCGAAAATGATAACAGCACTGGCTTCTCATTTTAACAGATATACACAGTGCGATGTATAAATTGCCGTCCGATTGAGGCCAAAATGAAAATAACACTGACATCTCATTTTAACAGATCTACAGGGTGCGATGGATAAATTGGCGTCCAATTGAGGCCAAAATGAAAATAACACTGACATCTCATTTTAACAGATCTACAGGGTGCAATGGATAAATTGCCGTCCAATTGAGGCCAAAATGAAAGTAAGACTGACATCTCATTCTAGCCGATCTACAGGGTGCGATGGATAAATTGCCGTCCAATTGAGGCCAAAATGAAAATAACACTGACATCTCATTTTAACAGATCTACAGGGTGCGATGGATAAATTGCCGTCCAATTGAGGCCAAAATGAAAATAACACTGACATCTCATTTTAACAGATCTACAGGGTGCGATGGATAAATTCCCGTCCAATTGAGTCCAAAATGAAAATAACACTGACATATCATTTTAACAGATCTACAGGGTGCGATGGATAAATTGCCGTCCAATTGAGGCCAAAATGAAAATAACACTGACATCTCATTTTAACAGATCTACAGGGTGCGATGGATAAATTCCCGTCCAGTTGAGTCCAAAATGAAAATAACACTGACATATCATTTTAACAGATCTACAGGGTGCGATGGATAAATTGCCGTCCAATTGAGGCCAAAATGAAAATAACACTGACATCTCATTTTAACAGATCTACAGGGTGCGATGGATAAATTCCCGTCCAATTGAGTCCAAAATGAAAATAACACTGGCATCTCATTTTAACAGATCTACAGGGTGCGATGGATAAATTGCCGTCCAATTGAGGCCAAAATGAAAGTAAGACTGACATCTCATTTTAATAGATTCACAGGGTGCGATGGATAAATTGCCGTCCAATTGAGGCCAAAATGAAAATAATACTGGCATCTCATTTTAACAGATCTACAGGGTCCGATGGATAAATTGCCGTCCATTTGAGGCCAAAATAAAAAATAACACTGACATCTCATTTTAACAGATCTACATGGTGCGATGGATAAATTGCCGTCCAATTGAGGCTAAAAGGAAAAAAACGCTGACATCTCATTTTAACAGATTCACAGGATGCGATGGATAAATTGCCGTCCAATTGAGGCCAAAATGAAAATAACACTGACATCTTATTTTAACAGATCTACAGGGTACGATGGATTAAGTGTCATCCAATTGAGGACAAAATGAAAATAACACTGGCATCTCATTTTCAAGGAAATGTTTACCAAAATTAAACAAAAATTTCTTGAAATAAAAAAGAGAAATTTTATTCAATAAAATCGCTATTGTCTTCAACAACTCCCTACAGATGACTCTGCAATCTTCTTTAACTCTTCTGACATTTTTCCTTGTTAATTTGGGGAATTCGACCATATTCCTTACCTTTAGGTCATCGTTGGTGTTACAAAGAATTTTGTTGGCATCTCGCCCAATTGCGAACACACATAATAATCAAGTCGTTTGATGTCTGGGAAGTTAGGTGGCCAGATGTATGGAGTGAGGTGGTTGCAGAAATGACAGCCATGATTGGGTTCTCCTGCCTGTGAAACATGTTGCAGACCCCTGTTGATAAATCTAGGGTCTTCCTGTAGCCACTCTGTTGAACCAGGGCAGCTCTATCTCCTCAAGGCGCCTGATTTAGGCCTCTGTGATAAGTCAGGGGCCCTGTGGGAAGATGAATAGAGGCATAATGACGTCATGACTAACGTTCACTGCAAACACCATGATGTTGAATGGATATATCATCCAACTTTTTTCCGAATTCGCTGTATTGTTATCAGATTGCCCCCCCCCCAAAAAAAAAACACTCTGAAACGTCATATCAGAGCTTTCAAGCAGTACAGAATGCTGTTTTCAAATATCTGGCGAAGTGAATTGCGTCATGGTGCATTTTTTCTCAAACACATTGCAGAACTAACCCTGTGTTGTGCAATCGACAAAATAAAAAAAAACAATGCGCATGCGCGAAATTAAAAATATAAAATTGTGACAATTTATCCATCGCACAGTGTACTTATGGGTTTACTTAAATTTAATTCGAGAGTTTTCAGTTTTCATCAGGACAACAGTAGACTTCACTTCGTTTAAATTAATTCATTTGATATTTCCCATTCAGAACTTCACTTGCCTCGATGTAGATTCGTTTGGTTTGGTTTCACGGCATATCAAACTGAATAGATTATTTAATGCCGACAAGATTTATATTGCTGGTAATATTTTTTCCAAAAATCTATTGCTGGTAATATCTTTTTTCCAAAAATGTATTGCTGGTAATTTTTTAAAATTTATTGCTAGTAATTTTTTTCATCAAAAGTGTATTGCTGGTAATATTTTTCTTCAAATATTTATTGCTGGTATTTTTTTCTGCCAAATCGTATTGCTGGTAATATTTTTTTCTTCAAAAATGTATTGCTGGTAAGAATTTTCTTCAAAAATATATTGCCGGTATTTTTTTCTTCAAAAATATATTGCTGGTATTTTTTCCTTCAAAAACTGTATTGCTGGTAATTTTTTAAATGCACTGCTAGTGATTTTTAAAATTTGTTTCTGGTAATTTTTAAAATGTATTGCTGGTAATTTTTTTCTTCATACGCTAGATATAAAATTTGCCTATGAACTGCTGGCTTTGGCTACGTCGCTGACCAATCTATCTATCTATCTATCTATCTATCTATCTATCTATCTATCTATCTATCTATCTATCGATTAACTGATTAATCGATCGATCGCTGTTTATTATCTATCTACCTATCGTATATACTCACGTATCATGCTAATTTTGAAGCTAATTTTAAGAGGGTCACATCATACACTAGATAAAATATTAGCGTATATACTGCCTGCACTGACTACGCCGTTGACCAAACTATGAATTTATCGACTGATTTATCAATTGATCGATAGCTGTTTATTCATCTATCTATCTATCTATCTATGGTATATACTCATACTAATTTTGAAGCTAAATTTAAGAGGGTCGCATCGCATGCTAGATATAATATTAACGTATATACTGCCTGCACTGACTACGCCGTTGACCAAACTATATATCAATTTACTGAAGTCAAAAATGTAAAACTGTATTTAAAATAAACAGGATTTCGATAAAACTGATATTTTACTTTACTGTATCCAATAATAATGCATGTAATATTCAAATATTTGTATCTTATTATAAAATAAAAACATCTATCTA
>OZ010613.1:26993968-27016468 GCA_963932145.1 Acanthosepion lycidas
AAGAGGGAGGAGGGAAAGATGGAGAGAAGGGAGAGAATGAGAATGAAAGAGGGAAAACGAGAGAGAGGGAAATAGAGGGAGGGGGAGAAAGACAGTAACAGATTGATATCCTTACAATTCAATTTAATGAAAGAGAGAAACTATTACAAATACATTTCGGTTTACCAAGAGGGAGGAGGGAAAGATGGAGAGAAGGGAGAGAATGAGAATGAAATAGGGAAAACGAGAGAGAGGGAAATAGAGGGAGGGGGAGAAAGACAGTAACAGATTGATATCCTTACAATTCAATTTAATGAAAGAGAGAAACTATTACAAATACATTTCGGTTTATCAAGAGGGAGGAGGGAAAGATGGAGAGAAGGGAGAGAATGAGAATGAAAGAGCGAAAACGAGAGAGAGAGAAATAGAGTGAGAGGGAGAAAGAGAGTAAGAGATTGATATCCTTACAATTCAATTTAATGAAAGAGAGAAACAATTACAAATACATTTCGGTTTACCAAGAGGGAGGAGGGAAAGATGGAGAGAAGGGAGAGAATGAGAATGAAAGAGGGAAAACGAGAGAGAGGGAAATAGAGGGAGGGGGAGAAAAACAGTAACAGATTGATATCCTTACAATTCAATTTAATGAAAGAGAGAAACTATTACAAATACATTTCGGTTTACCAAGAGGGAGGAGGGAAAGATGGAGAGAAGGGAGAGAATGAGAATGAAATAGGGAAAACGAGAGAGAGGGAAATAGAGGGAGGGGGAGAAAGACAGTAACAGATTGATATCCTTACAATTCAATTTAATGAAAGAGAGAAACTATTACAAATACATTTCGGTTTATCAAGAGGGAGGAGGGAAAGATGGAGAGAAGGGAGAGAATGAGAATGAAAGAGCGAAAACGAGAGAGAGAGAAATAGAGTGAGAGGGAGAAAGAGAGTAAGAGATTGATATCCTTACAATTCAATTTAATGAAAGAGAGAAACTATTACAAATACATTCCGGTTTATCAAGAGGGAGGAGGGAAAGATGGAGAGAAGAGAGAGAATGAGAATGAAAGAGCGAAAACGAGAGAGAGAGGGAAATAGAGTGAGGGGGAGAAAGAGAGTAAGAGATTGATATCCTTACAATTCAATTTAATGAAAGAGAGAATCTATTACAAATACATTTCGGTTTATCAAGAGGGAGGAGGGAAAGATGGAGAGAAGGGAGAGAATGAGAATGAAAGAGCGAAAACGAGAGAGAGGGAAATAGAGCGAGAGGGAGAAAGAGAGTAACAGATTGATATCCTTACAATTCAATTTAATGAAAGAGAGAAACTATTACAAATACATTTCGGTTTATCAAGAGGGAGGAGGGAAAGATGGAGAGAAGGGAGAGAATGAGAATGAAAGAGCGAAAACGAGAGAGAGAGGGAAATAGTGTGAGAGGGAGAAAGAGAGTAACAGATTGATAACCTTACAATTACATTTAATGAAAGAGAGAAACTATTACAAATACATTTCGGTTTATCAAGAGGGAGGAGGGAAAGATGGAGAGAAGGGAGAGAATGAGAATGAAAGAGCGAAAACGAGAGAGAGAGGGAAATAGTGTGAGAGGGAGAAAGAGAGTAACAGATTGATAACCTTACAATTACATTTAATGAAAGAGAGAAACTATTACAAATACATTTCGGTTTATCAAGAGGGAGGAGGGAAAGATGGAGAGAAGGGAGAGAATGAGAATGAAAGAGCGAAAACGAGAGAGAGAGAAATAGAGTGAGAGGGAGAAAGAGAGTAAGAGATTGATATCCTTACAATTCAATTTAATGAAAGAGAGAAACTATTACAAATATATTTCGGTTTACCAAGAGGGAGGAGGGAAAGATGGAGAGAAGGGAGAGAATGAGAATGAAAGAGGGAAAACGAGGGAGAGGGAAATAGAGGGAGGGGGAGAAAGACAGTAACAGATTGATATCCTTACAATTCAATTTAATGAAAGAGAGAAACTATTACAAATACATTTCGGTTTACCAAGAGGGAGGAGGGAAAGATGGAGAGAAGGGAGAGAATGAGAATGAAAGAGGGAAAACGAGAGAGAGGGAAATAGAGGGAGGGGGAGAAAGACAGTAACAGATGGATATCCTTACAATTCAATTTAATGAAAGAGAGAAACTATTACAAATACATTTCGGTTTATCAAGAGGGAGGAGGGAAAGATGGAGAGAAGGGAGAGAATGAGAATGAAAGAGCGAAAACGAGAGAGAGAGAAATAGAGTGAGAGGGAGAAAGAGATTGATATCCTTACAATTCAATTTAATGAAAGAGAGAAACTATTACAAATACATTCCGGTTTATCAAGAGGGAGGAGGGAAAGATGGAGAGAAGAGAGAGAATGAGAATGAAAGAGCGAAAACGAGAGAGAGAGGGAAATAGAGTGAGGGGGAGAAAGAGAGTAAGAGATTGATATCCTTACAATTCAATTTAATGAAAGAGAGAAACTATCAAAAATACATTTCGGTTTATCAAGAGGGAGGAGGGAAAGATGGAGAGAAGGGAGAGAATGAGAATGAAATAGGTAAAACTAGAGAGAGGGAAATAGAGGGAGGGGGAGAAAGACAGTAACAGATTGATATCCTTACAATTCAATTTAATGAAAGAGAGAAACTATTACAAATACATTTCGGTTTATCAAGAGGGAGGAGGGAAAGATGGAGAGAAGGGAGAGAATGAGAATGAAAGAGCGAAAACGAGAGAGAGAGAAATAGAGTGAGAGGGAGAAAGAGAGTAAGAGATTGATATCCTTACAAGTCAATTTAATGAAAGAGAGAAACTATTACAAATACATTCCGGTTTATCAAGAGGGAGGAGGGAAAGATGGAGAGAAGAGAGAGAATGAGAATGAAAGAGCGAAAACGAGAGAGAGAGGGAAATAGAGTGAGGGGGAGAAAGAGAGTAAGAGATTGATATCCTTACAATTCAATTTAATGAAAGAGAGAAACTATTACAAATACATTTCGGTTTATCAAGAGGGAGGAGGGAAAGATGGAGAGAAGGGAGAGAATGAGAATGAAAGAGCGAAAACGAGAGAGAGGGAAATAGAGCGAGAGGGAGAAAGAGAGTAACAGATTGATATCCTTACAATTCAATTTAATGAAAGAGAGAAACTATTACAAATACATTTCGGTTTATCAAGAGGGAGGAGGGAAAGATGGAGAGAAGGGAGAGAATGAGAATGAAAGAGCGAAAACGAGAGAGAGAGGGAAATAGTGTGAGAGGGAGAAAGAGAGTAAAAGATTGATAACCTTACAATTACATTTAATGAAAGAGAGAAACTATTACAAATACATTTCGGTTTACCAAGAGGGAGGAGGGAAAGATGGAGAGAAGGGAGAGAATGAGAATGAAAGAGCGAAAACGAGAGAGAGAGGGAAATAGTGTGAGAGGGAGAAAGAGAGTAACAGATTGATAACCTTACAATTACATTTAATGAAAGAGAGAAACTATTGCAAATACATTTCGGTTTATCAAGAGGGAGGAGGGAAAGATGGAGAGAAGGGAGAGAATGAGAATGAAAGAGCGAAAACGAGAGAGAGAGGGAAATAGTGTGAGAGGGAGAAAGAGAGTAACAGATTGATAACCTTACAATTACATTTAATAAAAGAGAGAAACTATTACAAATACATTTCGGTTTATCAAGAGGGAGGAGGGAAAGATGGAGAGAAGGGAGAGAATGAGAATGAAAGAGCGAAAACGAGAGAGAGAGAAATAGAGTGAGAGGGAGAAAGAGAGTAAGAGATTGATATCCTTACAATTCAATTTAATGAAAGAGAGAAACTATTACAAATACATTTCGGTTTATCAAGAGGGAGGAGGGAAAGATGGAGAGAAGGGAGAGAATGAGAATGAAAGAGCGAAAACGAGAGAGAGAGGGAAATAGTGTGAGAGGGAGAAAGAGAGTAACAGATTGATAACCTTACAATTCAATTTAATGAAAGAGAGAAACTATTACAAATACATTTCGGTTTATCAAGAGGGAGGAGGGAAAGATGGAGAGAAGGGAGAGAATGAGAATGAAAGAGCGAAAACGAGAGAGAGAGGGATATAGTGTGAGAGGGAGAAAGAGAGTAACAGATTGATAACCTTACAATTACATTTAATGAAAGAGAGAAACTATTACAAATACATTTCGGTTTATCAAGAGGGAGGAGGGAAAGATGGAGAGAAGGGAGAGAATGAGAATGAAAGAGCGAAAACGAGAGAGAGAGAAATAGAGTGAGAGGGAGAAAGAGAAGAAGAGATTGATATCCTCACAATTCAATTTAATGAAAGAGAGAAACTATTACAAATACATTTCGGTTTACCAAGAGGGAGGAGGGAAAGATGGAGAGAAGGGAGAGAATGAGAATGAAAGAGGGAAAACAAGAGAGAGGGAAATAGAGGGAGGGGGAGAAAGACAGTAACAGATTGATATCCTTACAATTCAATTTAATGAAAGAGAGAAACTATTACAAATACATTTCGGTTTACCAAGAGGGAGGAGGGAAAGATGGAGAGAAGGGAGAGAATGAGAATGAAAGAGGGAAAACGAGAGAGAGGGAAATAGAGGGGGGGGAAGAAAGACAGTAACAGATTGATATCCTTACAATTCAATTTAATGAAAGAGAGAAACTATTACAAATACATTTCGGTTTATCAAGAGGGAGGAGGGAAAGATGGAGAGAAGGGAGAGAATGAGAATGAAAGAGCGAAAACGAGAGAGAGAGAGAGAAATAGAGTGAGAGGGAGAAAGAGAGTAAGAGACTGATATCCTTACAATTACATTTAATGAAAGAGAGAAACTATTACAAATACATTCCGGTTTATCAAGAGGGAGGAGGGAAAGATGGAGAGAAGGGAGAGAATGAGAATGAAAGAGCGAAAACGAGAGAGAGAGGGAAATAGAGTGAGGGGGAGAAAGAGAGTAAGAGATTGATATCCTTACAATTCAATTTAATGAAAGAGAGAAACTATTACAAATACGTGTCGGTTTATCAAGAGGGAGGAGGGAAAGATGGAGAGAAGGGAGAGAATGAGAATGAAAGAGCGAAAACGAGAGAGAGGGAAATAGAGTGAGAGGGAGAAAGAGAGTAACAGATTGATATCCTTACAATTCAATTTAATGAAAGAGAGAAACTATTACAAATACATTTCGGTTTATCAAGAGGGAGGAGGGAAAGATGGAGAGAAGTGAGAGAATGAGAATGAAAGAGCGAAAACGAGAGAGAGAGGGAAATAGTGTGAGAGGGAGAAAGAGAGTAACAGATTGATAACCTTACAATTACATTTAATGAAAGAGAGAAACTATTACAAATACATTTCGGTTTACCAAGAGGGAGGAGGGAAAGATGGAGAGAAGGGAGAGAATGAGAATGAAAGAGCGAAAACGAGAGAGAGAGAGGGAAATAGTGTGAGAGGGAGAAAGAGAGTAACAGATTGATAACCTTACAATTACATTTAATGAAAGAGAGAAACTATTACAAATACATTTCGGTTTATCAAGAGGGAGGAGGGAAAGATGGAGAGAAGGGAGAGAATGAGAATGAAAGAGCGAAAACGAGAGAGAGAGGGAAATAGTGTGAGAGGGAGAAGGAGAGTAACAGATTGATAACCTTACAATTACATTTAATGAAAGAGAGAAACTATTACAAATACATTTCGGTTTACCAAGAGGGAGGAGGGAAAGATGGAGAGAAGGGAGAGAATGAGAATGAAAGAGCGAAAACGAGAGAGAGAGGGAAATAGTGTGAGAGGGAGAAAGAGAGTAACAGATTGATAACCTTACAATTACATTTAATGAAAGAGAGAAACTATTAAAAATACATTTCGGTTTATCAAGAGGGAGGAGGGAAAGATGGAGAGAAGTGAGAGAATGAGAATGAAAGAGCGAAAACGAGAGAGAGAGGGAAATAGTGTGAGAGGGAGAAAGAGAGTAACAGATTGATAACCTTACAATTACATTTAATGAAAGAGAGAAACTATTACAAATACATTTCGGTTTACCAAGAGGGAGGAGGGAAAGATGGAGAGAAGGGAGAGAATGAGAATGAAAGAGCGAAAACGAGAGAGAGAGAGGGAAATAGTGTGAGAGGGAGAAAGAGAGTAACAGATTGATAACCTTACAATTACATTTAATGAAAGAGAGAAACTATTACAAATACATTTCGGTTTATCAAGAGGGAGGAGGGAAAGATGGAGAGAATGGAGAGAATGAGAATGAAAGAGCGAAAACGAGAGAGAGAGGGAAATAGTGTGAGAGGGAGAAGGAGAGTAACAGATTGATAACCTTACAATTACATTTAATGAAAGAGAGAAACTATTACAAATACATTTCGGTTTACCAAGAGGGAGGAGGGAAAGATGGAGAGAAGGGAGAGAATGAGAATGAAAGAGCGAAAACGAGAGAGAGAGGGAAATAGTGTGAGAGGGAGAAAGAGAGTAACAGATTGATAACCTTACAATTACATTTAATGAAAGAAAGAAACTATTACAAATACATTTCGGTTTATCAAGAGGGAGGAGGGAAAGATGGAGAGAAGGGAAAGAATGAGAATGAAAGAGCGAAAACGAGAGAGAGAGGGAAATAGTGTGAGAGGGAGAAAGAGAGTAACAGATTGATAACCTTACAATTACATTTAATGAAAGAGAGAAACTATTACAAATACATTTCGGTTTACCAAGAGGGAGGAGGGAAAGATGGAGAGAAGGGAGAGAATGAGAATGAAAGAGCGAAAACGAGAGAGAGAGGGAAATAGTGTGAGAGGGAGAAAGAGAGTAACAGATTGATAACCTTACAATTCAATTTAATGAAAGAGAGAAACTATTAAAAATACATTTCGGTTTATCAAGAGGGAGGAGGGAAAGATGGAGAGAAGGGAGAGAATGAGAATGAAAGAGCGAAAACGAGAGTGAGGGAAATAGAGGGAGAGAGAGAAAGACAGTAACAGATTGATATCCTTACAATTCAATTTAATGAAAGAGAGAAACTATTACAAATACATTTCGGTTTATCAAGAGGGAGGAGGGAAAGATGGAGAGAAGGGAGAGAATGAGAATGAAAGAGCGAAAACGAGAGAGAGAGGAAAATAGTGTGAGAGGGAGAAAGAGAGTAACAGATTGATAACCTTACTATTACATTTAATGAAAGAGAGAAACTATTACAAATACATTTCGGTTTACCAAGAGGGAGGAGGGAAAGATGGAGAGAAGGGAGAGAATGAGAATGAAAGAGCGAAAACGAGAGTGAGGGAAATAGAGGTAGAGAGAGAAAGACAGTAACAGATTCATATCCTTAAAATTCAATTTAATGAAAGAGAGAAACAATTACAAATACATTTCGGTTTATCAAGAGGGAGGAGGGAAAGATGGAGAGAAGGGAGAGAATGAGAATGAAAGAGCGAAAACGAGAGAGAGAGGGAAATAGTGTGAGAGGGAGAAAGAGAGTAACAGATTGATAACCTTACAATTACATTTAATGAAAGAGAGAAACTATTACAAATACATTTCGGTTTACCAAGAGGGAGGAGGGAAAGATGGAGAGAAGGGAGAGAATGAGAATGAAAGAGCGAAAACGAGAGTGAGGGAAATAGTGTGAGAGGGAGAAAGAGAGTAACAGATTGATAACCTTACAATTACATTTAATGAAAGAGAGAAACTATTACAAATACATTTCGGTTTACCAAAAGGGAGGAGGGAAAGATGGTGAGAAGGGAGAGAATGAGAATGAAAGAGCGAAAACGAGAGAGAGAGGGAAATAGTGTGAGAGGGAGAAAGAGAGTAACAGATTGATAACCTTACAATTACATTTAATGAAAGAGAGAAACTATTACAAATACATTTCGGTTTATCAAGAGGGAGGAGGGAAAGATGGAGAGAAGGGAGAGAATGAGAATGAAAGAGCGAAAACGAGAGAGAGACGGAAATAGTGTGAGAGGGAGAAAGAGAGTAACAGATTGATAACCTTACAATTACATTTAATGAAAGAGAGAAACTATTACAAATACATTTCGGTTTACCAAGAGGGAGGAGGGAAAGATGGAGAAAAGGGAGAGAATGAGAATGAAAGAGCGAAAACGAGAGAGAGAGAGGGAAATAGTGTGAGAGGGAGAAAGAGAGTAACAGATTGATAACCTTACAATTACATTTAATGAAAGAGAGAAACTATTACAAATACATTTCGGTTTATCAAGAGGGAGGAGGGAAAGATGGAGAGAAGGGAGAGAATGAGAATGAAAGAGCGAAAACGAGAGAGAGACGGAAATAGTGTGAGAGGGAGAAAGAGAGTAACAGATTGATAACCTTACAATTACATTTAATGAAAGAGAGAAACTATTACAAATACATTTCGGTTTACCAAGAGGGAGGAGGGAAAGATGGAGAAAAGGGAGAGAATGAGAATGAAAGAGCGAAAACGAGAGAGAGAGGGAAATAGTGTGAGAGGGAGAAAGAGAGTAACAGATTGATAACCTTACAATTACATTTAATGAAAGAGAGAAACTATTACAAATACATTTCGGTTTATCAAGAGGGAGGAGGGAAAGATGGAGAGAAGGGAGAGAATGAGAATGAAAGAGCGAAAACGAGAGAGAGAGGGAAATAGTGTGAGAGGGAGAAAGAGAGTAACAGATTGATAACCTTACAATTACATTTAATGAAAGAGAGAAACTATTACAAATACATTTCGGTTTACCAAGAGGGAGGAGGGAAAGATGGAGAAAAGGGAGAGAATGAGAATGAAAGAGCGAAAACGAGAGAGAGAGGGAAATAGTGTGAGAGGGAGAAAGAGAGTAACAGATTGATAACCTTACAATTACATTTAATGAAAGAGAGAAACTATTACAAATACATTTCGGTTTATCAAGAGGGAGGAGGGAAAGATGGAGAAAAGGGAGAGAATGAGAATGAAAGAGCGAAAACGAGAGAGAGAGGGAAATAGTGTGAGAGGGAGAAAGAGAGTAACAGATTGATATCCTTACCATTCAATTTAATGAAGAGAGAAACTATTACAAATACATTTCGGTTTATCAAGAGGGAGGAGGGAAAGATGGAGGAAGGGAGAGAATGAGAATGAAAGAGCGAAAATGAGAGAGAGGGAAATAGAGGGAGAAAGACAGTAACAGATTGATATCCTTACAATTCAATTTAATGAAAGAGAGAAACTATTACAAATACATTTCGGTTTATCAAGAGGGAGGAGGGAAAGATGGAGAGAAGGGAGAGAATGAGAATGAAAGAGCGAAAACGAGAGAGAGAGGGAAATAGTGTGAGAGGGAGAAAGAGAGTAACAGATTGATAACCTTACAATTACATTTAATGAAAGAAAGAAACTATTACAAATACATTTCGGTTTATCAAGAGGGAGGAGGGAAAGATGGAGAGAAGGGAAAGAATGAGAATGAAAGAGCGAAAACGAGAGAGAGAGGGAAATAGTGTGAGAGGGAGAAAGAGAGTAACAGATTGATAACCTTACAATTACATTTAATGAAAGAGAGAAACTATTACAAATACATTTCGGTTTACCAAGAGGGAGGAGGGAAAGATGGAGAGAAGGGAGAGAATGAGAATGAAAGAGCGAAAACGAGAGAGAGAGGGAAATAGTGTGAGAGGGAGAAAGAGAGTAACAGATTGATAACCTTACAATTACATTTAATGAAAGAGAGAAACTATTACAAATACATTTCGGTTTATCAAGAGGGAGGAGGGAAAGATGGAGAGAAGGGAGAGAATGAGAATGAAAGAGCGAAAACGAGAGAGAGACGGAAATAGTGTGAGAGGGAGAAAGAGAGTAACAGATTGATAACCTTACAATTACATTTAATGAAAGAGAGAAACTATTACAAATACATTTCGGTTTACCAAGAGGGAGGAGGGAAAGATGGAGAGAAGGGAGAGAATGAGAATGAAAGAGCGAAAACGAGAGAGAGAGGGAAATAGTGTGAGAGGGAGAAAGAGAGTAACAGATTGATAACCTTACAATTACATTTAATGAAAGAGAGAAACTATTACAAATACATTTCGGTTTACCAAGAGGGAGGAGGGAAAGATGGAGAGAAGGGAGAGAATGAGAATGAAAGAGCGAAAACGAGAGAGAGAGGGAAATAGTGTGAGAGGGAGAAAGAGAGTAACAGATTGATAACCTTACAATTACATTTAATGAAAGAGAGAAACTATTACAAATACATTTCGGTTTACCAAGAGGGAGGAGGGAAAGATGGAGAGAAGGGAGAGAATGAGAATGAAAGAGCGAAAACGAGAGAGAGAGGGAAATAGTGTGAGAGGGAGAAAGAGAGTAACAGATTGATAACCTTACAATTACATTTAATGAAAGAGAGAAACTATTACAAATACATTTCGGTTTATCAAGAGGGAGGAGGGAAAGATGGAGAGAAGGGAGAGAATGAGAATGAAAGAGCGAAAACGAGAGAGAGAGGGAAATAGTGTGAGAGGGAGAAAGAGAGTAACAGATTGATAACCTTACAATTACATTTAATGAAAGAAAGAAACTATTACAAATACATTTCGGTTTATCAAGAGGGAGGAGGGAAAGATGGAGAGAAGGGAAAGAATGAGAATGAAAGAGCGAAAACGAGAGAGAGAGGGAAATAGTGTGAGAGGGAGAAAGAGAGTAACAGATTGATAACCTTACAATTACATTTAATGAAAGAGAGAAACTATTACAAATACATTTCGGTTTACCAAGAGGGAGGAGGGAAAGATGGAGAGAAGGGAGAGAATGAGAATGAAAGAGCGAAAACGAGAGAGAGAGGGAAATAGAGGGAGAAAGACAGTAACAGATTGATATCCTTACAATTCAATTTAATGAAAGAGAGAAACTATTACAAATACATTTCGGTTTATCAAGAGGGAGGAGGGAAAGATGGAGAGAAGGGAGAGAATGAGAATGAAAGAGCGAAAACGAGAGAGAGAGGGAAATAGTGTGAGAGGGAGAAAGAGAGTAACAGATTGATAACCTTACAATTACATTTAATGAAAGAGAGAAACTATTACAAATACATTTCGGTTTATCAAGAGGGAGGAGGGAAAGATGGAGAGAAGGGAGAGAATGAGAATGAAAGAGCGAAAACGAGAGTGAGGGAAATAGAGGGAGAGAGAGAAAGTGAGTAACAGATTGATATCCTTACAATTCAATTTAATGAAAGAGAGAAACTATTACAAATACATTTCGGTTTATCAAGAGGGAGGAGGGAAAGATGGAGAGAAGGGAGAGAATGAGAATGAAAGAGCGAAAACGAGAGAGAGAGGGAAATAGTGTGAGAGGGAGAAAGAGAGTAACAGATTGATATCCTTACAATTACATTTAATGAAAGAGAGAAACTATTACAAATACATTTCGGTTTATCAAGAGGGAGGAGGGAAAGATGGAGAGAAGGGAGAGAATGAGAATGAAAGAGCGAAAACGAGAGAGAGACGGAAATAGTGTGAGAGGGAGAAAGAGAGTAACAGATTGATAACCTTACAATTACATTTAATGAAAGAGAGAAACTATTACAAATACATTTCGGTTTACCAAGAGGGAGGAGGGAAAGATGGAGAGAAGGGAGAGAATGAGAATGAAAGAGCGAAAACGAGAGAGAGAGGGAAATAGTGTGAGAGGGAGAAAGAGAGTAACAGATTGATATCCTTACAATTCAATTTAATGAAAGAGAGAAACTATTACAAATACATTTCGGTTTATCAAGTGGGAGGAGGGAAAGATGGAGAGAAGGGAGAGAATGAGAATGAAAGAGCGAAAACGAGAGAGAGAGGGAAATAGTGTTAGAGGGAGAAAGAGAGTAACAGATTGATAACCTTACAATTACATTTAATGAAAGAGAGAAACTATTACAAATACATTTCGGTTTACCAAGAGGGAGGAGGGAAAGATGGAGAAAAAGGGAGAGAATGAGAATGAAAGAGCCAAAACGAGAGTGAGGGAAATAGAGGGAGAGAGAGAAAGACAGTAACAGATTGATATCCTTACAATTCAATTTAATGAAAGAGAGAAACTATTACAAATACATTTCGGTTTATCAAGAGGGAGGAGGGAAAGATGGAGAGAAGGGAGAGAATGAGAATGAAAGAGCGAAAACGAGAGAGAGACGGAAATAGTGTGAGAGGGAGAAAGAGAGTAACAGATTGATAACCTTACAATTACATTTAATGAAAGAGAGAAACTATTACAAATACATTTCGGTTTACCAAGAGGGAGGAGGGAAAGATGGAGAGAAGGGAGAGAATGAGAATGAAAGAGCGAAAACGAGAGAGAGAGGGAAATAGTGTGAGAGGGAGAAAGAGAGTAACAGATTGATATCCTTACAATTCAATTTAATGAAAGAGAGAAACTATTACAAATACATTTCGGTTTATCAAGTGGGAGGAGGGAAAGATGGAGAGAAGGGAGAGAATGAGAATGAAAGAGCGAAAACGAGAGAGAGAGGGAAATAGTGTTAGAGGGAGAAAGAGAGTAACAGATTGATAACCTTACAATTACATTTAATGAAAGAGAGAAACTATTACAAATACATTTCGGTTTACCAAGAGGGAGGAGGGAAAGATGGAGAAAAAGGGAGAGAATGAGAATGAAAGAGCGAAAACGAGAGTGAGGGAAATAGAGGGAGAGAGAGAAAGACAGTAACAGATTGATATCCTTACAATTCAATTTAATGAAAGAGAGAAACTATTACAAATACATTTCGGTTTATCAAGAGGGAGGAGGGAAAGATGGAGGAAGGGAGAGAATGAGAATGAAAGAGCGAAAACGAGAGAGAGGGAAATAGAGGGAGAAAGACAGTAACAGATTGATATCCTTACAATTCAATTTAATGAAAGAGAGAAACTATTACAAATACATTTCGGTTTATCAAGAGGGAGGAGGGAAAGATGGAGAGAAGGGAGAGAATGAGAATGAAAGAGCGAAAACGAGAGAGAGAGGGAAATAGTGTGAGAGGGAGAAAGAGAGTAACAGATTGATAACCTTACAATTACATTTAATGAAAGAGAGAAACTATTACAAATACATTTCGGTTTATCAAGAGGGAGGAGGGAAAGATGGAGAGAAGGGAGAGAATGAGAATGAAAGAGCGAAAACGAGAGTGAGGGAAATAGAGGGAGAGAGAGAAAGTGAGTAACAGATTGATATCCTTACAATTCAATTTAATGAAAGAGAGAAACTATTACAAATACATTTCGGTTTATCAAGAGGGAGGAGGGAAAGATGGAGAGAAGGGAGAGAATGAGAATGAAAGAGCGAAAACGAGAGAGAGAGGGAAATAGTGTGAGAGGGAGAAAGAGAGTAACAGATTGATATCCTTACAATTCAATTTAATGAAAGAGAGAAACTATTACAAATACATTTCGGTTTATCAAGAGGGAGGAGGGAAAGATGGAGAGAAGGGAGAGAATGAGATTGAAAGAGCGAAAACGAGAGTGAGGGAAATAGAGTGAGGGGGAGAAAGACAGTAACAGATTGATATCCTTACAATTCAATTTAATGAAAGAGAGAAACTATTACAAATACATTTCGGTTTATCAAGAGGGAGGAGGGAAAGATGGAGAGAAGGGAGAGAATGAGAATGAAAGAGCGAAAACGAGAGTGAGGGAAATAGAGGGAGAGAGAGAAAGACAGTAACAGATTCATATCCTTACAATTCAATTTAATGAAAGAGAGAAACTATTACAAATACATTTCGGTTTATCAAGAGGGAGGAGGGAAAGTTGGAGGGAAGGGAGAGAATGAGAATGAAAGAGCGAAAACGAGAGAGAGAGGGAAATAGTGTGAGAGGGAGAAAGAGAGTAACAGATTGATAACCTTACAATTACCTTTAATGAAAGAGAGAAACTATTACAAATACATTTCGGTTTACCAAGAGGGAGGAGGGAAAGATGGAGAGAAGGGAGAGAATGAGAATGAAAGAGCGAAAACGAGAGTGAGGGAAATAGAGGGAGAGAGAGAGAAAGAGAGTAACAGATTGATATCCTTACAATTCAATTTAATGAAAGAGAGAAACTATTACAAATACATTTCGGTTTATCAAGAGGGAGGAGGGAAAGATGGAGAGAAGGGAGAGAATGAGAATGAAAGAGCGAAAACGAGAGAGAGAGGGAAATAGTGTGAGAGGGAGAAAGAGAGTAACAGATTGATAACCTTACAATTACATTTAATGAAAGAGAGAAACTATTACAAATACATTTCGGTTTATCAAGAGGGAGGAGGGAAAGATGGAAAGAAGGGAGAGAATGAGAATGAAAGAGCGAAAACGAGAGAGAGAGAAATAGAGTGAGAGGGAGAAAGAGAGTAAGAGATTGATATCCTTACAATTCAATTTAATGAAAGAGAGAAACTATTACAAATACATTTCGGTTTACCAAGAGGGAGGTGGGAAAGATGGAGAGAAGGGAGAGAATGAGAATGAAATAGGGAAAACAAGAGAGAGGGAAATAGAGGGAGGGGGAGAAAGACAGTAACAGATTGATATCCTTACAATTCAATTTAATGAAAGAGAGAAACTATTACAAATACATTTCGGTTTACCAAGAGGGAGGAGGGAAAGATGGAGAGAAGGGAGAGAATGAGAATGAAAGAGGGAAAACGAGAGAGAGGGAAATAGAGGGGGGGAGAAAGACAGTAACAGATTGATATCCTTACAATTCAATTTAATGAAAGAGAGAAACTATTACAAATACATTTCGGTTTATCAAGAGGGAGGAGGGAAAGATGGAGAGAAGGGAGAGAATGAGAATGAAAGAGCGAAAACGAGAGAGAGAGAAATAGAGTGAGAGGGAGAAAGAGAGTAAGAGACTGATATCCTTACAATTCAATTTAATGAAAGAGAGAAACTATTACAAATACATTCCGGTTTATCAAGAGGGAGGAGGGAAAGATGGAGAGAAGGGGGAGAATGAGAATGAAAGAGCGAAAACGAGAGAGAGAGGGAAATAGAGTGAGGGGGAGAAAGAGAGTAAGAGATTGATATCCTTACAATTCAATTTAATGAAAGAGAGAAACTATTACAAATACATTTCGGTTTATCAAGAGGGAGGAGGGAAAGATGGAGAGAAGGGAGAGAATGAGAATGAAAGAGCGAAAACGAGAGAGAGGGAAATAGAGTGAGAGGGAGAAAGAGAGTAACAGATTGATATCCTTACAATTCAATTTAATGAAAGAGAGAAACTATTACAAATACATTTCGGTTTATCAAGAGGGAGGAGGGAAAGATGGAGAGAAGGGAGAGAATGAGAATGAAAGAGCGAAAACGAGAGAGAGAGGGAAATAGTGTGAGAGGGAGAAGGAGAGTAACAGATTGATAACCTTACAATTACATTTAATGAAAGAGAGAAACTATTACAAATACATTTCGGTTTATCAAGAGGGAGGAGGGAAAGATGGAGAGAAGGGAGAGAATGAGAATGAAAGAGCGAAAACGAGAGAGAGAGGGAAATAGTGTGAGAGGGAGAAAGAGAGTAACAGATTGATAACCTTACAATTAAGATTGAATGAAAGAGAGAAGCTATTACAAATACATTTCGGTTTACCAAGAGGGAGGAGGGAAAGATGGAGAGAAGGGAGAGAATGAGAATGAAAGAGAGAAAACGAGAGTGAGGGAAATAGAGGGAGAGAGAGAAAGAGAGTAACAGATTGATATCCTTACAATTCAATTTAATGAAAGAGAGAAACTATTACAAATACATTTCGGTTTATCAAGAGGGAGGAGGGAAAGATGGAGAGAAGGGAGAGAATGAGAATGAAAGAGCGAAAACGTGAGTGAGGGAAATAGAGGGAGAGAGAGAAAGACAGTAACAGATTGATATCCTTACAATTCAATTTAATGAAAGAGAGAAACTATTACAAATACATTTCGGTTTATCAAGAGGGAGGAGGGAAAGATGGAGAGAAGGGAGAGAATGAGAATGAAAGAGCGAAAACGAGAGAGAGAGGAAAATAGTGTGAGAGGGAGAAAGAGAGTAACAGATTGATAACCTTACAATTACATTTAATGAAAGAGAGAAACTATTACAAATACATTTCGGTTTACCAAGAGGGAGGAGGGAAAGATGGAGAGAAGGGAGAGAATGAGAATGAAAGAGCGAAAACGAGAGTGAGGGAAATAGAGGTAGAGAGAGAAAGACAGTAACAGATTCATATCCTTACAATTCAATTTAATGAAAGAGAGAAACTATTACAAATACATTTCGGTTTATCAAGAGGGAGGAGGGAAAGTTGGAGGGAAGGGAGAGAATGAGAATGAAAGAGCGAAAACGAGAGAGAGAGAGGGAAAGAGTGTGAGAGGGAGAAAGAGAGTAACAGATTGATAACCTTACAATTACATTTAATGAAAGAGAGAAACTATTACAAATACATTTCGGTTTACCAAGAGGGAGGAGGGAAAGATGGAGAGAAGGGAGAGAATGAGAATGAAAGAGCGAAAACGAGAGTGAGGGAAATAGAGGGAGAGAGAGAAAGAGAGTAACAGATTGATATCCTTACAATTCAATTTAATGAAAGAGAGAAACTATTACAAATACATTTCGGTTTATCAAGAGGGAGGAGGGAAAGATGGAGAGAAGGGAGAGAATGAGAATGAAAGAGCGAAAACGAGAGTGAGGGAAATAGAGGGAGAGAGAGAAAGACAGTAACAGATTGATATCCTTACAATTCAATTTAATGAAAGAGAGAAACTATTACAAATACATTTCGGTTTATCAAGAGGGAGGAGGGAAAGATGGAGAGAAGGGAGAGAATGAGAATGAAAGAGCGAAAACGAGAGAGAGCGGGAAATAGTTTGACAGGGAGAAAGAGAGTAACAGATTGATAACCTTACAATTACATTTAATGAAAGAGAGAAACTATTACAAATACATTTCGGTTTACCAAGAGGGAGGAGGGAAAGATGGAGAGAAGGGAGAGAATGAGAATGAAAGAGCGAAAACGAGAGTGAGGGAAATAGTGTGAGAGGGAGAAAGAGAGTAACAGATTGATAACCTTACAATTACATTTAATGAAAGAGAGAAACTATTACAAATACATTTCGGTTTACCAAGAGGGAGGAGGGAAAGATGGAGAGAAGGGAGAGAATGAGAATGAAAGAGCGAAAACGAGAGTGAGGGAAATAGAGGGAGAGAGAGAAAGACAGTAACAGATTGATATCCTTACAATTCAATTTAATGAAAGAGAGAAACTATTACAAATACATTTCGGTTTATCAAGAGGGAGGAGGGAAAGATGGAGAGAAGGGAGAGAATGAGAATGAAAGAGCGAAAACGAGAGAGAGAGGGAAATAGTGTGAGAGGGAGAAAGAGAGTAACAGATTGATAACCTTACAATTACATTTAATGAAAGAAAGAAACTATTACAAATACATTTCGGTTTATCAAGAGGGAGGAGGGAAAGATGGAGAGAAGGGAAAGAATGAGAATGAAAGAGCGAAAACGAGAGAGAGAGGGAAATAGTGTGAGAGGGAGAAAGAGAGTAACAGATTGATAACCTTACAATTACATTTAATGAAAGAGAGAAACTATTACAAATACATTTCGGTTTACCAAGAGGGAGGAGGGAAAGATGGAGAGAAGGGAGAGAATGAGAATGAAAGAGCGAAAACGAGAGAGAGAGGGAAATAGTGTGAGAGGGAGAAAGAGAGTAACAGATTGATAACCTTACAATTACATTTAATGAAAGAGAGAAACTATTACAAATACATTTCGGTTTATCAAGAGGGAGGAGGGAAAGATGGAGAGAAGGGAGAGAATGAGAATGAAAGAGCGAAAACGAGAGAGAGAGGGAAATAGTGTGAGAGGGAGAAAGAGAGTAACAGATTGATAACCTTACAATTACATTTAATGAAAGAGAGAAACTATTACAAATACATTTCGGTTTACCAAGAGGGAGGAGGGAAAGATGGAGAGAAGGGAGAGAATGAGAATGAAAGAGCGAAAACGTGAGAGAGAGGGAAATAGTGTGAGAGGGAGAAAGAGAGTAACAGATTGATAACCTTACAATTACATTTAATGAAAGAGAGAAACTATTACAAATACATTTCGGTTTACCAAGAGGGGGAGGGAAAGATGGAGAAAAAGGGAGAGAATGAGAATGAAAGAGCGAAAACGAGAGTGAGGGAAATAGAGGGAGAGAGAGAAAGACAGTAACAGATTGATATCCTTACAATTCAATTTAATGAAAGAGAGAAACTATTACAAATACATTTCGGTTTATCAAGAGGGAGGAGGGAAAGATGGAGGAAGGGAGAGAATGAGAATGAAAGAGCGAAAACGAGAGAGAGGGAAATAGAGGGAGAAAGACAGTAACAGATTGATATCCTTACAATTCAATTTAATGAAAGAGAGAAACTATTACAAATACATTTCGGTTTATCAAGAGGGAGGAGGGCAAGATGGAGAGAAGGGAGAGAATGAGAATGAAAGAGCGAAAACGAGAGAGAGAGGGAAATAGTGTGAGAGGGAGAAAGAGAGTAACAGATTGATAACCTTACAATTACATTTAATGAAAGAGAGAAACTATTACAAATACATTTCGGTTTATCAAGAGGGAGGAGGGAAAGATGGAGAGAAGGGAGAGAATGAGAATGAAAGAGCGAAAACGAGAGAGAGAGGGAAATAGTGTGAGAGGGAGAAAGAGAGTAACAGATTGATAACCTTACAATTACATTTAATGAAAGAGAGAAACTATTACAAATACATTTCGGTTTACCAAGAGGGAGGAGGGAAAGATGGAGAGAAGGGAGAGAATGAGAATGAAAGAGCGAAAACGAGAGTGAGGGAAATAGAGGGAGAGAGAGAAAGAGAGTAACAGATTGATATCCTTACAATTCAATTTAATGAAAGAGAGAAACTATTACAAATACATTTCGGTTTATCAAGAGGGAGGAGGGAAAGATGGAGGAAGGGAGAGAATGAGAATGAAAGAGCGAAAACGAGAGAGAGGGAAATAGAGGGAGAAAGACAGTAACAGATTGATATCCTTACAATTCAATTTAATGAAAGAGAGAAACTATTCAATGCAAATATATTTCGGTTTACAAAGAGGGGGAACGGAAAGATGGAGAGAGAAAGAGAGAGAGAATGAGAATGAAAAAACGAGAGAGAAGGTCGGGGAGAGAGAGAGAGTTACAGATTTATATATATACAGTTCAATTTAACAAAGAGAGAAACATTTTCTTACAAATACATTTAAGTTTTCCAAGAGAAAGGAAAGAAAGATGTAAAGAGATAGATAGGATGAGAATGGCAGAGAGAGAGAGAGAATCAAGAAATTGATATAGACACACTTCAATTTAATGAAAGAGAAACTATTCAATACAAATTCATTTCGGTTTTCTAAGAGGGAGGAGGGAAAGAAATAGAATGAAAATGAAAGAGCTAGAACGAGAGAGAGAGAGACAGAGGGGGGGAGAGATAGAGAGAAAGAGAGAGAGAAAAAGAGAAAGATTGATGCAATTACAGTTCAATTTAACCAATGGGAGAAACTACTTGTTATAAATACGTTTCGCTTTACTAAGAGGGATGGGAGAAAGATGGAGCTAGAGAATGAAAACGAGAGGGAGAGAATGAGAGAGAGAGAATGCGAGTTAGAGAGGTAGATAGATCGAGAGGGGGAGAGAGAGAGAGAGAGAAATAGAGTAACAGATTGATATAAATACAGTTCAATTTAATGAAAGAGAGAAACTATGACAAATACATTTCGGTTTACCAAGAGGTAGGCGGAGGGAAAGATAGATAGATAGATAGATAGATAGAGAGAGAGAGAGAGAGAGAGAGAGAGAGAGAGAGAATGAGAATGACAGAGCGAAAACGAGAGAGAGAGAGAGAGAGATGGGGAGAAAGAGAGAGAGCTACTGATTAATATAAATCCAGTTCAATTTAATGAAAGAGAGAAACTACGACAAATACATCTCGGTTTACCAAGAGGGAGGATGGATAGATAGATAGATAGATAGATAGATAGATAGATAGATAGATAGATAAAGACAGAGAGAGAGAGAGAGAGAGATGAGGAGAGAGAGAGAGAGAGAAAGAGAGAGAGAAAGAAATGAATGAGAATGAAAGAGCGAAAACGAGTGAGAGATAGATAGATAGATAGATAGATAGATAGATAGATAGATAGATAAAGAGAGAGAGAGATGGGGAGAGAGAAAGAGAGAGAGAAAGAATTAATGAGAATGAAAGAGCGAAAACGAGTGAGAGATAGATAGATAGATAGATAGATAGATAGAAAGATAGAGAGAGAGAGAAAGAGAGAGATGGGGAGAGAGAGAAAGAGAGAGAGTAAGAGTCAGAATGAATGAGAATGAAAGAGCGAAAACGGGTGAGAGGGAGATAGATAGATAGATAGATAGAGAGAGAGAGAGAGAGAGAGAGAAAGAGAGAGAGAGAGAGAAAGAATGAATGAATGAGAATGAAAGTGCGAAAACGAGGGAGATAGATAGATAGATAGATAGATAGATAGATAGATAGATAGATAGATAGATAGATAGAGAAAGAGAGAGAGATGGTGAGAGAGAAAGAGAGAGAGATAAAGAAAGAATGAATGAGAATGAACGAGCGAAAACGAGTGAGAGGGAGAGAGAGAGAGAGAGAGAGATGGAGAGATGGGGAGAGAGAGAAAGAGAGAGAGAGAGAAAGAATGAATGAGAATGAAAGAGCGAAAACGAGTGAGAGATAGATAGATAGATAGATAGATAGATAGATAGAAAGAGAGATGGGGAGAGAGAGAGAAAGAGAAAGAGATAGAGAGAAAGAATGAATGAGAATGAAAGAGCGAAAAGGAGTGAGAGATAGATAGATAGATAGATAGATAGATAGAGAGAGAGAGAGAGAGAAGAATAGAGTAAGAGATTGATATAAATACAGTTCAATTTAATGAAAGAGAGAATCTATTACAAATAGATTCCGGTTTACCAGGAGGGAAAGATGGAGAGGAATGACAGAAATAAAGATCGAAGCTTGCTCGTGCCAAGGAATGAAATCTGTGGGTAACCTCCTCCACCCCTGTTTACTCCATTGTGTGTCCATTGCCTCTTTGCTTCACTGATGCGTAGTGAATCCTGACAAATAGGATACACGAATCGTAATAGCTATTCCGGGAACTTCGAACGAAATCCCGTGAAACGACGCCATTTCTCGCTAAGTCACGTCCACGGTTTATCACGATTTCCCACGCGCGTTTCATCCCGAATGAAATTTTCACACGTTTCTGAAACACATTAAAAGGGTTTCAAATTATTGTACAGCTAATGTCTGAAAGTTAGCTTTTAGATTTCGCTCTATTTGCATCGAGCATTTGAGATCGACACAGCAAATATACAATTTCCCATCTTCAATGATAACGTTCACCCAGCACAAGGCTTGAGGAACACTGAAGGTAGAGGGTTACTGTTAAATGGGTTATACTGAACAATGAATGAGGTGTATGATACGGATCAAAGAAGAGGTGGAAAGATGCGAAGATTTGTTGCTTCATTTTGTTTAGTGCGATATCAACACTTCTATGGGTTATTTAATACTCAAATCCAGATGTTTTGAAGCCGATTTGATGGTGATGTGATGAATATGCATAGACCTGGGTTCCCCCTCACAGTAATATGATTGCCTGGTGTCAGCCATAAATACAGACTGATGTGGAGGTACAGGGCTATTGTCTACGACTTCGACGAGGACCAGCCCATTACGGTTACCTGCCAGATTGCCCTAATTGGTTACAGTAGTCCAAAACCACTTTGCTACTTCGAACAAGTATATCTCTTTCCGGGACATATGGCTTCAACGAAATATATTTTAAGCGAAACTGTATGCCTTCAACTACAGATAAAATGTATTGCTGGTCATTTTACTATAAATGGGTAACGTTGGTCGTTTTACAAAGAGCGAGAACGAGATAGGGGGAGAAAGAGAGAGAGAGAGAAAGAGAGTAACAGATTGATATAAATACAGTTCAGTTTAATGAATGCGTTCAATTTGATGAAGCAAAGATTGATGTTGCATTAAAAAAATCCCCGTAGACACGATATAAACGAGATCGGGTTGGTCGACCGTATAGCTGAAAATGTTTCAGCCAGACGGTATTCCGTACTAATAGGAATATATACTTGAAAAACAAGATGGTTAAATTAAATAAAGGTTTATTGTAAAACCCAGTACAATAAGAATAAAGGTAACAGTTATGCACAAGGTCGTTGCAAGTCAATCCAGTAGTGAGTGCTACTATTGGAAGGTCGGTAGTTCTCGCGTAAGTCTGAGTCGTACTCAACAGATCCCAGCTAGACGTATCTAGCAACTGCCCCACGCAATTACATGTGGAACAAGGCCGAATTTAAAGAGGGTTTTCCGAGCCCGTAGGCTCAACCAAAAAATCCATGTAGATCACTCATAAACGGGATCGGGTCGGTCTACCTCCCCGAACGAGACTCTGACCTTCGGCATAGCCTCGTCCGGGTTCCTCTCTGCCTGAAGGCAGACAGTTCGACAGTACAACTGAAAAAAATTCAGCTAG
>OZ010613.1:27023968-27036468 GCA_963932145.1 Acanthosepion lycidas
CCTCTTTATTTTGTTCTTTCATTTATTCATTCATTCGTTCCTTCCATATTTACTTCATTCATTTCTTCATTTTCTCGTTCGTTCGTTCGTATCCTCCTTATTTCGTTCCTTCATTCATTCATTCGTTCCTTCCTTCCTTCCATATTTACTTCATCCATTTCTTCTTATACTCATTCGTTCGTACGTACCCTCTTTTTTCATTCATTCATTCGTTCCTTCTTTCCTTCATTCTTCCCTTCCTTCCTGCTCTCTTTCCTTCCGTTTTTCGTTTGAATTTTGTTCCTTCCTTAACTCATTTGTTCATTCCTTCTTTATTATTTCATTCCTTTTTTTTTTCATTCGTTCATTCATTCATTCGTGGCGCTCATCCCTTGTTTCTTCGTTCAATCAATATTGATGATTGCAGTTTAGCCTATTACCAGTACTGCGGATGTTCACGAGAACACCGGGAATAGATTCACCTATATTTTACACAGTTATGTTTATACTGTCTATTTGAAGATTCTTCCAAAAAAAAAAAAAAAAAAAAAAAAAGCAACAAAAAAGAATTTGCAATATTATACTTCATGACCTGGCACATCGGTTTTCTCTTCGTCTTTTCTATTAAATATTTTCATAGTAATTCTTCTGATTAGCTTTCCTCTTTGGTAGTTTCTTGTAAATAGTTTTTTGTATTCATATTGTAAATTCTCATTGGGGTTAACTTTTAGAATTGTTGTTTTATTCCCCTCTCCCCCCACAAACAACGAATTGTAAATATGTGGACTAGTTAGTATTTTCATAGAGACAAAGAGGTATTATGGTGATTGTAGTAAGAAAGGTACGTATGAATGTGTTGTTTTGGTGTAATGAATATTGTTCGTGTGATTGGGTCAGTGTTTGCGGCTAGCTAAGTTATAGTTAAGACAGAAGAAGACCGTCCTTTCCCCAATCCCCTTTTCGGCCTTGTGCCACATTTCCGTATTGTACAGAATAAATATCGCTTTCCTCTTTGGTAGTTGTGATTTTTATTCGCCCACCCCTGACAGACAAATTGTACATATGGATACTAGTTAGGGCTTCATAGAGACTTGAGGTATTACGGTGACTGTAGTAAGAATTGCAAGTAAGAATGTGTTGTTTTGCTGTAAGGAATACTGTGGTACGTTTGGGTCAATAATTGTGGATCGCTCATTTTAAGATAAGACAGATTTTAAGACCGGCCTTCACCTATCCTCACTTTTCGACATGTGCCCCGTTTTAAATATAAATAATATAAATATAATATAATAATAATAATAAATATAATATAATAAATATTGCGTTACTCTTTCTTTATTGTATTCATTATTATTTGGCCTTCATTTTGTTATTTTTATCCTACAGACAAATTGTACGTATGGGAAACAGTTACGACTTCATAGAGACTTGGGGTATTACGGTGACTGTAGTAAGAATGGTAAATAAGAATGTGTTGTTTTGCTGTAAGGAATACTGTGGTATATTTGGGTTAGTAGTTGTGGCTAGCTAAGTTTAAGATAGGAGAGATTTTAAAACTAGCCTTCATCTACTTCCCTTGTGACACGTTTTTGTATTTTCAAAATAAATACTATTTTTTCTCTTTGTTACCTCGATTTTCCGAAATTAACCGCAGTACTAAACTGTCAGCTAAGTTTCATGATTTTACAATTGAAATTTCTAGATGTAACAGCAAGTTCTATGCTAAACGTTTCTGCTTTCGCACTTCTTGATTGTGGAACTCTCTTTTAGCCTTTTTGTTGTCAAGTTGATTCGTTTTTTTTTTTTAGAACATTAAATGAATTGTAAAACTAGCTCAAGTAGTTAGCTATACGTTTCAATTTCATTTCAATTAAGGTTACCTTGCCAAATTTTTAAAAAAATAATGAACTCTGAATGAGCCAGCTTCATTCTAACATCAAATTTGGCTACGTTATATATTTTAAATTATTTTGATGAGAATGAGGAACATCAATTCCTAAAATGGAGACCATATCCAAGAAAGAACCAGTTACCAACATACACTAAGTCAGAGGATCCAAAACGGATTAAAAGATTTAGAAACTGGTTCGTCTTTATTTCTGTACTTTCATTGTTCTCTCTCCTTTATAATGTTTCTAATTTTCTCTTATTTTTCACACTCAGTAACTCCCTGGCGTACTAGTGGATTTATTGTTTCGCTTGTCGTGAAAAGATAAAAAAAAAAAATTACCTACGCTTTAAATTTGACATCGAAAATCAAGGATATCCGATATAATCTTTAGAGAAGTTCTAAACGCATGTTTGAGAGCTATGAAATCAAAATCCAGCCATCTATTAAAGAAAAGTCAGAAAACATTTTATCGAATATACTCGCGTATAATGCGTTTTTGAAGACCTAATTTTGAAGCTGATTTTAAGGAGGGCGCATCATACACGAGAGATAAAATTAGCGCATGTACTGCTGGCACTGGCTACGCTGTTTTTCTATCTATCTATCTATCTATCTATCTATCTATCTATCTATCTATCTATGTTCAAAATCTCTCTATCTATCTATTTATCTATCTATCTATCTATGTTCATAATCTATGTATCACTGTTCATTACCTATCTATCTTCTATCTATCTATCTATCTATCTATCTATCTATATATATATATATATATATATATATATATATATATATATATATATACATATATATATATACCGTATATACTCGCGCTATCTATCTCTGTTCATTACTTATCTATCTATCTATCTATCTATCTATCTATCTATGTTCATAATCTCTCTATGTATACCTGTTCATTATCTATCTATATATCTATCTATCTACCGTATATACTCGCGCTATCTATCTCTGTTCCTTATCTATCTATCTATCTATCTATCTATCTATCTATCTATCTATCTATCTAGCGTGCGAACTGCTTGTCCTGACTACATCGTTGAAAAACCAATCTATCTATCTATCTATCTATCTATCTATCTATCTATCTATCTATCTATCTATCTATCTATCTATGTCCATTACCTATCCATCTGTCTATCTATCTATATACCGTATATATTTGCGTATCGTGTGACTTTTGATGATCTCATTTTAAGGGGTTCGCATCATATATATAATATATAATATGAGCGTATGTACTGACTGCACTGATTACGCCGTCGACCAAACTATCTATCGATTGATTAATTAATCGATCGATCGCTGTTTATTTTTTATCGATCTACCGTATATATTCGCCTATCATGCTAACTTTGAAGAATGCACGAAATATATTAGCCTATATACTGCCTGCACTGACTACGCCGTTGACCAAACTATATATCAATTTACTGAAGTCAAAAATGTAAAGCTGTATTTAAAATAAAGCTGATTTTGATAAAACTGATATTTTACTTAACTGTATTCAATAATAATGCATCTAATATTCATGTATTAGTATCGTATTATAAAAACACAGCGAATATGCATCTTTTCCACTGTTTACGTTTATAAAATGTTTAGCTATTTCCCGTTCGATTGTTTATGGCTGTACGCGTTTACGCAACGAGTATGGCGTTGCTAGCGATACTTTTATCATTCTCTTTTACTCTTTGAACTTATTTAACTAGAAGATTGGATAAAGAGATAGAGGAAATGAGGTTACCCTATTCTAATTTGGACTCTCAAAAAAAAGAACTCGGATGATACACAAGATAAATGATAAAAAACATTTTTTTATAAATGAAAATTCGTGTATCGCACGATATATTAAAATATTTAATAAAATATTTTATCATCATTTAACAAAATACAGATACTGGACTTGAAAAACGTATTTTATAAAAAAAATGATAAATATCAATGGACTTATTTATATGTCTATATTTCTGAGATGAGGTATTCTGTACATTATTTACATTATTCAGACTATTGTCCTCATCTTTGTCGCCATATTCATTACAACGTTTCGGCCCTTCAGTATCTGTCTATATTTCTGAGATAAGGTATTATGTACACTATTATTCGGACTATTGTCCTCATCTTTGTCGCCATATTTATTACAACGTTTCGGCCCTTCAGTATCTGTCTATAATATCTGAGATAAGGTATAATGTACACTATTTACATTATTCGGACTATTGTCCTCATCTTTGTCGCCATATTTATTACAACGTTTCGGCCCTTCAGTATCTGTCTATATTTCTGAGGTGAGGTATTATGTACATTGTTTACATTATTCGGACTATTGTCCTCATCTTTGTCGGCATATTTATTACAACGTTTCGGCCGTTGTACGCTCCGGCCTTCTTCAGGTGGTTGGAATGTCGAACTGAACCCTTTATTTCGCTCACTGAGGTAGACTGTTCTAGTTCCACGTGCCATGTTTTAATGGATGTCACTTATCAGTCATCCAAGTTCTCCACTCCCTTAACCGGTTTCTGAACTCACACACTAAGGCTCCTGTCACTGGATCTAACTACCGCCTTTATTCACTGTGCTATGTCTCTTTGAGGACATTCCAACCACCTGAAGATGGCCGGAGCTTACAACGGCCGAAATATTATAATAAATATGGCGACAAAGATGAGGACAACAGTCTGAATAAGGTAAATACTGTGCATGATTTTTAATCGTTGAAAAAGAAAATTACCAGTGTATAGTGCGCCCCCGTATTTTTTTACGTAATAACTTGTACTATACTCGAGTATATACGAATTAAAAGCAACTAAAAACAAAGTCTAACAAAAATTTGACTTTTATTTTCTTTAGATAGTATTATTTCCTAATTGCTTCTCTCTACAAAGCAAAGGAATGACTATTATTCCCTTTAAAGTTTGTTTTAGTGAGCTAGATATCAATGTTTTTAAACCTATTTTCTATTATATTCCAGACAAATTAATAGCTGTGTAGTTGAAGGAGAATTTTTTAGAACTTTCTCAAACTTTTGAGAGGTCTCTAAATGTCTTAAGGATTTCTAAAATGTTCTGGCAACATAGACGGCATATAAATACAGAGAATATATTCTCAACAATTCAGTTAATTTCTATCCGTCCAAGTGCAGAAAAATCGTTGTTGATAGATGCATTCGTCACAGATGGCATCAAGAGATTGTAAGTATCCTTGGAAACCTCATTACAAGTGTGTACTCTGCAAAAGAATTCAAGAATATAAGATACAAAAAGTTTTGTTAGATTCTAGCTGTTCAAGTGCAGACAAGTCATCGTTTATAGATGCATTCGTCACAGATGGCATCAAGAGATTGTAAGCATCGGGCAGACGCATTTTCCTGTGGCTGTTGTAAATTTATCAAGACAAGAGCGAAAAAAAATACTCTGGGGCAACAACTGCTAAAATACGTGAGGCCTACAAGGCATATTTCCGCATGCTTGTCGGCGATCAAGACAAATCCTTGGGAACCTCATTTCAACTGAATTTATTTACGAATTTATCAAGACGAGAGCGATAAATACACTTGGGCAGCATCTTCTAAAATACAAGGCATATTTCAGTATGTCCTCTTTCTTTATTATGCATCCTTGGAGTTACTTGATAGAGGCATTCAGAAAACTACTTGACAATTCATAAAAATCTGGCTAAATATTACTAGAAAACCTGTAGTGTTACGTTCAAACACCCCACCATAACAACCAAGAGTTAAATTTATGCGCCCTGTGCCTTCACGATGTGGCGGATTATGGCTCTCCACAATTTCCTGTCCTTAGAAAATCTTTCGAGAGATTTGTAAATGTCTCAAGAATTTCTAGAATGTTCTTGCATCACAGACGACATATAAATACGGAGAATGTAAACTCTACAATTTAGTTAATTTCTAGCTGTCCAAGTGCAGACAAGTCATCATTGATAGATGCATTCGTCACAGATGGCATCAACAGATTGTAAGCATCCGGCAGACGCATTTTGCTGTATCTATTGCGAATGCATCAAAACAAAAGCAAAAAAAAAAAAAAGACAAAAAACTCTGGGGCAACAACTGCTAAAATGCGCAAGTATATTTCGGCATGCCTTTCAGGTATCAAGACAAACATTAAGAACCTCATTTCCTCTGCGAACGCTGCAAAAGAATTTTAAAAGATAAGATGGTAAGTCTTCCTTGTTTGGAATTTTGTAGGTGTCAAAGTGAGAATTTTTTTTACTTTTATTTTTTGTTTTTTAAACCAGTGTTATTTAAAAATAGGTAGTTATACTAATATGTAGACAAACACTTATACATTTAGAGATATAAAAAAACAGAACGACATTTCTAGATTGCATCTAGATATATGGTTCTGTTGTTAATATCTGTTCTCTCACGTGGTACGACGTCATAGAACTGCATCATGAATTTACGACATGCGTCTGATATTCCGCGACCGTTATCGTCTATGGCAACATAACAGAATATCATCTTTGAGGGTGAATATATTTGTTTTAAATGTCCATATAACCACTCTGAAGACGGCTCATGTGTGCCGAAAGCTTAAATCAAGGAACAATATAATAAAGAATTATCCAAATTTTTGAAATTTTTGTCTATACATTCACCGGAAATTAAAGCAAACATACGAAGTTTGGAACAGCTCATTATCGGACATAATAGACATTAATTATCTGTTATATTTAACATCATATATATATATATATATATATATGTTGTTAAATATAACAGGTTTTACTTTCAACACCATCACTTGATAAGATACCAGCAGTGTTGAAACAAAATGGCGGTTTTTGTGGTGATTTCATAGCATATTTATGTTATAATTTTCGAATATATATATATATATATATATATGATATTCCAATAACGGATTTTAAATGTGAATTAAGTTTAAGTGTCTAATGATTTTTTCTTTTTTTTCAAATTTGCAATTTCAACCATGTAAAGATTAACAATCAAACAACGTCTTAAAGTTATCGGAGCCTATTACGAACATACTACACATTCACACACACACACACACACACACACACACACACACACACACACACATACATATATATATATATATATATATATGTATATATATATATATTTAGGGTGACCCCAAAAAACGGGAACTTTTTAACAATCCAATAAAACCAAGAGTGATGGAAGAAAAATATTTTATTCATAGTAATTGAAACCTTAAAAGATGCTATTTAAGAATCAATGGTGGAATTTTCATTTTTTAAAAATTACGTCCTGTAGATGGCGTCCTCCTGTACGAATGTATTCTTGAAATCTGCTGTTGAGATTCCTCATTTACTACTGCAACATCTCAGCTGGGATACTGTGAATTCCATCTTGAATTCTAACTGGCGAAATGTTTACTTGCTTAAGGTCACTGTCTCGCAGTGTTGTCACTTGCTCATGTCTGGCAATACGCACTTCCAAAATTCCCGTTTTATTGAGTCACCCTGTATATATATATATATATATATATATATATATATATATATATATATATATATGTATATATATATATCCGTGTGTATGTGTGATAAAAGGCAGGGATTCTCAAGCGCTGAGCCTCTGACACTAGTTTATCCCGCGATCTTCTTAATCCCTTGTGCTTGCAAATTTTAAGTCTCTAGTTTTATTTCATAGCATTCAAATGCATACTCTTTTAAAAAGGGGCCGTGATATCTTCATTTGCCCCTAGGTGTATCGTTGCTTAAAAAGTTGGGAAACACTGTTTCAAGGTATGCTATATCTATGGATTGAAGTGGCCGATATCAGGAATAGAGTCTATGTAAATATAAATGTGGACATTGAGGTCAATATCCAAGGTCGACAATTTGTTTCATGCTTAAACTCAATCTTCAGGCCTGAAAAAAACTATCGCCGTTAAAAAAATTGAAGCCGACACTGAATAGAATCAGCTACGAATACTGCAATAATCTTCTAAAATGCATTTAAAAAGCACATTTTTTCACGTTTTAATGCACGCTTGACCATGACAATCCAACATAAAAGAAAAAAATATCCATAGTGGATAATTTCTACGTTTTAATTAATGTTAAATCATAATTGTCATCTGGTGTATTTAAACGCAAAAGAAAAAAAATGTCTGGTTACACTTAGTTATTGCGTTACTAGTTGCAACCCTGATGATGTTCTCAGAAAGAGATGGAAAGTACTCGGGAAATAAAAGCGATTTTAACAGTTACAGTGCATTTCGTGCATCGTTTGATTGTAACACACGGAAAAAATATTCGTGAATATTAAAGGATTATACTAAAAAGAAGCAGATATAATGTTTGTAATTTATTTAATCAGATATGCCTCAAAGAGAAATTGCTGCCTAAACACGCACACACAGACATATGCGTGTGTGTGTGCGCGCGCGTGCATGTGTCTATGTGTGTATGCATATTATTTCAAAATTTATATTTAGTTGTTTCGTTGTTGAAGATATGCGTCAAAATTTCAAATACTAGGTTTTGAAGTGAGACTAAAACTCTCTCTCTTTCACTCTCTCTCTCTTATCTTTTTATCAGATATTGCTAAAAAACGGCAAGCGTTCTTACAACCACCAACAGAAAAAATCAGAGAAAATATATATCTAAATCCACGCCAGATTCTTTCAGAATGATCGCGACGCCATGTTCGAATCATTTAGTGAGGTTGTTTTATTCGATTTATTGGTAACATTTCCGTATTATTATCTCCTGTATTCGTTTGTTTTAGCAAATATAAATATTCCCCAACCATGCCAACAGCTGCCATGCTTATTTTACAACAGAGGTCAGCGACGTTTTGAAGAGAGCGGGCCAGAAAGCAATGCGATGTTTCTGATGAA
This sequence comes from Acanthosepion lycidas, assembly GCA_963932145.1. NCBI lineage: Eukaryota > Metazoa > Mollusca > Cephalopoda > Sepiida > Sepiidae > Acanthosepion > Acanthosepion lycidas. The sequence continues at coordinate 27,032,726 of OZ010613.1, forward strand.
GGCCAGGATATGAAATGTACTATAATAACTTGTCTTGATCTCAAACAGATAAATTCAGAAATCTGCCTTCGTCTGGAGGTTTGAAGATGAAAACGAATAGCAGGATAACTACAAACAATTAAAAAAATCCTTACTACAAACGAAATAAAGTTAAAAATGGCAAATTATTTCATGAGACAATTGTTTTTGCCTATTGTTCAATAACTTCTCAACAACAGATGAATTATTTGTCGATGACAAATATTCGGGAATATTAAAGGATTATACTAAAAAGAAGCAGACATAATGTTTGTAATTTATTTAATCAGATATGCCTAAAAGAGAAATTGTTGCTGAAACACACACACACACACATATATATAATATATATATGCAATGTAATTGGCCCTGATCTGACATCTCGTCTGCAGTCGCTCTCTCACAGACGCACCGTCGCATATCTCTGTCTTTTTTTACAAATACTTTCATGGTAATTGCTCCGATGAGCTGCTTTCACTGGTTCCCAGAGTTCATGAGTTCAAGCGTCCTACGAGGCTGGCATCCCGCTCTCACCCTTTCACTGTAGAAACTTTTAAATGTAGTCGTCTCTTCTACTCCAATAGCTTCATATCTCGCAACTCTCGACTGTGGAACTCCATTTCCTATTCCAGTTTCCCTGAGAGCTATAATCTCCAACTATTCAAATTTAATGTCAATCGTCATCTCCAGTTGCTTTGATCTATCCACTATCCTTCTCCTCATCCTTTCCTCTATCACTCCTATCTCCTTTCGCTCCAAATCCTGTATAATCCCTTGCGGGATGGTGGCTTCCCGCCTTGCTTAAGGGGAAATGCTTATATATATATATATATATATATATATATATATATATATATATATATGTGTGTGTGTGTGTGTGTGTGTCTGTGAGAGTGTGTGTGTTTGTACGTTTGTGTATGCATATTATTTCAAAATTCATATTTAGTTGTTTAGCTGTTGAAGATATGCGTCAGAATTTCAAATACTAGGTTTTGAAGTGAGACTAGAAGTCTCTCTCATTCTCTCTATCTCTCTCTCTCTCTCTCTCATTCTCTCTCATCTCTCTCATCTCTCTCTCGTCTCTCTCTCATTCTCTCTCATCTCTCTCTCATCTCTCTCATCACTCTCTCTTATATCCCTCTCTCTTATATCCCTCTCTCTCTCTCTCTTTTATCAGATATTGTAAAAAACGGCAACACCACATGAAAAGCTAGAGAAAATATTTATCTAAATCCACGCCAGATTCTTTCAGAATGATCGTGACGCCATGTTCGAATCATTTAGTCAGTTTGTTTTATTCGATTTATTGGTAAAATTGCCGCATTATTATCTCTTGTATTCGTCTGTTTTAGCAAACATCAATATTCCCTTACTGTGTCAAGAGCTGCTATGTTTCCTGAGAGTTTAAAGTTTTATTGAATTCCTAACGAAAATCCTAAGATATGTCTAACCAAAAAAAGCAAAAATAAACCTTTCATTCAATATCATGATATCGGTCAGTTGCTGAAGGCAAGATCACTTTAGTATAGAGGTGGGCAACTCCCCGGCGTCCGGACCACATCAGGCCTGCGACGGATATTTGTTCGACTCACCTCTAACTTAACAATTGGCCACTAATTATGTAATTAATTTGTGGATCAAGTAGCATAAAAAAAAACGTTAGTTGAAAATGCGACGATTTTTTTTAAAATCAAAATTTCCTTCCTATTCCACTGCTCAATCTTACAAGAAATATGTTTTGTCATTCGGATATTATAAAAACCTATTGAATAATGCGAAAATTATGGCAAATCAAAGTACTATAGACTGGCCTGGAAAGTCTCCTGATTTAAATCCCATCTATAATCTGTGGTCAATCTGCAAGGAAAGACATTATGGAATGGACATACAAGCGCATTGAGCCATGTTTCATTGGAAAAATACAAAAAAATGTTTTGCTTCAATTCATTTTCACAAATTATCTATCTATCTATCTATCTATCTATCTATCTATCTATCCCTCCTCGGTCTCGCCATACGTATCTATCAGTCCGTTCATATCTATCTATCTATCTATCTATCTATCTATCTACCCCTCCCCAGTCTCGCCATACGTATCTATCAGTCCGTTCATATCTATCTATCTATCTATCTATCTATCTATCTATCTATCTATCTATCTATCTATCTATCTATCTATCTACCCCTCCCCAGTCTCGCCACACGTATCTATCAGTCCGTTCATATCTATCTATCTATCTATCTATCTATCTATCTATCTATCTATCTATCTACCCCTCCCCAGTCTCGCCACACGTATCTATCAGTCCGTTCATATCTATCTATCTATCTATCTATCTATCTATCTATCTATCTATCTATCTATCTATCTATCTCTGAACTCTGAACGAACACACTACCAAGCCTTACCAGTGAGTAAATCAAAGTACTATAGACTTGCCCGGAAAGTCTCCTGACTTAAATCCAATCGAGAATCTGTGGTCATTCTCCAAGGAACGATTTCGAGGAATCGACACACAAAGTACTAACATGTGCACTGGGTCATGTTTCATTGGAAAAATACGAAAAAGTAAATAATAACAGAATTGCTCGTTTTCTTCCAATTCATTTGCACAATCGTGTATGTCTCTCTATTTGATAATAATTAATGTTTATTTATCTTCTCAAGATAAATAATGTTAATTAATAACTATTCTCATTTTCCAAATCTCCAATGAAATCTTTGTGACCTCCAGACATCTTTGTGACCTCCAGACATCTTTGTGAGCTCTATTCAGGATTTGAGAAGTTGAAGATTGTTGTTCTTCCGGCAATAAGGAAGTCAGTTTAAGATTAATGTGTTACTCCTTCCGAAATAGTCATGGAGTAGGTAGCAGAAAAATGTCAGTTGGTGTTAATCGACTTACAACGCGACGGATTTTTAAAATCAAAATTTCCTTCCGAATCCGCTGGTGACTTCTACAAAAAACATGTCTTGCCAAAAGGAGAATAGAAAAGCCTGTTGTATAATACGAAAATGATGATATCGTTCTCTGAAAGTACATATGCTTGCAAACAACTTTTTTCGAAAATGGAATTTCTTTTAAGAACAAGGTTGGGTGATGACAACCTGGATCATTTTTTGCTTATCGTCATGAGTTTTTGCTCATCGTCATAATTATTGATGACTGATGATCTTGTGCCACTTGCTCCACAAATTAATTAGATAATTAGTGCACAGGTGTTGAGATGGAGGTGGGGCGGACAGGCCGGATGTGGTCTGGACGCTGGGGAGTTGCCGACATCTGTACTAAAGAGATCTTGCCTTGAGCAACTGACCGATATCATAATATCATATTCTTCCAATGAAACATGACACAGTGAACATGTCAGTACTTTGTATGTCGATTCCACAAAGTCGTTCTTTGCAGATTGACCAAAGATTCTCGATTGTATTTAAATCAGGAGAGTTTCCGAGCAAGTCTATAATACTTTGATTTCCTCACTGGTAAGGGTTGCTAGTGTGTTCGTTCAGAGTTAAAATTTTCCTACGCTGCCTTGGAGTTACGTCCATCAAAGATAGATAGATAGATAGTGATTTTCCAAGCGTAGCTCAGATGCGACACAAGGCCGAAAGTATGGCGCACCCAGTGAGGATCGAACTCACTAATCAGTTGAACTCATAGATAGATAGATAGATAGATAGATAGATAGATAGATTGGTGATACGGGTTGAGATTTCTAAG